>CM029013.1:194889415-195420938 GCA_016801055.1 Panax notoginseng | reverse complement strand
GTTTGGACGGATGTGTCCCTCCTGCCCGTATTTGAAACATACGACCGGTGGTCGTTCTTCTTCCTTTGAAACGGGTGCTGGTACCGACATCTTCACGTCATTGTTGAACCTTCTCTTCTTGAAGTATCCATTCTTATTGTTTTGGCCATGATTACCACCGATGTGGTTACCATTTTTGGCATGTTGATTCCCTCCATGCTTATTGTCACCGCTTTGATGACTGTTATCACCAATATTATCATTTTGTCGATTGTTCTCTTTTGATTGCTTTGACTCGTTATCGCGCTCCACTAACTGAGACCTATTTACAATATCTGAATACAAACACAGTTTATGAGAGATAAGATATTGACGTATCTCAGGCTTCAAACCTCTTAAAAACATCCGCATCATTCTTTCTTCATTATCAACCAAGTGGGATGCAAATCGGGACAACTCGACAAACTTGGCTTCGTACTGCAACACGGTCATGTTGTTTTGCTCCAACTTGATAAATTCCACCTCCTTCATGTGATGAATGCTTTCGGGAAAGTACTTGTCGTTGAACAGCTTCTGGAATTTCTCCCAAGACATCTTGAGTGCGTCAGGCTGGGTACGTTTTACAGATTTTCACCAGTGATCTGCCTCTTCACGGAATATAAAGGTGGCAAAGGGAGCCTTTTGCTCCTCGGAGCATCCTAAGACATCAAATATCTTGGTGATCTGCTTTAACCACGTCTCCGCCTTAAGTGGTTCTGGCTTTCCCAAAAACTCCGGTGGTCCCAGCTCCTTGAATTGCTTAGCGGTGACCAACAATGGGTTGCCATTGTTTCCTCCTGTATTATGAACAGGAGTCGCCTTCGCTTGATGTTGCATGAATTCTAAAAAGCTCTTAAACGTATCATCGTTCGTCAATTGATCAGTGTTGTTGTTTACAGGAGGATTATCGCCATCCTGTTGCACATTGTCCTGATTATTGATCTGTGGAGACTCAACGGTCTCATGTGATCCATTGCTTATCTCAACATTTTCAAATGCCATTTTCAAATAATATTACAAAATAAGGGTTAATTAACATATCACATATTATCACTATACTCTGACCGACCAATTAAATAACAAGTAAACTTAGGTAGGTCATACTAGTGAAGGAATTCCCCGTCTCTCCACTCCTAGTTCTATTCTCACATCTTAGCCAGTGATCATATCCCTAAGCTTTGATACCAACTGTGACGCCCCCAAAAATAGGTATACATCACCCATCTTGGGTCACCAGATACATGATACAGAATTCAAATACAACTTAATAATACAACTGTCGTGTACAATACGACAGAACATAAACTGTGAGTTTGAATACAAATATTGTCTTCTAGAGAGTATCCATACTCAAAAGGAGTCCTCATTACAATTATTATCACACTATTACATAGAATAGTGAGGACTACTAATGCTATCATCTGGTCCATCACTCCGTTTTCTGACTCGTCCAACTATATTCTCATTTCCTAAAGAGAACAGTGAAAGAAAGGGTGAGCTCAACTAGCCTAGTAAGAAATATTATGACTAAGATAATGCAGAATAAATTATCATCAGTCTTCAACAATGTTAAACTGATAAAATACAATAGACATCAAGTTTAACTGCAGCGGATCAAGCAATCCAATAAAAGAGTCAAGTAAAGAATAAAATCTACTATTTTCTATTATTTAAAAGGTTTTTCATCACTTTTATCGCTGGGACTCAGCTTAATAATAATCCACATTATCGAATCACCCCTGCACTACGGCCAAGGATATTCTTTAGTATCACGACCACGAATTATCCATGCACTACGGCTAAAGATAATCATGTTTTCATCAACGGTCCTGATCATGCCATAAAACAATTCATCTTTGCACTACGGCCAAAGAGAATCCATAGCCATAATCATACCAAAAATTGTCCATCAATGCACTATAGGCCAATGAGGATTTTTTTCCACATCATTTGTAACATCACGGTTATGATTATACCGAATAATCCCTGGTCATAATCATACCAAGTCCATCTATGCACTACAGGCCACAGATAAGTTTCAACAAAATATAAGCATGAGGATGATGACAATGATATAAGAATTCAATAAAACAAGTTCAAGAATTAAATTTATCTAGGAACTGATAACGTCCAAATTGTCAACATACTTCTTTGTAGAGTAAAATTCAAGAATGCTCAGAAGAATATTTCCATGAAAAGATACTGGATGAAGCACAAATATCAAGGATATTCCACTAATTTCGTGGAGTATAGAAGTCCAAAACTTTAACCAACAGAGTACAATAAAGAATGGAATAACAAAAAAATCACCTGGCATGCGATAGACCGCACAGACAGGTTATTCTAACAGAATAATAAATAATAGAACCAGGTCCGGCGAAAACGTACAGACAGGATATTCCAACAGAATAATAAAGAATGGAACCAGGTCCGGCATAAAACGCACAGACAGGATATTCCGACAGAATAATAAAAAATGGAACCAGGTCCGGCATAAACGCACAGATAGGATATTCCGACAGAATAATAAATAATAGAACTAGGTCCGGCGTAAACGCACAGGCAGGATATTCCGACAGAATAATAAAGAATGAAATAACAGAAGAATTTCACCAAGTATAGGGTAGCCCGCGTATACAGGTTATTCCAACAGAATAATAAATAATGGAATAACAGAAGTTCTCTTCATGAATACAAAAGAAATAATACCCCTTACGGTTACAACAAATAATATCCCTTACCTTAGAAAGAAGAGTACTGGATATAGGAGTAGTGAAGTAGCAGAACACTTTTCTTCTTTCTCTCTATATTTCTCTCTCTAGAGTTTTAGTAAATTCGTAAGAAAATAATGAAGGAATGAGCTTCTATTTATAGGAAAATGGAATGCCTAGTAACTAATCCATGAACGGTCCAGATTGATTTACTTTAATCTGATGGTCCATATTAAAAAAAAAATCTTTTAAATAAAATATAATATATTCTATTTATAGAATGACTTTAATAAAGTATTCTGTTTTATATAAAAAGATGTTTCTGTTTTATTACGTTAATAATACGAATAAAATAAAACTTCAATAGCGCTAAATAGTTCATATTATTAATTGACAATAATTGAATCAAACTGAGTGACTAATCACGTAAGCCTCAATAATCAATACCGTATGCTACTATGCAACCACACGTATTACTGTACTTTTACTACCGAGTAGTTCAATAGTATTAACGGTAAAACTTCCGCCGTTATTTTCATAAAATATTTTTGTCATTTTCTCAATCCGATAATAATTCCGTTGTGGGGTCCGCCAATAATTTTGTCGTCGTACGAATATTCCCCGATAAAAATAATATTCCCCGACCAATCGAATATAATACAACAACTTGCATACTTTGCAAAATTTATAAATATTACCCACAACTATAACATTATCTCAAATTCACACCATAATATTTAAAAAATATTTTGAAAAATTAAATCTTTATTCATAAAATCTGGGGTTTTATAGATGCTATGAGTGGGCTATTGAGCCAGGCCATGCCAGATGATGTTAGAGTTATGGATTGCATTCTTCGGTGATTGTTCCTGATAATCATTAGGGGCAACTCTTCAATGGTATCGTTCGCTTTGATCAGAGCCACACGTCATGTGGATCATATTGGAGAGTATGATTGGGGTTCCTACACCTTTGCCTATTTTCTCAAGGGCATGCGTATGCGCTCGCATGGTTTGACAGAGTCTTGGCTAGGATTTTACCCATTTCTGCTGGTGAGTATTTCTCTTATCATTTCTAATTTATAGGTTAAGAGTGTTAACCGACAGCAGATGTTTTATCGTTGTGTTGGCAGTTTTGGGCCTATGAGAGGCTCCCATGCTTGCGTCTGGTGAGTGTGTTAGGATTGGATACCTACCCACAAGGATGACGATGGCATCAGTCTATATTGGCGGAGGTCCATATAGCTAAGGGTTTCACTCACTGTCGCTTGCAGCTGGAGTTGTTGACAGCTGGCATTATCACATGGATTCCCTATTTTGGGGAACATTTGGCCATCAGTTTTGAGGATGGGTACCCGACTGGAGTCGAGTACGTGATTTCCACTAGGAGAGTTCCTCTCTTCATGGATGGAGGCTAGGAGCTCTATTTAGGAAAGCGTGCTATTAGGAGCACCACAAGGGAGATCCGTATGCCGATCTTGCCTCTTGTCAGGCATTATTGGCATGTGTCGCAGTCACCCGTCATTGCTATCCCATTGTTGGGTGTTGACGGTTTTACATTATCAGAGGGTCCTTGTACTCAGAATGTATTCCAGCATTGGTGGTTCCCTCAGACTATTGGTGCCCAGGCCCTCGCCACTCAGTTTATGGGGGATATAGTTCTAGGATCCGTGATGATAACAGATTGGCTAGCCCGTGTCGGAGATCCGACTCATATGACACAGATTGACAGTTTGACCTGGCAGTTAGACCAGACATATATTTTTATCCGGCATTTGGGCAGAGATCCGGTAGAGGCAGATTCGTTTGATCCTTCCAGCTCAGGCGCTGGCCCCTTAGATGACTTATTTGGTTTTACCAGTGCAGATCCTCCTCTGTATAGGCCTGACATCCCTATTGATAGAGAACTAGTGACTTAGGAGGAGTTACATCATGTGGATAGGATTGATGATGTGGACATCGACACCATTGTCTTCTTCTAATGTGTATTCTCATTATATCTTTAGATAGGCATGTGTTAGCTATTGGATGGTTGTGTCCCATTCTCGCTATATCTTTTGATAGGCCTCTGTTAGTAGTAGGGCGTCTGTGCTCCATTTCCCTGTATTTGTAGTTGTACAGAGATGTTGTATTAGATGACGATATACTTAGGAATTTATGTATAGTTTTTCCATTCCCTATATCATATTGCCATTTATTATCTGTAATGCATGTATCATGTTTTGCATATGTATGTATGTCCAGAGATATTCAGCATTGACCCCTGGATGGTCTTATGACACGGCCCGTGCAGATGTCTTCTTCGACAGTTAGCCGTATTGATCATACCACACCATTATTGGTGGTATCTGGTATGCGATCTTGGTATGATATCATGTCACCATCAGACAGGGTGACCGTAGATCATTTATTACAGCATACTATGACCCTGTTGATGTTTCGATAGGATTTGTGGATGGCATGCTTGAGCACTGGGTATCGGAGAGGCAGGTTTTCTGATTTGAGACCTAGGAGTTGACTCCAACTCTGGAGGAGTATGCACGGTTGACGATGCTGCCACTAGACAGACCTTGCGTGTATATGGCTTTAGGGGACATGAGTCGATGGTTCATGACCCTCATTGGATTGAGGCATAGAGTAGTGCAGGATGAGTTGACATCTGGCCATGTTATATCCCAGCGTTTTCTGTTTGACAGATTTGGCTCTGAGGATAGTTATAGATGACATTCCGGGGATTTCACCACACCGGAGGCTCATTGGCGTCTGGCCAGGGTTGATATACTGCTATTGTGCATATTATCATATGTCTATATGCCACTATATATGGACGAGTTGGACATAGAAGTTATCATGGCGGTGAGAGCGCTCAGGGAGGGTCGTACCATCATACCTATGATTATAGCCGAGACATTGAGGTCAGCTACATACTGCTGCACTTATCCAACAGGAGTATTTACGGGCAGTTCGGTCATGCTATACGTATAGTTTATGTCACACCCGAGACCGATTGGCACTTTCAGACGGCATGGGTATTGCTTCACCCATGATATAGTCATGACATATTCATTTCAGCCTGCAGAATGTACGGATGCTACATCTTGGTCCGCTTTCTTAGCTAGGATCGAAGACCCGTTTAGTATATTACCGTGCTCAGGGCTCAGCTCACCTTACAGCTTCATTACTCATGCTCCGGGCATGGATTACATCCCTCTGGCTGGTTTAAGGGGTATGACTACTTACCATCCACTGGTCGTGATGTCGCAGTTTGACCAGTTTCAGGATTTCCATCCTTTCAAGGGGGTACTGGGCCAGCGTTTAGCTTCTCGCTATCTTTCAGCAGAGGACCGATCCCGTGTGTATGCTTGTTGGGATCAGCGCAAGATAGATGCTTTCTCTATTAGGCATCCAGGTTATTCTGTAGAGTATTCCGCATGGATGGAGACAGAGAATGCACCTGCTGCGGTGGTATCCACGTTACCGAGTATTGACTAAGATGGTGGAGAGCCCATGGAGGACATTGATTCTCACACCGAGGAGGAGTTAGGTGCCAGGTTGCCAGCATCTCTTTAAGATTCTCCCAGTACCAGCACTGTCGTGATTCAACATTTAGCACAGTACTTTGAGCAGCGTCTTCATCTAATGACCTTTGAGAGAGATCAGGCTCGATCTTTCATGTTGACTGCCCTTGATGGGAGAGACGCAGCTCTGTTAGAGAGAGACAAGGCATTGGCTCATAGAGATACCGATGTTGTTGAGCGAGATGAGGCCAGATCAGCCAGAGATGCCGTGATAGTTCAGCGGGATAGTGCCATATCTGCCCGGGATGTAGCCATCACAAATAGTACTGCAGTGAGGTCCCTTACCACTTGCATGATTGCAGAGATGAGCACGTACATTAATGAGCATATGGTCACCATGCAGATGGCTGCAAATCTGTTGGGTCGTGTGGATATCCCCGTATAGGAGACCACAGCTTTGCCTCCTCCTTCAGAGAGGGATGCCATGTTGGGCTTGTTAGCTCGCATATACACTGATTTGTAGATGGGCTTATATCTTCCTGCACAGACTAGCTTAGCTATTTTGTAATGTACAATTTATATTGTATATCAAACAACATTACATATAGCAGGGAAATATATTTATGATCACTTCCCTTTTAGATATACTCTGATATTTGCTTGATATTTTGCCTCCTTCTTCAGGGCTTGTGATCTTGATGTATTATGAATTCCTCCTTGATGGATGGACATTGAGTTGTCTCTGGATAGTTCAGAATCGATCATGGATCTTTATGGATTCCTACCATCTTTTTGGTGTTTTGGGACTAGTTTCTGTATGGAAATGTGGAGAAGAGTGTGGCTTTCCTCTCTGAGATTAACCGAACCACAGATGGTCGCAAGTACCCCTATTTAGGAGGAGCCTAGTTAATTCCATCTCTTATGGATTGGTGTTGCTCTTTGAGGTACAACCGCAGCTTAGATGGTCACTGAATCTCTTATTTACGAGGAGAGGTTGGGTAATTCTATCCCTTTGGTTTGAAGCTAATGAAATGTGGTAGATTGAAGTTTGATCTCAATACCATTGACAAAGGTTTGTGTTTTGGTAGGGGGTTAGACCGAACCATGAATGGCCTACGTACTCCTATTTAAGAGAAGATCAGGTCTGCGTAGTTCAAACCTGGTGTAAGAGGTGCAACGCTATTTGTGAAAGGCAGATGGGTGTAGAAGCTTTATTGATGAAGAAGGTTGTAGAAGTGTTTTTGTGGTTTTTGTTTTTTTAGAAAAGGGTAGAAATGTTTTTGTTGTTTTTTGTTTATTGCGACCAGGCCATATAAAATATGGTTGCCTACGTACTCCTGTGTATCAAGGAGATCAGGTCGACGTAGTTCACCCCTCAGGGTGAGTTGAAAAGCGTAATCCCATGTGCAAGTCAAAATGCGAGGGAGAGAAAGTTTAATCCTAGGTTGAGGATAAACTGTAGGTGTGAAAAATTTAATCCCATGTATGGGTAGCCAAACTGCAAACGCGAGAGGTTCAATCCACAGTGGGATGACCTAAGTTGTATGAGCGCAGAGAAGTCAGACCGCTGGCTTGAAAGGTATGTTTCCCTGAGGGGAAAAGTGTGGTAAAGAGTTATATGTGGTAAATGGTTAAAGAACCGGAATGACTGATGATCCGATGATCCAACACCAAGATGTTTGCTTGATGGTAACTTCAGACATAATACCGTTTTACGGTGTCTGAATTGATAAGCTGTGGAAATTCATCACCGTCCATTTCTTGTAATCTGAGAGCACCTCCTGTCAATACTTCCTTGACAACAAACGGGCCTTCCTAGTTAGGAGCGAATTTTCCCTTTGATTAATCTTGGTTGTCAATGATCTTCTTCAAAACCAAGTCATGTTGTTTAAACTACCGTAGCCAGACTTTTCTATTGTAGGATCTGGCGATCCTTTGTTGATATAACTAACCATGGAAGATAGTCGCGGTTCGCCTTTCGTCTATCAGAGACAATTGGTGATACATGTCTTGTACCTATTGGTCTTCATCCAGCTGAGCGTCTATCAACACTTTGGGGGATTCCATTTTCTACTTCTATAGGGAGTACTGCTTCCATCCCATAGGTTAATGGGTAGGGGGTTGCCCTAGTCGAAGTGCGCATTGATGTTCTGTAGGCTAACAGAGTAAGAGGCAATAAGTCAGGCCATCCTTTGTGGTTGGCGGAAATCTTTTGCATGATCTTCTTGATATTTTTGTTAGCCGGTTCAACAGCACCATTCATCTTTGGACGGTAGATTACGAAGTTAAGATGTTGGATGTGGAATTTACTGTATAATTCCTCCATCATTTTGTTGTTGAGGTTCTTAGCATTGTCTGATATAATCACCTCTGTTTGTCCATATCGATAAATGACATTATTTCTGATGAAGGCAATGATTACTTCTTTGGTAACCCTGGGGAAAGAGGCTACTTCTACCCACTTGGTAAAGTAGTCAATCATGGTGAAGATAAATCGATGTCCATTACTGGCTTTAGGCTCAATGGGCCCAATCACGTCCATTCCCCACATTGAGAAGGGCCAAGGCGAACTAATATTGTTGAGTTCCCTTGGAGGGACGTGGATAGTATTCCCATGAATTTGGCATTGATAACATCTCATACCGTGGTCACCGCAGTCAGCTTTGAGAGATAGCCAATAATGTCCTGTCCTGAGGATCTTTTTGACAAAGAGGGGGCCACTCATGTGTGGGCCACAGACTCCACCATGGATCTCATCCATGAGTCTATGAGCTTGATCCTTATCCAGGCATCTGAGGAGACCTAGTCCTGCATCTCTTTTATAGAGTGCATCTCCGCTCAGGTAGAATTTCATAGCAAGTCGATGGATCCACCTCTTCTCAGTAGGGCTCGCCTCAGCGGGTGTAGATCCGTCTCGTAGGTACTCCTTGATATGCTGATATCAAGGATATTGGATGGGAGGTAGCTCATCCGATACTTCTCCAACGTAGTTCCAATAAGCTGGTGCTTTGTGCAGGGCAATTGTGACGCTTGGCAAATGTCCCTTGTCAGAGATGTGTATCAAGGAGACCAAAGTTGCTAATGCATCCGCAAAATCATTCCTACTACGAGGAATATGTAGAAAGAAGATTTCTTCGAACTCTAAAGCCATTTCAAAACCTGCCGATGGTAAGGCAACAAATGTAGGTCTTTGGTTTGATAGATTCCTGTGGATTGTCTAACCACTAACTCCGAATCTCTAAAGACAGTTAACCGCCTGATGCCCATTGAACGGGCAAGTTTTAGCCACACGAGATAGCCTTCATACTCAGCTGTATTATTGGTGCTGACAAATAACAATTTGACGGTGACAGGATACTTCTCCCCCGTACCGTATACTAGAACTGTTCCAGCTCCAGAACCTTTCGTATTAATAGCTCCATCAAAATACATCTTACATGCTTGGAGTGTATTGTACTGATGGTGTTGTTGAACTGTCATAACCCCTTCATCGGGGAAGTATGTCTCCAAGGGTTTGAAATCCCCTGTAGGTGAAGCGGTTAGTTGATCCACAATCCCTTGACCTTTAATGGACTTTTGAGTCACGTAGACGATGTTTAATTGTTGTAGGATCAACTACCATCTGGACAGTAAGCAATTTAACATGGGTTTACTGAACACGTATTTGAGAGGATCCATGTGAGATATGAGATGGGTTGTGTGACCATGGAGGTAATGCTGTAACCTCATGGAAGCACATGCTAAAGCACAACAAGTCCTCTCAATCAGAGTGTACTTGTGTTCACTGCTGTTGAATCTTTTGTTGAGGTAATAGACAGCTCGTTCTTGGCCTCTATCATCTTTCTGTCCCAGATGCAGCCCACGACATTGTCACTTACGGGCAGGTACATGAACAGAGGAGCATCATCTCTGGGTGGTACCAAAATGGGAGCTTTGACTAGCTGTTCTTTGATTATAAGGAAGGCTTTCTGGCACTCGTCATTCCATTTCATGGAGGAGTTCTTCCTTAACAGCTTGAAGATAGGCTCACAGGTTGTTGTGAGTTGAGAAATGAACCTACTAATGAAGTTGATTCTTCCCAAAAATTCCCGTATTTCCTTCTCTGTCTGAGGAATGGGCATTTCCGTAATGGCCTGGATTTTGGTAGGATCCAGCTCAATCCCTTTATGGCTGATTAGAAATCCTAGTAACTTGCCTGATTTAACACCAAAGGCACACTTGGCGGAATTCAACATTAAGTTGTACTTGTGCAACCTGTTGAATAGCTTTTTGAGATGGTCTAAGTGGTCATCCTCCTTCCGGGACTTGACAATGATGTCATCCATGTAAGTCTCTATCTCTTTGTGCATTAAGTCGTGGAAGAGAGCCATCATAGCTCGTTGATAGGTAGCTCCAGCATTGATGACGCCGAATGACAACCGTCTATATCAAAAGGTTCCCCAAGGAGTGATGAAAGCAGTTTTCTCATGATCTTCCTCAGCAACCATGATCTGATGGTACCCTGCAAAGCAGTTAGCAAAGGAGTACATGTTGTATTGAGCAGTATTGTCAATGAGAATGTGGATGAATGGCACAGGAAAGCTATCTTTAAGGCAAGCTTTGTTCAAATCCCTGTAATCCGCGCAAACTCGCACCTTTCCTCCAAGTTTAGGCACGGGCACGATGTTGGATATCCACTCAGGATATGTAGACACCATGATGATGCCAGCTTGAAATTGTTTCACAATTTCTTCTTTCACCTTTAAACTCCACTCAGGTTTCAATCGCCTAAGCTTCTGCTTGACTGGCTTGAATCCCTCTTTAATGGGAAGGCGATGAAGAACAATGTCAGTGGACAAACCCACCATGTCTTCATGAGACCTTGCAAACACATCCTCAAATTGGGTTAATAGCATAACCATGTCATTCCGTTGGTTTAGGGTAAGGTCTGAACCAATCTAGATTAACTTAGGGATTTCTAAAGTTTCAAGATTGAAGGAAGCGGTTTGATCAAGGTTGGGTTTAGGTTTGTCTTTGACCCATTCTTGAATTTCTAGAGGAACCTAAATGTCCTCGTGTATTTCCATCAAGGCTGAATTCATCTCTACATCAAAGGTACAATCCTTGTGGAGAAGAGGCTCCGTATCAGCAAGTACATGCACATCTAAATTCAGGGTCCTGAAACAAAATATGCTTTCACTTAGTATATATAAAACGTTTTGATCATACACAGTGTTAGCATGTACTGACAAAATAAACTGCTAATATTGTACAGAAAAGTAAGCAGTTATGATATCTACAGGGCAGAAAGAGTTTCTGCCCGCTTTACCCTTGTCGACCAATGCAAGGAATGCTGCTCTAATTGGCAAGGATAAAGTCCGGGTGGACTACATTGATAGAGGAGTTGTTATCGTCCTCCTCTTCCCGAATGATGGCCAATACATCTGGGAAATCATCGCCTGGGGTGTATCTATTTGTATGCTCATCATGGACGATGATGCGTATGCCCGACATTATCCGGACAATGTTTTGCTTAATTCTTTGTTTCTCTTCTTCCATTGCGGGATCGGGAACAAATATTTCTTTTGCTTTGAATGGCACTGGCTTGGGAAATATCATAGCCAACACGTTAGTTGGCACCTTTACAGGAGGTTGTGCGGACTCAGAGTTTGAAGGCGAAGATAAATGCCTCGTGGTTGAAGTTGACGAAATTTGAGGATGCTTATGAGGATTCCTCTGACTAGACTGGCAGAATAGCCAAGTCCAGCTGTCCCAGTTTGCCTGACTACTTGAATGGGGTATTTAATACCTTGGTGATCTTTACCCAACCCTTGTCATGGCTGATGACCCAAGGACATCATTTCCTGAGTAGTTGACATTACTTCGACAAAGATCTTGGGTACGGGCAATGTCGTTCCAATAGCATGGTACTAAGTATTGCTCACTTCCAAGGCATGAAAACTGATCGGCTAAACATTTGCATTAGCATTGATGAATGGCATGTCCCCATGTTGAGGACACTCTGGTTTAGCGTTGATCGTGACTAGGCTATTGTTGATAATGTATTTCAGTTGTTGATAAAGGGAGGAGGGGACTCCCCTAACCATATGAATCCACGGTCTTCCCAAGAGCAGGTTATATCCCGAATCTATCTTGAGCACGTGGAAAGATACGCAGAATGTATGGGGACCTATTTCGATTGGCAGCTTAATTACTCCGACCGAATTCCGACGGGCTCCGTAAAAAGCTTTAATGACCGTATGGCTACCCCGGATTCGGTTGAGATTAACATTCATCTTCAACAATGTGGTGTATGGATAGATATTTAGAGATGAGCCTCCATATATCAACACTCCAGCCAGCATATATCCGGAGGATAAGACCACAATATGTAACGGCTTGCAATGACCGGTCCCTTAGGGCGGTATATCGTCATCAGTGAAGGATATCACATTGTTATTGAAAATGTGATCAACCAAGTGTTGAAACTTTTCTGTATCCACTGATTTTGGTAGATAGGCATCTTCTAAAACCTTCAATAAGATCTTCCGGTGATCCTCAAAAGTTAGTACTAAGTCCAAAATTGAAATCTGGGGTGGAGCTTCTCTCAAGCTTAGAACCACCTTGGCTTCGTGATGACCAATAGTGCGGAGGAATTTTTCAATCTTCTCCATGGGTATTCTCCCCTTTGATTTGATGGTAGATTTCATCACTCGTTGGGAATAATACAGTGGATTTTCCTTCAACACTGTAGCAGTTGTTTGTGAGGTGGATCCTTCACCTTCTCCATAATTCCACAAAACTGTGTGCAAGCTAACAATAGAATATTGTGCTCTGCATGATAAGTTGATTGGCTCGGGAGCGGCCACTTTCAAAGGATTGTTATTTTTTCTGAGTTGAATGGTTGGTGTAGTGAGTGGCTTGATATTGTCATCAGCCTCTGTAGAGATAACTGCTATAAATCCCTTCCACTTAGTAGGACAGATATTCTCACTCCCACGTAGCACAGTATCATTGTCTTCTAGTTGATGGACACCGCTGTCAATGAGATTCTGGATAAGGTGGCTGAGTGCCCAGCATTCTTCTGTGATGTGACCGTGAGAATGGGAGTGATATTGACATACTCCATCAAAATTGCACCGTCCTGAACGGTGGTTGATTGGAGGTAGAAGGGAATTGATCCTTCCTTCATTGATTAGCATCTGAAAGATTTCCTCCATGGTTGGCCCAGATGTGTGAACTCCCTTTTGTTGGCAAAATCACGATGAGCTTTGGCATTCGCTTTCTTTACTACTTTATCCTCCAAAGTTTCACTTTCTGAAGGTGACGAAGGAATATTTCTGACAAGAGGAAGGAGACTAGCATGCTCCTGGCTTACTAATTGGCGTGTAACTTGATGCTGGTAAGTCACCAGTTCTGCCAATTAATCGATCTGTTTGCATAGAGCTTTCATCTTAGATTCCGTTGTGAATTGGAACTTGGCATAATCCCATTTGTCAACACCGTCTGTGGCATTTTGGGATGACTCGCCACTAAAATTAGAATTTTGTCCATTGCTCCAATTTATCATGTTGACCTCTTCCTCTTTGTGTTGAGGAAGAGGGTTATCTTGAACGTGAGGTTGATCTGGTTTGGTAACCACGACTTCCCCATTGTCTATCAAGTCTTAGATCTTGTGTTTCAAGGCCTAACAATCTTTAGTATCATGTCCAGGTGCCCCGACATGATTTGCACATTTCTTAGCAGCATTAAAACCCCGTCCATTAGGGCTGGCTGGTGGAAGAAGATGCGTGATTTTCTTCTGTGTTGTCAGAAGAGTAAGAATGTTCTCGAGGGAGTCCCCTAAGGGTGTGAACACTCGAGGGCGTTTGACTTCTCCACCTTTTGGCAATGGAGGATTTGAAGACTGACCTTGAAAGGGACTGTAACTTCTCATTTCAACAGGCATGTTCTGATTACCTTTTTGACCCTACAGTATCAGGGAAACATCTTCCTCTTTCTATTTATGGACCCTCCGGGGGTTATTTTCATAATTTCTAGACTGGATGTGCTCAGCAACAACTTTAAAGGCAGCTAGGTCTTGAATCTTTCCTGACTTCAATCCCATCTCAGCCATCTCCCCGTGTTTGATCATTTCAAAAAATGGTTTATCGATGTCGGCTAACACTCTTTCATAGAAAGGAGCTTCTTGTATGTCTATGAAGGTTATGACCATTTCTGATTCCGTCATGGAAGGAATAACTTGGGCAGCCAGGCGTCTCCACCTTTGAGCACACTCTCTGAAAGATTAATTAGATTGTTTCTTGACCTTGGTAATCTGATACCGATCAGGAGCCATTTGAGACTGGAAGCTGTATTGAGTGAGGAAGGCGTGTGCTAGCTCTTCCCAGCTATGGATCTTGGAGTTGTCTAATCTAGTATACCATGAACGGGCTTCTCCAGTCAGATTTTTCTGGAACAGCTACATTCTGAGTTTCTCGTCCTCTGCATAAGATCCAAGTTCTCTAATGAATACCTTTAAATGGGTATAAGGATCTCCTAACCCGTTATACTTTTCGAAGTCAGGAGTTTTAAACTTTTTTGGATAATGAACACCAGGGAATATACAAAGGTCAGCATATGAAACACTCCAGTGTGCTCCAATTCCTTTGATAGCGCGAAGGGTCTCTTCCATCTAAAGAACTTTCTTTTTGATGTCACCGATGTCTGGATCTCTTGTGAGATGGGTGTCATCATGAATTTTATTGGTCGTATCCAACTGCAGTTCAGGTATTGTAACGACTTGGGCTCCCCCTTGTGTAGAGGATTCAGTATGTACGTGCATTTTTGGACCCTATGTAAATTGTTGTAGTTCTTTAAGCAGAACAGCCAAATCTGTAATTTGTTTGCTTAATCCGTCAAATTCCTTGCGAGAAACTGGATTAAGGTCAGTCTGGTCGGATGACGACATAATTGGCTGTAGGCCCGCGGCCTTTTTGGATTTTGACCGGGTAGTAGGTCCGATGGATTCCCTGCGAAAGACTTGCACATTTTAGTCTTTATGGAATGTAAATTAACATGCTATATGATGTGTTCGTTTTAGGAATTTTATCCCGCAAAAATGGATGTTAGTTGTTCGTAATAGCATGTCAATTTTAAACATGCGTGTATACACGTTTCTTCATATCTCTCATTACATGAATATGGCATGAATATTGTAAGTAATGCAAAAACATGAACAGACTTTCCTCCGTGTTGGGTTTATAAGAGGCTGACCTATCTTAGGTTACTCTCGCAGCTTTTTGGCATGAAGGTTTCCAAATCATCACAATTTACTCGACGGGAATTAAATCAGGTCTTTCAACTGGAGCGAATTTGGGTGGTGCCTTTCCTAACCTCGTGGAGTTAGTCTTCCTACAAGTCCAGTAATCAAACACAGACGGGATAGCTTCCTGATGGAGAGACCACACAACATACATTCACATACATCGCACCTCACCGTATGAAAATGATGACATGTGCGAAGCACTAATATCACAAGCAGATATGGTGCGAAGCACTAAGTGCAATAAGGAAATGCATTTGTACACATTCATCATAAATGTAAATGCAACATCCACACACAATCAGATAATAGTTTAGAAAAGATTGTAGTAGCGGCTTAAGTCCTCTTACCGGAGTCCTCAGCAGAGTCACCACCTATCAACGTCGGGATTTTTATTTGTCCCTTTTTGTTACCTGTTTTTTTTGTGTTCTCATTTTATGTGAGATTTGTTTGAAAAAATAAGTGAAAAAGGTCCAACATATGTAATGTCGACGATTGGACTATAAGAGTCGCCAGTGGTTTTTTAACTGGTTGTACCAACACAACCGAGAAAAGGTTTGCACATTGACCCAGTGATGTGACACTGCTAAATGGGTCTGTGAAACCGAGATTCATTTAGGGTCCGGGGACTTGCTTATGTGAAGGGAAGGTGTTAGGCACCCCCCGACATTCGTGTTGCCACGGTGACTGCCACTTTTTAAGAAACTATTATCTGAATGTTTATGTGTATGTGTGTGTTATGTTATTTGGAAGTAGTGCTATGCCTCGTTTGCACCTATATACAAAGGGCTTGAATTTGTGTAAAAATTCAGTTTTAAACAAGATACAACAGTTATGTTTTAGAAAAGAGGTTTTTCAAACCCTTGTGCTCAATAGTAATTGAGGCCTTTGATACTTCTATTTTATTCCATATTCAGCTGGATTAATTTTATTTTTACAGATGCGAGGTATCTGTATGAAAATAATGTACAAAAGGTGTTGAACTCCTCGTGGGTATGAAAACCATTTGAGGTAATGCAGACATCGCAGATAAATTTACAAGCTGCTTACTATTGAAAAGGTCCATCACAGAAACCGAATCTAGATTCAATAGACTGAATCTATGATAACATGATTCCTAGGCTCACATAATGCCACAATTGATATAAACGCAGTATGCAGGTATATATATAAAAGCCGTAAATATATATATGCAGACATGATCACTAACCACGAAACACCTCCATGGGGGATCAAAAATGTAAATAAAGCTGTAAAAGCTATCAATCGCCACGGACGAAACTCCAGACGGGACGAAATGTAAAGAAAGCAGTAAAAACGGTCAACCACCACGAAGTAAACTCCAGGTGGGACGAAATATAAATAAATAAGTAAAAATGGTCAACCACCACGAATAAACTCCAGGTGGGACGAAATATAAATATATATATATATATAAGCAATAAACACACCGGATATAAAATCCAGGCTCATCGGACAAAGTTCGAGAACAGTAAATATATATAAGTATATATATATTAAAGCAATAAACGCACCGGATATAAAATCCAGGCTCATCTAACAAAGTCTGATAACAATTGATATATATATATATATATATATATATATATATATATATATATATATATATATATATATATATATATATATACAAAAGCAAGTAAACGCTCCAGACAGAAGTTTAGGCTGAATCGAGGCATAACTCGATAATGTTAGTCCATATATATAAATATATATGTATATACAAACTGAAATAAAACCACGAACCGAAGTCCGGACAAACAAACGCAACACGACTCTTAACTTAAAGAAGGGTGTGTGGAAAGATGGAGAGAAAGGCTTAAAAGTGTGTAAGAAGGCTTACAATGGGCTGCCAAAGAAGACTTCTATATCTTTAAAGTAGATAAATACTAGCTTTTGTAGGTACAAAAATAGCTATATGTGAGCTCACAGGTGTTTAAAATGGGAAAGCACCTATTATATTGCAAGTACGGAGCAAATTGGGCAGGGCTTCCTCGCTCTTTCTCTTCTTAAAATGGCCACCCCAAGACCTTTATTTATAGAGGGTGGAGCCGCAGGTGGGGCCGCAGGTGTACCAAAGGCTACCCGGGTTACCCTGGGTTTTACGGGTCGCGTCGTCTCGTAGTACGTGCATGCGGGCAATGTGATGTCCACTTAAACTTTTAGAATTTCAATCAGGGCATCCGACTGAGGTATATAGGACCTATTTCGGACCGCTGTTGTTGAGATTTATGCAATGACATGGGATTAGAGGTTGTACGAAGTCATGAAGATGGGACGATGCCCTCCAGTCTTTAGCTGTAAATTCTATCCGTTATCATGCGCAATAGTCACTCTAGATTCGTTCTTCTGAGCTTTTGTGGGATATTGCTATGTAGAAATGTATGTCTGAAATGTTGAGATGGCATGATGTGGCGTCATGGTAGCGAGATGATGACTTAGCCCCTCACTGGGGTTATCTCTGGTCTGGACTAATAAAGCAGACGTTGCTCAAGTTTATCTCTGAGATTGGACTGCTGCAATGGTTGAAGGTCCTCAGTGTCATCTCTGAGGTGTGCCTGTCCTCCCGGTGTTATATCCGGGTTGGTACTGAGTATCTCGTTGTGAGCGCCGAGACTGAAGCTATTTGTATTTAAAATAAGCATTTACGGGGTTATCACCGGAACTGCATTCCTTGGGATTATCGCCAAGGTTGGTAGCTATTTCCACGATTTGGACTGAGACTGGATACCTCGGGGTTATCTCCGAGATTAATCGGTCTTCTCTGGTGTGTGTTCCAGTATTGGATCTGCATGCCTCGGGGTTATCTCTGAGGTTGGATTTTTTACTCCCAGTGTGTACTCCGGGGTTGATGCTGAACTTTCGGTAGTATCCAGACAGGATATGAACTGTCTTCCGGGGTTTCCTCTTGAAAGACGAATCTGTCCTCATGCAATGTTAGTGACAGGTGTACAGAAAATTTTTAGTGTCTACAGGTAGGATACTTGCCTAAGCTGCTGCTTACAATAACGTAACTTAGTTTTATCTTTTATATCGAAACCTATCATTAATAAGATCATTCGTTCGATTAGAATAATATATCATATCACATAGTACTGCTATTTATAGTCAGCACATAACCCAATCACCTTGTCACACATGTTTAACAGTCATTGTATCATATACAGACATGTATCTAGTCAAATTATCTAAGTCCAGATCACTTTTTGAAATATTTTGGTGTACCGACGGCTTAATCGGGTAATTATCGAGTCTAAAACTCTATTTTGTAGTTCAATATTCGATTAGATAATTTAAATAACAGTCGTATTATTTTTTCATGGCTTATAACAATTTTTAAATAATTATTATAATTTATCATGATTTTTTAAACACTGAAATCATTTTTAAATGATTTAAATATTAAATAATTCTATTATAATTAATATTAAATTATTAATGAAACCATTGTCAAAATATTAAAGTTAATTATAATAACTCAAAATATTTTTAAACTATTTTTATTTCCTTTAAATGATTTTTAAAATATTTAAAATTATTTAAAATAATTACCATTAATATTTAAATATTAATGTATTATTTATCAAAATATTAAAAGTCATTAATTAATACTTAAAATATTTTTAAATCATTTATATCATTTTAAAATGATTTTTAATTTAATAAAACAATTTTTAAATAATTTATTTAATATTATTACTAAATAACTCTAATATCATTTAATATTCATTTATTAATGAAATTTACCTTTAAATATTAAAAGTTATATTTTATAACTTAAAATATTTTTAAACTATTTATTTTCATTTTTAAAATAATTTTTATAATATTAAAATTATTTTTAAAATAATTTATTCAATATAATTATTGAATAAATCTAATACCATTAATATTAAATAATTAATGAAATTTATCTTAAAATATTAAAAGTTATGTTTTATAACTAAAAATATTTTAAAATACTTTATTATCTTTTAAAATGATTTTTAATATAATACAATTATTTTTAATTAATTTATTTAATTTATTTACAAAATAAATTAAATATCAATAATATTTAAATAAATACTAGTATTTATCAAAAATATGTCAAATTATTAAAAGTTAATTTTTATAACTTAAAATAATTTTTAAAATAAGTTTTGTAATTTTCATAAATTAATTTCTATTTTTAAATAATTTTTGGAAATTTAATTAAATAAAATTATTAAATCTGTCGCTATAGACTTTAGCGACATAAACCATCGCCTAAAGTGTTCTTGAGCCTCAAGAACACTGACAAGCCAGTGTTCGAGTAGCTAGGTTTGACCAAGTGTAATGACCAGATCATGTTGTTTATGGGCAATCTATTGATCACAACTTGTAGAACTAATGTAACACTATATTATCCAACAACAAACATGGCCAAATAGCATAACACAACGGAGATCTAAGCACACAAAGTGGTTGTCAGAGATGTTCTTCATTTTTGAGTTGCCCAGAAATGAAGAACAGTTCGACTGCCCTACTTTGGGCTTCCACAACTTGTGATCTCGGTGATGTTTTAGTGATGTAAGAGTTTCAGTGTGTAGCCAACATGTGAGTGAAGAGATCTATCACATAAAATACATATAACAACAACAGAATCAACCGTTAATATCCGGTCAAACCATGTCAGAGAGTGTGTTCATATGTTTTCTGGGTTACCTAGAAAACAGAAAACATGATCATGCTGCCTAGTTTGACCGTCCACTAAATCCAACATGTTTAATGTTTATGTGATCTAAAGACACTAGAATGTAGTATAAACAACATACTACAACTTAGATGCAAGAACAATAACAAAACATCAAACCACTGTCAGATCCAAGCTCTTAAACCTCTTGTCATACGGTTCTGGGAAAGATCTGGGTTACCCAAAACTTGTCCAGTCATGGTCGGTCAACGATGTTTGACCACCCATAACTTTCACCCTGTAACAGATCTGACCCTGATTTGAGTTCCAGAATACAGACCACATGACATATTACAAGTACAAACTTTCAAAACACAAAAACCATAAACAGAAAGAGATATACAAGACCTGACATTTTGTTGTCAGACAACACATAAATTTTTCTAGATTTTTGAAACATCAAATTCGAGCCTATAGATGTTATCGATTTAACATCTATAAACCCAGATCATCAATATACACTACATATAACATGTTTAACACAAAAAAACTAACATCTAACAGAGAATCAAATATCATATTTCTAAATTAGGTTTTATACCTCTATGAACAAATCTTAATTCTAGGCTACTGATTTGATAATGGAAGTAGTGGGGCTTGATTTGGGGACTGGTCCACTATTATATTTCGTGGGTTTGGGGTTGAGAGAGTTTGGCTAAGTGTAAGTGAACAAATGAGCTTTGTTTTGTGATTTTCTCTATCTTTAATTCTTATATCTATTGATGCAATGTATTTGGCTAATGCAAGGTGGCAATAGATCAGATATGGTTAAGTTTTAGAGCACATGGGATATCTAGGGTTGGTGAACAACCCAAATTATGGCAAGATTTGCAAGATGTCTCATTAAAATAAATCAAAAAAATGCCATTTTAGTAAACTAACAAAGCATTTAAGGGTATTCTTGTCCATGGTACTTGAATCTAGGGTTTAATCAATAAATTTTAAACCTTATGGTTTTCCAAATAATTTCTAGGGTTTGAAAAATTAAGTTTAAAGTTTAATAAAAATTTAATTAGAACACGCTAATTAAAATTAAGATTTTTAATAGAAAATTAGGGTTTTAAATAATTAGGGTTTCTTGATATTATTAGGGTTCCCAAATTATGAATTAGGGTTTTTTAATTAACATTACAATTTACTAAAATAACAATTAGGGTTTCTAACTTAGCACTTAGGGTTTCTAATAATTAGGGTTTTCCCTAATTTAGGCTATATTCCATATTACCTGCCATTAGTCACATTAACACAATTATATAATATTCTTGAACTCCTATTTGAGTTTTCAAATTAGGGTTTTCAAATTAATACTAGAGTTTTGACATTATACACTATAACTGACCAACCATGTCTATACATACAGTACATATTTATAGCACTGGAATGTAAAAAACATTATATTAATATTCTCTCTCCTTATTCCAAATCCAGAATTAGGGTTTGGATTCCATATCTGATATATCTTGCACATATAGCATTATTAATTAGATTAAAATAATTAACTTAATTATTCTAAAACAAATTCATATAATAAAATAATTATTATAATCATTTTATAATCATTTCATATATTATTTAAATAATATAACAATCAAATTTTCATGTCAAATAAATAATAAAATCATTTCTACTATATAATTAATTATTATAAGAATATACTTTATAATGATCAATAATTCTAAAGTAAAATTATTTACAATTATTCATGTAATAAATATATTTTATTTATCACATAAATATATACGCTTTACCTTACACATATTCCCATCTTTAAAATAATAATAAAAAATTTATATGCAAAATTTCTTATTTATTTACATAGAAAATATCGGGTTATTACATTCACCATCCCTTATAAAGATTTCGTCCCCGGAATCACCGTTTTAAAACTTATACATACAAGGGTATATAACATACACAATCATTGTAAGTAGACCACAATCAGATTCGATCGGACTGATCTTTAACTATTTAACACAAAGCTTGTCTATCTGATTAAACGAAAAATTGATTTCTAAAAGAACTCAAATTTCTCATTCAAAATTTCTTTATAAAATAATTTATTATATAAAGGAAATCATATATACGAAAATAAAAGTTATATGAATAATACCTGGAGTTCCATCACCAGCTGCCACGGTATCCTGAACCGTCATGTTGAAGAATCTTGCAATTGATTTTGTTGGCTTACTTGATGATGTTGGTCCCGTGATCGCTAGAGTCCCGCTGCCTTTCCCCGTGTTCACACTCCCTACTTCCATTCTCCTTTTCGGACAGTCCTTCACCTTATGCTCCATTGACCCACATAGAAAACACCCATTGTTCATTATTGGATTAGGGCAGTTGGGAGAGATATGACCCTCTTTCCCGCACTTGTAACATACAAACTTACCCTTCAGACACTCACTGGAGTGATTCTTCCCATAATTATTACACTGCACCACCTGCTTCTTCACACCTTCCTGCTTGACCTGTATATTTCCAAAGTTGCTTCCTTTTCTTTTCTCACCC
Organism: Panax notoginseng; assembly: GCA_016801055.1. NCBI lineage: Eukaryota > Viridiplantae > Streptophyta > Magnoliopsida > Apiales > Araliaceae > Panax > Panax notoginseng. The sequence goes on along the minus strand of CM029013.1, from coordinate 195,398,166 downwards.
ATATTTCCACTATTATTTCCACCTTCACAGCTCCCTCGACTTTGCCCTTATTCCTTTTTTCCTTGTTATAGAGGCTCATGGCCTTACTCCCCTCATCGGCTATAATAGCCTTTTCCAGAAGTGCTGAGAATGTAGAGATCTGCAACACCGCCACCTTGTTGTAGAGCCAGGGTTTTAATCCTAGCTCAAACCTTCTCGCCTTCCTAGCATCTGTATTAACTTGATGTGGAGCAAACCTAGCCAACTCATTAAACTTTGCGGCATACTCCGCAACTGTCATGTTCTCCTGCTTTAACTCTAGAAATTTCATCTCCATCCTAGCATGCATACTAGATGAAAAATAGTTTTCTAAAAATAGAGTTTTAAACCTAGCCCAAGTTACCACACCATCTCCTGCCCTCGCTTGATTTTCCTCCCACCAAAAATTCGCCTCCCCTTTCATCATGTAGGTGGCAAAAGTTGTCTTTTGCTCCTCAGCTACCCTAGCTATCACAAATGCTTTTTTAATTTCCTTAACCTAAGTTTGGGCTTCTACATGGTCAGCTGTACCTCTAAATTCTGGCGATCCTATAGCCTTAAAATCTTTAAAGTTCGCCAATCTATTATCCGGCTGGTTCCCTGCGGCTAGCATTCCCTGTTGCATAGCCTGAGCTACCATGTTTGCAAAGTTTGCATCAGGTTTGGTTGTTGTCCTCCAGCGTTGTTGACAGATTCTTCAACCCTTTGATTTCGAGTTTGACATCTTGGCGGCATTATCTAATTAAATAAAACATAATATATACTTTATTAACTTACATTCTAAACCTTATTATATAAGTTTAATATATTAAACTTGTTTCATTAATCAAATATAGATTCACATTCACTCAACTAAGTCATAATACTTTACATAAGATATCACATATTGTTACCCCTTTGTGACCACAAAAGTCATGATTCACTACTACAACTTGTACAAAAGTTGAGAATATTACATTACACAGATATACTTATCATACAACACATATTGAACACACATAATCTAACAGTACTTATACTACTGGTTCACTACGCCCTTTTCTTGATCTTGGACAACCTTTCACCTGATGACCTTCTATCCCATAAATAAAACAGACACCTTGCTTCGGATTGAGATAATAAGGATAGATATGTCCCTCATGCCTGCAATTATAGCAAATATTTTCCCCTTTTTTGTATAATCCTTCATGTTTCTTGCTACAGTTTGTACACCTTTCTACTTTGTTAGTGTTCCCTTGGCCATTATTGGAATTCCCTAAGTGGCGATCTTTCATCTTTCTTTTTCCCTTTTTGCTCGGAGCTGCACCCGATTTGTTGCGTTTGGCTCCCATTTTATCAATTTGGATTTTAAGCTTATCTTGTTCTTCCATTGTTTCTAGCAACGCCTTTCACAATTGACTATTTAACAGCTTTTCTATTTCCCATAACTTTTCCAGAGAAGAAACCTTGTTCCTCAGATTTAGCACTTCTGTTGATGTTTGATCAGCTCCAACTTCGGTGTCCGAATCACTATCTGTCAGTTCCACCGTTTCTAGGTCCGATACTATATTTTCCAAAATAACCACCTCATCCGGGTTGATTTCCATGTGAGTCTCTATTTCAGCTATTGGCTCATTCTTTACGATCTAAGGGTATCCTAATTCTTTTCCACCTGACATCTACACACATAAATTATCCTGATTAGCATATAATATATACACACATTAAATAATAGTTTTATATAAGTTGTCTTTTATTTTAGTTGACGATGAATTTATCCAATTCATCTCCTTTTAAACTTTATATGAGTTATTTATATTTTCAACGTTTCCGTCTGTTATAAGGTTATAGCATAAGGTCTATCCCACCTAAGGTTTCTAACCCTAAGCTCTGATACCAACCTATGACGCCCCTAAATTCAGGTACTTGAAACCCGAACTCGGTGTTTCACGATACCATTTCTATGAGCAGAATAATACTAATAATAATAACAATAATATAAATATCAAACTTAATTTACATATATCAGAGTCTAATCACAGGTACACGACCTTTAAACATTCATTACATGATAATTAATAAGTATCATTGTCTTGATAAAATTTAACTATTACACAAAATATCATAAAACTTATTCGGTCAGCTTTCCTTTCCCCTTGTTCTTGCCTGAACCTTCAGGTTGATCACACTTAGCTGAAAATATTTAAATTAAGCAAGAATGAGTATTTGATTGCCCAGCAAGTAATAACAATAATAAATATTAGCTAAAAGAATTAAATGTTTTCTTTGAAAGACACTTCTACGACGAATCAACAGTTCTGAAGTAAGCTGAACCAATAATAACAACATACCATTTCCATATCAAAATTTTGAAACTACGTATTGACTAAAAATGAAAATCAGTCGACAGACTATGAACATTATTTTCTATTTTTGAAAAGGTTAAACAGAACTTCATCTACAAACCGTCATAACTTACAGGCACGAGGGTGATCAGCCCGTTATGCCCTGTATTAATCAATACTACATGTTTGAATGATATTTTTGTCTAGCATATCCTCTTTAGGCGCACAAAAGTTTCCTAGATTCGGGATGTTCATACTAGTCTAGAATCCGAACTAAAATAATTCAGTTGGATACAATAAAGTTCTATCTTGTTCAACAATATTTTTAAATTTATGTCTAGCTGAATCAAATAGCTTAGACGACTTTTAAGTGAATGTATACATACTGAAAACTAACTAGTATGTATCAACATGTGATAAAATATAATGATTATCCAAGTGAGGACACCTGTATAACCATATTTAGAAATTAATGAACAAAATAAATATCAGGATTGTACAATAATATTGCATTGATAAACAATGATCGAATAATTTAAGAACTTGTATGAATTAAAATAATTGGATATATAATCGATAACAATAGAGTTAATAATCTGGCATAATGATAATATAATTATGAAACTTTCTTACTCAAGTCCATTGCATAAAGTAAATACAAAGGGTAGGATACTTGCCTGAACTGTTGCTTACAATAACGCAACTTAGTTTTATCTTTAATATCGAAACATATCATTAATAAGATCATTCATTCGATTAGAATAATATATCATATCACATAGTACTGCTATTTGCAGTCAGCACATAACATAATCACCTTGTCACACATGTTTAACAGTCATTGTATCACATACAGACATGTATCTAGTCAAATTATCTAAGTCCATATCAATTTTTGAAATATTTCGGTATACCGACGACTTAATCGGGTAATTATCGAGTCTAAAACTCTATTCTGTAGTTTAATACTCGATTAGATAATATAAACAACAGTCGTATTATTTTTCCATGGCTTATAAAATTTTTTAAATAATTATTATAATTTAACATGATTTTTTAAACACTGAAATTATTTTTAAATGAGTTAAATATTAAATAATTCTATTATCATTAATATTTAATTAATATTAAATTATTAATGAAACCATTGCCAAAATATTAAAGTTATTATTTAACTCAAAATATTAAAAGTAATTAATTATTACTTAAAATATTTTTTAAATCATTTATATCCTTTTTAAATAATTTTTAATTTAATAAAACTATTTTTAAACTATTTATTTAATATTATTATTAAATAACTCTAATATCATTTAATATTAATTTATTAATTAAATTTACCTTTAAATATTAACAGTTATATTTTATAACTTAAAGTATTTTTACACAATTTATTTTTATTTAAAATAATTTTTATAATATTAAAATTATTTTTAAACTAATTTATTCAATATAATTATTAAATAAATCTAATACCATTAATATTAAATAATTAATAAAATTTATCTTAAAATATTAAAAGTTATGTTTTATAACTTAAAATATTTTTAAATACTTTATTATCATTTAAAATGATTTTTAATATATAATACAATCATTTTTAATTAATTTCTTTAATGCATTTATTAAATAAATTAAATATCAATAATATTTAAATAAAAACTAATATTTATCAAAAATATGTCAAATTATTAAAAGTTATTTTTTGTGACGCTCCCAAAATTAGGTATACATCATCCATCTTGAGTCGTCAGATACATGGTACAAATTTCAAATATAACTTAATAATACAACTGTCGTGTACAATACGACAACATAAACTGTGAGTTTGAATACAATTATTGTCTACTAGAGAGTATAAAAACTCAAAAGGAGTCATCATTACAATTATTATCATACTATTTCACAGAATAGTGAGGACTACTAATGCACCATCTAGGACCATCACTCTGTTCCCCGACTCGTCCCAGCTATATTCTCATCTCCTGAAGAGAACAGTGAAAGAAAGGGTGAGCTCAACTAGCCCAGTAAGAAATATTATGACTAAGATAATGCAGAATAAATTATCATTAGCCTTCAATAGTGTTAAACTGATAAAATATAACAAACATCAAGTCTAACTGCAGCAGAACAAGCAATCCATTAAAAGAGTCAAGTAGAGAATAAAATCAGCTATCTTTTATGATTTAAAAGGTTTTTCATCACTTTTATCGCTGGGACTCAGCTTAATAAATAATCCACATCATCCCTGCACTACGGCCAAGGATATTTATTAGTATCACAACCAAAAATTATTCATGCACTACGGGCCAAGGATATTCGTGTATTCATCAATGGTCATGATCATGCCAACAACTGTCTATTAATGCACTACGGGCCAATGAAGACTTTTATCACATCATTTGTAACATTACGGTCATGATTACATCGAATAATTCCTGGTCATAATCATACCAAGTCCATCTATGCACTACAGGCCACAGATGACTTTCAACATAATATAAACATGAGGATGATGACAATGATATAAGAACCAATAATGTCTAAATTGTCAACATTATACTGCTTTGTGGAGTAAAATTCAAGAATGCTCAGAAGAATATTTTCATGAAAAGATACTGGATGAAGCGCAAATATCAAGGATATTCCATTAATTTCATGGAGTATAAAAGTCAAAATTTAACCAAATGAGTATAATAACGAATGGAATAACAAAAGAAAGCACCATGCATGCGGTACTTCGCATAGACAGGTTATTCCAACAGAATAATAAGTAACGGAACCAGGTCAGGCGAAATTCGTACCGACGGGATATTCCAACAGAATAATAAAGACGGAACCAGGTCTGGCGTAAAACGCACAGACATGATGTTCCAACATAATAAGAAAGACAGAACCAGGTCCGGCATAAAACGCACAGACAGGATATTTCCACATAATAATAAAGAATGGAATAACAGAAGAATTTCACCAAGTATAGGGTAGCCCGCGTATACCGGTTATTCCAACAGAATAATAAATAATGGAATAACAGAAGTTCTCTTCATGAATACAAAAGAAATAATACCCCTTACGGGTACAACAAATAATATCCCTTACCGTAAAAGAAACTGAATATAAGAGTAGAGAAGTAGCAGAATACTTTTCTATAGTTTCTCTATAATTTCTCTCTCTAGAGTTTCAGTGAATCCGTAAGAAATAATGAAGGAATGAGCTTCTATTTATAGAAGAATGGACTGAATAGTAACTAATTCATGAACGGTCCAGATTGATTTACTTTTAATCAGACGGTCCATATTTAAAGCAAAATCTTTTAAATAAAATATAATATATTATATATTATATATATATAATATGTGCAGAGAAAAAGAAATCACGGGTGAACAGTTAATAATTAGACGAAGTTCACGGACATAACAATTGGCAGGTCACGGATGAATTAATTCACATGCAAGCTATATACATATAATCCCACTAACATTATATATATATATATATATATATATATATATATATATATATATATATATATATATATATATATATATACACACTTTATAACTTCCTTCCGATAATTTTGAAAAATGAGTGAGTGAGAATCTAAATAATAAGTAACAAAATACCTCATAAATAATTCCCTCAATATTTTTAACAACATTTATCATCATTATTATAATTCACAATATTAATCGACATGGTCGTTCCTAGGAAAGAGGAGGCTTTCCAATAAGGATTTGTTTCCCTATTGGCGCGTAATTAGGTAACCAAACCTCTCCTTGATAGAACTTCTAGACATCGTTAATATTACAAATAATAATATTAATAACTCTGTCATCTCAATTATTGATCTAGTAATATATAAAATATCGATAATAATTGAATCAAATAACGTGAGATATTATGCAGCAATTACTGTAACAATAATTGAACAAAACTGAGTGACTTCTCACGTAAGTATCAATAATAAATACCGTGTGCTACTGTGCAACTACGCGTATTACTGTACTTTTAACACCTGGTGTTTCAACACTAAACGTTAAAACTTCCGCCGTTATTTTCATAAAAAAATATTTTTGTCGTTTTCTCAATTCGACAATCATTCCGTTGTGGGGTCCACCAATGATTGTGTCGTCATACGGATATTTCCCGACAAAAAGAATATTCCCCGACCAAGTGAATATTATATAACAACTTGCATACTTTGCAAAATTTATAAATACTACCCACAACTATAATATTATCTCAAATCCACACTATAATATTCAAAAAAAAAATTATTTCGAGAAAATTTAATATTTATTCATAAAATTTGGGGTCTCACATTTTTTTTAACATAAAATATTTTTTGTAATTTTCAGAAATTAATTTCTATTTTAAATAAATTTTGGAAATTTAATTAAATAAAATTATTAAATTTGTCGCTATAGCCTTTAGAACACTGACAAGCCAATGTTCGAGTAGCTAGGTTTGACCAAGTGTAATGACCAGATCATGATGCTTCTGGGCTATCTATTGATCACAGCTTGTAGAACTAATGTAACAATACATGATCCAACAACAAACATGGCCAAATAGCATAACACAAAGGAGATCTAAGCATACAAAGTGGCTGTCAGAGCTATTTTTCATTTTGGGTTACCCAGAAATGAAGAACAGTTCGACTGCCCTACTTTGGGATTCCACAACTTGTGATTCCAGTGATATTTTAGTGATATAAGAGTTTCAGTGTAGCCAACATGTGAGTATGATAATGCTGCCTGGTTTGACCGTCTACTAAATCCAACATGTTTAATGTTTATGTGATCTAAAGACACTAGAATGTAGTATAAACAATATACTACGACTTAGATTCAAGAACCATTACAAAACATCAAACCACTGTAAGATCCAAGCTCTTAAACCTCTTGTCAGACGGTTTTGGGCAAGATCTGGGTTACCCAGAACTTGTCCAGTCATGGTCGGTCAACGATGTTTGACCACCCATAACTTTCACCTTGTAAACTTTCAAAACACAAAAACCATAGACGGAAAGAGATTTAGAAGACCTGACATTTGGTTGTCAGACAACACATAAATTTTTTTCAGATTTTTGAAAACATCAAATCCGACCCTATAGATGTTATGGATCTAACATCTATCAACCTAGATCATCAATATACACTACACACAACATGTTTAACACAATAAAACTAACATCTAACAGAGGATCAAAGATCATATTTCTAAATTAGGTTTTATACCTCTATAAACAAATCTTGATTCTAGGCTACTGATCTGATAATGGAAGTAGTGGGGCTTGATTTGTGGACTGGTCCACTATTATATTTCGTGGGTTTGGGGTTGAGAGAGTTTGGCAAAGTGTAAGTGAACAAATGAGCTTTGTTTTGTGATTTTCTCTATCTTTAATTCTTATATCAATTGATGTAATGTATTTGGCTGATGCAAGGTGGCAATAGATCAGATATGGTTAAGTTTTAAAGCACATGGGATATCTAGGGTTGGTGAACAACACAAATCATGGCAATATTTGCAAGCTATCTCATTAAAATAAATCCAAAAATGCTATTTTAGTAAACTAACAAAGCAATTAAGGGTAATCTTATCCATGGTACTTGAATCTAGGGTTTAATCAGTAAATTTTAAACCTTAAGGTTTCCCAAATAATTTCTAGGGTTTGAAAAATTAAGTTTAAAGTTTAATAAAATTTTAATTAGAATACACTAATTAAAATTAGGGTTTTTAATAAAAAATTAGGGTTTTAAATAATTAGGGTTTCTTGATATTATTAGGGCTCCCAAATTATGAATTAGCATTTTCTAATTAACATTACAATTTACTAAAATAATAATTAGGCTTTCTAACTTAGCACTTAGGGTTCATAATTTAGAAATTAGGGTTTCTAATAATTAGGGTTTTCCCTAATTAGGGTTATATTCCATATTACCTGTCATTAGTCACATTAACATAATTATATAACAGTCTTGAACTCCTATTTGAGTTTTCAAATTAGGGTTTTCAAATTAATACTAGGGTTTTGACATTATAACCATAATTGACCAACCATTATCAGTCTATACATATAATACATTTTTATAGCACTAAAATATAAACAATATTATATTAATATTCTCTCTCCTTATTCCAAATTCAGAATTAGGGTTTGGATTCCATATCGGATATATCTTGCACATATAGCATTATTAATTAAAATAAAATAATTAACTTAATTATTCTAAAACAAATTCATATAATAAAATAATTATTATACTAATTCTATAATCATTTCATATATTATTTAAATAATATAACAATCATATTTTCATGGAAAATAAATAATAAAATCATTTCTACTGTATAATTAATTATTATAATAATATACTTTATAATGATCAATAATTCTAAAATAAAATTATTTGCAATTATTCATGTAATAAATATATTTTATTTATCACATAAATATATACGCTTTACCTTACACATATTCCCATCTTTAAAAAAAAATTATATGTAAAATTTCTTATTTATTTACATAGAAAATATCGGGTTATTACATATCACCCGTGTAGACATACTCTTGATGTGTATAGTGGCTTATTTGTACATGCCATTGAACATGGACAACATGGATATCGGCGTGGTCATGGTAGTCCGGGCCCTCCGGGAGGGACATACCATCTTACCGATGATTCTGGCAGAGACCTTGAGGTCGGCCATATATTGCCATACTCATTCTGTTGGGCTGTTTATAGGCACTGCGGTCTTGTTGTGCGTGTGGTTTATGACACACTTGAGACCGATTGGCACTTTTCGGCGCCATGGGTACTATTTTTCCAATGAGATAGCCATGTCATATTCCTTTCAGCCGATTGAGTGTACAGACACATAGCTTCTTGGTCGGCTTCCTTGTTAAGGATCGAGGACCTATTTGATATTTTGTCGTGTTTAGGGCTTAGCTCTCCCTATAGCGTTATTACTCATCTAGTTGGCATGGACTATCTTCCCCTGGTCGATTTGAGGGGTGTGACAACATATCTTCCCATGGCTGTTATGGAACAGTTTGACCAGTTTCAGGATGTTCATCCCTTTGACGGGGCATTAGGTCAGCATTTGTCATCTCAGCTACTGTTAGCAGAGGATTTGTTCGAGATTTATGCCTGTTGGATCCAGTGTGAGAGGGATGACTTTTTGACTAGCCATCCTGGTCGTTCTATATAGTATTCTGCATGGTTGGAGGTAGAGATTGCATCGGCTAGTGTTGTATCCTCAGAGCTGGGTACTGATTCTGATAGCGGGGAGCCTATAGAGTACCCTGATTCTCCCATTGAAGATGAGTTGTTTACTGTTTTGTCATTAGCTCTGGTTGATTCCCCCAATATTCTTGCTGCTGTGACTCCACATTCCGCAGAGTTTATATTTGATGATGTTTGAGAGGGATCAGGCTAGGGCCTTAATATTGACAACACTTTTTGGTAGGGATGCCACTCTGATTGAGAGAGATGATGCTCTAGCTCACAGGGATACCGCTGTTGTTGAGAGGGATGAGGTTCGATCATCTAGGGATACAGCTGTTGTTGGGCGGGATGATGCTCTAGTTACTCGAGATGTTGCCACTACAGATAGTACTACATTGAGATCTCATACTTCTGACATTATTGCAGAGATTAGTGCATTCATTGATGAGCACGGTAACACCATGCAGATAGCCGTAGATCTCCTGGCTCATGTGGATACCCTAGGGCAGGAGCTTATAGATTTACCTCCATCTATTGAGAGTGATGCCATGTTAGACTTGATGGCTCGCTTATCCACTGGTTTATTGATTAGCTTTGATTTTCCTGGATAGACTAGGTTAGCCATTTTTGTCATGTACATGACATATTGTATATATCAAATAGTATTATATGGCAAGGAAATATGTTTTGATCCACTTCCTTTTCATATATGCATTGTTACTTGCTTGATAGTTTCCTGTTCTCCAAGGCTTGTAATCTTGATGTATTCTGAACTCCTCCTTGATGGATGGACATTGAGATGTCTCAGGATCTTTTAGAATGGATCATTGATCTTTGTATCCCCTGCCCTTTGGTATCTTGAGACTAGTTTCTAAATATGGTTATAGAGAGGATTTTAGCTTTCCTCTCTGAGGTTGACCGCTCCACAGATGGTCATCGGTATTCCCTTATATGGAGGAGACTAGGTAATTCCATCTCTTATGGATTGGTATTTTACTTTGAGGATTCAACCGCAGCTTAGATGGTCGTCGATTTTTCTCCCATTTGTCTGGGGAGACCAGGTAGTTCCATCCCTATGGTCTAAGCCGATGAGGTATGGTTTAACTGCCCCACAGATGGTCGCCGATGTATTCCCGTGTATTGGGGAGATCAGGTAGTTCCATCTCTAATGGTTTGATTTGAAAGTCTGAAGGATGATCCCAATACTATTGTTAGGGTTTTGTGTTTTTCGTAGGGGTGAGACCACACCGTAAATGGCTACCTACGTACTCCCATTAATGAGGGGGAGATCAAGTCTACGTACTTCCAACCTAGCAGGAAAAGGTTAAAAGTTGTATGTGGTAAAGAGTGGACATATTTTTTTTGTTTTTTCTGAAGTTAGACCAGACCATAAAATGGCTGCCCACGTACTCCAGTGTATTGGGGAGATCAGGTTTGCGTAGTTCGTCCCTGGTGGGACAAACTTGAAAGTTATATGTAGTGAGAGGTTTTGAAAATCTGAATTGACTAATAGATCTGATGATCTAGGACTAGGATGTTGGTTTGTAGGTAACTTCAGACATAGTACCATTTCATGGTGTCTAAATTGATGAGTTGGGAAAATTCCTCGCCATCCATCTCTTGTAATTTGAGGGCTCCTCCTGTCAATACATCCTTGACAACAAATGGGCCTTCCATGTTTGGGGCGAATTTTCCTTTAGATTGATCTTAGTTGTCAAGGACCTTCTTCAAGACCGAATCATTTTCTTTGAATTGCTGTAGCCAGACTTTCTTATTGTAGGATCGAGCGATCCTATGTTGGTATAACTGACCATGGAAGATGGTTGTGGCCCGCCTTTCATCTATGAGGGACAATTGGTGATACCGATCTTGTAACCATTGGTCTTCATCTAACTGAGCATCTATCAACACTCTCAGGGATTCCATTTCCACCTCTATGGGTAGCACTGCTTCCATGCCATAGGTTAATGAGTAGGGGGTTGCCCCAGTGGAAGTGTGCATTAACGTTCTGTAGGCTAATAGAGTTAGAGGAAACAAGTCAGGCCATCCTTTGTCATTGGTGGGCATCTTTTGCATGATCTTTTTGATATTCTTATTAGCCGCTTCAATAACACCATTCATCTTTGGAAGATAGATGACGGAGTTGAGATGTTTAATGTGGAATTTACCGCACAATTCCTCCATCATTTGATTGTTGAGGTTTTTGGCATTATCTGATACAACCACCTCTGGTTGTCCGTATCGACAAGTGACATTGTTTCTGATGAAACCAATGATCACCTCTTTAGTAACTTTGGCAGAAGAGGCTTCTTCTATGATAAGTAGATTTAATATACACGAATTGATGTTCATATCAAGTTTAAATTTATAGTTATCTTCTTGTTTTGTGTTCATTTTCACTTGTTTCATGTTCTTTTATGTGTAGGGTGGTTATGGAGGCAAGTGGTGAAGGAAGGCGGTCTTTTGGAGCAAAGTTGGAAAAATACATGAGGTGGAAAAATTCGTTAGCAGTGGACATGCCCGTTGGGGCGGGCTATAATTGCCTTGTACCCCCTGCCGGGGCGAGGGTGCCTATTTCTGCAATCTCCTGCTGCTGATTGAACTCTGCTGCCACATAGTTTTGGGACTGTTGTGAGGCGCATGGACTCTAAGAAGGGGGGACTTCGGCCAGAACAGAGGGGGAGATATATATTACGCTAGAAACAACAAATTAAGTATCAGGAAAAGCATAATATAGTGATTAATTCCAAGATTTGAGTACAAGCTTTGGAGGAGTAATTTGACGAGATTTTTGTGACGATTGTAATTCTAGGCTACGTGGAGGGTTTTCATCATTATTCTTCTCTTTAGTCTTTTATTTGTAATTGCAAGGATGTTTTCGTTAGATTATTCAGTTGTTATTTCATTCGTTATGAACTAATTCGCTTATTAGGCTTATGATGGATTCTTGGGTGGAACAATGATTTTATAACTTTGATTTCTAGTTCAATAAAGTATTTCCAATTTATCTATATTGATTTGAGCTTGAATCTATGAGTTACCTGATCAACAATTCTTTGTGGAATTGGATGGAATCGAGAGAGGATATTCAAATCTATACTTAGTTAATATAGCATGTGTTCATGAATTTTGTGAATAGCCTAATCTTGATGAATGTCAAGGTAGAGATATGCTTGACATCGCATGTAATCGGATAGAGAACTTATTCTTAAACCTTCTTCAAGTGTAATTCACATAGAGATATAGTGGGTTAATTGATTAAGGTGTTTAACGGATTTCTATCTTAATTGTGGATTGACGTTAATACGGTATTAGTGCATCGAGAGGTGGTTAGTACTACGTTCGTGTTCTTGATTAATAAAATGAGATATTGAGTTGAATTGGAATAAAGGGTTGAAAATCAGAGTGAAGCTTAGGGTCAAATCATAAGTCTAATTCTTCATCAATTGTTTGAAATTTTGAATTTTGATATTTGTGATTATTTTGTGATACTTTGTTTATTTATTAATTTAGTTTATATAATTTTAAACCATTGAATTAAATAGTTTAATAGAATAAGGATTAATAGAAAATTGGTAGTTGTGAAGTTAAATTTCTTGCTAATTTGTCCTCGTGGGAACGATATTCTACTCATTACTATACTACTTGTTGACCACGTATACTTGCGTGTTGTGTGTAATTAGAATCTACCCAACAAGTTTTTGGCGCCGCTGCCGGGGACAATTTAGCCTAGATTTTAATATTTTTACAATATCAGTTTAATTAGTCCAGTTTTACTTAAACATTTTTGTTTTTATTTTTGTTCTTCCTATTTTAGGTTTTTAACATTGGTTTATGCAAACACGATCTAAAAATCCGGACTTGCTTTGTGACACCCACAAATCCGGGTTACATGACCCCCCGAGTTTGGTGTTCACGATCCACAATATAATAACATCTAACTACCCATTCAGATAGAAATAGTATTACATAAGTCATTAACATATGTTGTTAATACATTAATCCTAGGTCTGCTAACCTTAACATTACAAACATACCCCTTATATATACAAAAAGGGTTTACAATACATCATAATAATAATAAGGTTCATTATACTAATTTATCACTATGCATTTTCCTTTATTCTTTTTCGCAGCACCTTCTGCAACTTCGTCCCTAGCTGAAAAGTTTTATTTAGCAAGGGTGAGCAACAAGTTTGCCCCGCAAGTTAAGACATACAATAAAGGTATAGAAATCAATATCAATTCTTTTCACATTTTACGCAACAATAATCTAATAATGAAAGAGTACAACGCTTTCACGATTTTCTATGATATTCAAATGAATAATCAAGAATTATATTCTACGAAATAGCAAAGTGGAATGTTTTTCAGATTTATGGTGAGCGATCCATTGGATCTTGAACTTCTCTTCTCGAGTAACTATCAAAGTTATACTTTGATATACCCAGGTGTATCAGATAATCATAAAGATTAAATCATACCCCTCTGCAAGTATATAAAGTGATCAGCTTCATTATACCCTATATTATGCATAATACTTAATCGCGCGCCAAAGCCGAATATACGATCAATAAAATATTCCCTTTATATAAAAGGTTGTTCTTCTCAGTCTCAAAATCAAGATTTTGATTTAACAATGAAATATTGTGGTATCAATTTCTAATTACTTCTTGATCTGGCCGAAATAATTGGCATTGATCTGTCAATAATAATTTAATTCTCTTCTCGAACCTATCAAGTTCTAACAAAGGTTCGTCTAGCCAGAATGATTAGCTAAGACATTTCTCAACATAATTCGACAATAATAGGAATTATCTGTACTGTCAATTCTATCTTCTACGGATATGAATATTCAACAGCAGTTATTCTACAAATGTATATTTTCCAAATCAGTAATTTAATTTGAATTATTAAACATGCACTAACTGCGAATAATCAACAATAATTTTCCTAGACATGGTATAATTAGCAATAATTAACCACTATAATAATTGAATGAATATAACTCAAGGTTGAGTTAGGAAACTTGCTTCTTCCGTTAATTACAGCTACACAATAAACTTATCTTCTTTTGAAAGACCTATAACCAATAATATCGGTCTCACAATTAGCACAATATTTCATAACAAACAACACTGTATTTCACAGTCAAACTTCTGCTAGACACATTACCACATAGTCACATCAGTGTTTATAACACATATAAACACTTATCAAGTCTAACTATTTCGGTCTGGTTGGACTTCGGTCCATTCTCGGTGTTCTGGTCACCTTACCCGACAATTAACACAATTATTGTCAATTAAATTCGGTTTCTAAGCTTCAATATTAATTTAAATAAGTCAATTATCATCTATAATATTTTTTGGAAGCTTTTAATAATTTATAAATAATTATTATAATTTATAATAATTTTTTAAACACTTAAATCATTTTTAAATGATTTAATTATCAAATAATCTCATCATTATTAATATTTAATAATATAAAAATATTAATAACATACTTGCCAAAATATTAAAGTTATTATTAATAACTTAAAATATTTTTAAATCATTAATATTTTACTTAAATGATTTTTAAAATAATTAAAATCATTTTTAAATCATCACCATTAATATTTAAATATTAATGAAATTATTATCTAAATATTAAAAGTCATTAATTACTTAAAATATTTTTAAAATTTTTAAATAATTTTTAAATCAATAAAACCATTTTTAATTCATTTATTTAATTTAATAAATAAATAATCTAATATCATTAATATTAATTTATTAATGAGAATTCTCCAAAAATATTAAAAATTATATTTTATAATTCAAAATATTTTCTAATACTTTATTATTATTTAAAATAATTTTTAAATCAATAAAATAATTTTTATCTTATTTATTTAATTTAATAATTAAATAAATCTAATATCATTAATATTAATTTATTAATGAAAATTCTCCAAAAATATTAAAAGTTACATTTCATAACTCAAAATATTTTTAAATATAGTATTCTTATTTAAAATGATTTTTCATAATATTAAATTATTTTTCTCTAATTTATTTAATACACTAAGTAAATAAATTAAATACCTTTAATATTTAAATAATTATAAATATTAAAGAAAAAATATTCCAATTGGTCAAAAATTATTTTTCATAATTTAAAATAATTTTTAAAACCATTTTTAATAGTTTTTATAATTTATTTTCTATTTTTAATTAATTATCGGAAATTCAGAAATTAAAAAAAATCAAAACCGTCGCTAATTGCCTATAACGACACTAAGCGTCGCTGTTGGTGTTCTTGAGCCTCAAGAACACTGACAACCGGCTTGATAAGGTGCATGGTTTGACCAACCGTTATTCTCAGCTCAGGCGTATTTTGGACTACCTAATGCACAAGTCTTGTAGAACTATTGTAATACTACTTTAACCAACCATCATTTAAGTTATGTCATCACATACCATGAAGATCCAGCCTCTCAAAATCACTGTCAGACTTAATCTGGGTTTTCTTGGTAACCCAGAAACCCGGCAGCTTCGAGGGTCCATTTTGGGACTCGCTTAACTTAGTGTTCTGGTCAACTATTGAGTGTTATTATGGCTTAAATCTGTAGTCCACATGTCATAGAACATAACTTTAACAACATATCAATCAAACAACATTAACATCGCCAGATCCAGCTCGGTCAAAGGCTGTTAGAAGGCTTGCTCTAACGTTTTCTGGAAAAATCCAGAAAACAAGAATTGATAACTGATGGTCTACTTTGACCATCCACTAGATTCGATCACTTGATTGTTTAAGATATCTAAGACCATGGATCTAGGGTCCCTTCTACAGGATACAACATGTATACACAAAAATTATTAAAACAATATCAAATCTGTCAGATCCGGACCTTCAAAGATCTTGTCAGACCATGTTTTACACTTTCCAGGTTACCCAAAAAGTGACTGGTCATGCTCGGTCAACCCTCTTTGACCATGAATAACAACATATCTAGACATCTGATGACTATATCACCACTTGCAGATTATAGACCTCACACCAAATTACAGATCCGAAATATAAAACAACACAAAACACTATCAGACAAGGATTTACAGCCCCTGACATTACGTTGTCAGACGACCTTTAGAGCTCAAGAACAGTTTTGAAAAACTTCGATTTTTACCAACTTTGATACTATGGATCAATAATAGATCATCATAGATCATCTAAAAACATGCTATAACACAAGATTAAACACTTAAACACAAAAATTTTCTTTGCCTACAATGTAACGCCCCCAAAATTAGGTATACATCACCCATCTTGGGTCGCCAGATATATGGTATAGAATTCAAATACATCTTACTAATACAACTGTCGTGTACAACACGACAAAACAAAACTGTGAGTTTGAATACAAATATTGTCTACTAGAGATTATACAAACTCAAAAGGAGTCCTCATTACAATTATTATCACACTATTTCAGAGAATAGTGAGGACTACTAATGCTATTCTCTGGACCATCACTCCGTTCCCCGACTCGTTCCAACTATATTCTCATTTCTTGAAGAGAACAATGAAAGCAAAAGGGTGAGCTCAACTAGCCCAGTAAGAAATATTATGACTAAGATAATGCAGAATAAATTATCATTAGTCTCCAACAATGTTAAACTGATAAAATATAATAGACATCAAGTTTAACTGCAGCGGAACAAGCAATCCATTAAAAGAACCAAGTAGAAAATAAAATCTACTATCTTTTATGATTTAAAAGGTTTTTCATGACTTTTATCGCTGGGACTCAACTTAATAAATAATCCATATCATCGAATCACCCCTGCACTACGGCCAAGGATATTCTTTAGTATCACTACCACGAATTATCCATGCACTACGACTAAAGATAATCATGTTTTCATCAACGGTCCTGATCATGCCATAAAATAATTCATCTTTGCACTACGGCCAAAGAGAATCCATAGCCATAATCATACCAAAAACTGTCCATCAATGCTCTACGGCAAATGAGGACTTTTACCACATTATTTGTAACATTACGGTCATGATTACACCGAATAATCCCTAGTCATAATCATACCAAGTCCATCTATGCACTACAGGCCACAGATGACTTTCAACAAAATATAATCATGAGGATAATGACAATGATATATGAATTCAATAAAATAAGTTCAAGAATTAATTTATCCAGGAACTAATAACGTTCAAATTGTCAACATGATACTGCTTTGTGGAGTAAAATTCAAGAATGCTCAGAAGAATATTTTCATGAAAAGATACTGGATGAAGCGCAAATATAAAGGATATTCCACTAATTTCATGGATTATAGAAGTCAAAACTTTAACCAACTGAGTATAATAAGGAATGGAATAACAAAAAAAATCACCAGGCATGCGATAGACCGCATAGGCAGGTTATTCCAACAGAATAATAAATAACGAAACCAGGTCCGGCGTAAACCGCACAGACAGGATATTCCAACAGAATAGTAAAGACGGAACCAGGTCCGGCGTAGAATGCACAGACAGGATATTCCAATAGAATAATAAATAATGGAACCAGGTCTAGCGTAGAACGCACAGACAAGATGTTCCAGCAGAATAATAAGGAATGTAATAATAGAATAATTTCACCAAGTATGCGGTACTTCGCATAAACAGGTTATTCCAACATAATAACAAAGAATGGAACAACAGAAGTTCTCTTCATGAAGATGAAAGAAAGAAATAATATTTCCTACCTTTGAAAGAAACTGGATATAGGAGTAGTGAGGGAGCAGACTTCTCTTCTTCTATAGATTTTCTCTCTATAGCTTCTCTCTATAATAATGGCTCTAAAGCTTTTGTGAATTGGTACAACAGAAGTTGTACCAAATAATGGAACAACAGAAGTTCTCTTCATGAAGATGAAAGAAAGAAATAATATTTCCTACCTTTGAAAGAAACTGGATATAGGAGTTGTGAGGGAGCAGACTTCTCTTCTTCTATAGATTTTCTCTCTATAGCTTCTCTCTATAATAATGGCTCTAAAGCTTTTGTGAATTGGTAAAAAATGAAGGAAGAATGAGCTTCTATTTATAGGAAAACATAGTTTCGATAATTGCACGTTTTGGGGCACGAAATATTATAATACAATACCTTCAACTTTTCTTTCATTTTTAATTCAATCATCCAAGTATTATCAAACTTGCACCAACTCCCCTAATAGTAAATCATGTGAATCAATAGTAAAATCACGTGACTCAATAGTTCTAAACATGTGAAAAATTAATTACAATATAGTACATCCCTCTATACCTCTATTTTTAACTTAGTCATGCAAGTATTATCAATCTTGCACCAACTCCCCTAATAGTAACAAGAATGTGAGTCAATAGTATAACATGTGAACAAATAGTTATAATCATGTGAAATAATAGCAATCAATTGCTCATTTTTCCGGTTAAATACCCGATTGGTCAATATAACCTCCAAATATCAATTATTATCGAAATAAATGTCGATTTTCACTAACACAAACAATTCCAACATAATGAAACCATTTTTATCAAAAATATAAAATTTGAAATTTTGAAGTTTGATTTTTTCTGAAAAAGTCAACTGTTGACTTTTTGACCAAATAGTGAATTTCGGAAAATTTTGTGTTTATAGACTATTTTTACTAATTTTGACATTCCGGACTCAAATATCACGTCTGCGTCTCCAAATTCAACTCCGAACAACATTCATCATTAATATTATAACTCATAAATAGTAACTCATGAATAGTAACTCGTGAATAGTACTCTGACACGAAAAGTGTCCCAAATACCCAAGTGAACAATACTAGAGTGAATAGTAATTTAGGTGAATAGTAACCCGTGAATAGTAACTCATGAATAGTAACTCGTAAATAGTACTCCGACACAAAAAGTGTCCCGAATACCCGATTGAACAATACTGAGTGACTTCTCACATAAGCATCAATAATCAATACCGTGTGCTACTATGCAACCACGCGTATTACTGTACTTTTAACACCGGGTGTTTCAACAGTTAACGGTAAAACTTCCGTCGTTATTTCCATAAAATATTTTTGTCGTTTTCTCAATCCGACAATAATTCCGTTGTGGGATCCAACAATGATTATACCGTCGTACGGATATTCCCCGACAAAAAAAAAATATTTCCCGACCAATCGAATATTATATAACAACTTGCATACTTTACAAAATTTATAAATACTACCTATAACTATAACATTATATCAAATCCATACCATAATATAAAAAAGTAAAATAAAAAAATAGATAAAAATATTTCGAGAATATTAAATATTTATTCATAAAATCGGGGGTCTCACATACAAGATAAAAAATAAATAAATTTAGGGTTATACCTTTATGTTCTAGATTTTGATATTTGATCTGTAATATGTTCTTGGGTGATCTAAGGGCTGAAAATGTGATTGATTTACTTATGTATTTCGTTGGTTTAGGAGAAAGAGAGAGTTGGTGAGAACAAATTGTCCAAAGGAGCAAATTAATGGACTTTCTCTCTCTTGAATCTATATATATTGCTTGACAAGTTGCTAGATCTGATGTGTTGGCTGCTTTTCTGAGATTTTTGAAGCCACAAAGTCAGGTGGTTGGTCACCAACTAAAGCTCTTGGCCATTTTTACAAGTTACATTAAAAAAAATCCAAAAAGGGCACTTTTGTCATTTGCAATTTAAATTTAATGGCAATATGGTCAAATGTCCTAACCCTTAGGGTTTAACCCTTAAGTTTTACAAACTCCAAATCTATAATTTTCTAATTAGGTTTTTTAGAAAAAAATTAGATTTCTAAAATAAAATTAGGATTTTTAAAATAGAAATTAATATTTCTAAAGTATAATTAGGGTTTCCTAATTATATTAACACATACTAATCACTTTAAGCTTACTACTTAGGATTAGGGTTTCCTAACTTAGGGTTTAGGAATCCCAGATATGAAATTAGGGTTTTCTGACATACAATTAGGGTTTCTAACTGTGCGTAAGAGTTTCTAATCCTGAGATTAGGGTTTCTAATCTCTTATTAGGTTTACTAATTTGAAACCTTATCTGATCTATCATTGATCAAAATTTCTATACAGTACAAACACATACATATCAATATAATTCTTTTAATTATATTTTCTATCGAATCTCTATCCAAAAACTAGGGTTAGGATTTCTCAAGCTGTTAAACACAACTCTACTCTAAATTTATTAGTCATACACAAATTGACCTTCTCGAGACTCGTATCACAAAAACTTGTCACAAAATTGATAATCAATATTAATATTAATTAAAAAAAATATTCGTAAAATTTTAATTATTCAAATTCTCGAAATCTCGGGTTATCACATTCACCCCTCCTTAAAAGGATTCCGTCCTCGGAATCATCATTTTCTTATTCTCTATAATCTTTTAAAGTTGTATCATCAATTCATTTTTATCAACACAATATTAATTTGTGTTTCAAATTCTAACCTGTGACTTGGATCTATAAAAGAAAACAGTTCACATAAATATCTAACTTAATTTACTCGCGTAATTAAATTTCTAAACGAAATCATTACCTGCTGCCACCTCCTGAGTAGTTACTGCATCCTGTGCCGTCATGTTGAATGTACGGGCCATTGGTCTTCCTGGCTGTGCAGGTCCTCGAGTAGCCAAGGTTTCGCTACTGGGTCCCTTGTTGACACTATCATTCTCAGCATTCCTCTTTGGACAGTTCCAAACTAAATGATCAGTCGATTCGCATGCAAAGCAACCTTGTATCTTCTTTGGACTAGGACAATTGGGTGACATGTGCCCCTCTTACCCGCAGTTATAGAAAACTCCCTTCTTCTTCAAGCAAACTCCAGCATGGTTCTTCCCACAATTTGAACATGGCTTTCTTCCTTTCCTATTATCTTCTGTCTTATTACACGACTGGGTATTCTCATTCCATTTCCACTTATTCGAATTACTACCACCACTGCTTCCGCCATCATTGGTCTTCTTCTTCTTTTCTTGATGAAATCGAGATGCAGTTTCGCTCCCTCCTTCGGCAATTAACGCCTTCTCCATCAATGCCGTGAGCGTATTGGTCTGCAATACCGCTACCTTGTTGAATATCCCCGGCTTCAGCCCATTCTAAAATCTTCTCGCCTTTCTTGCTTCTGTGACGACCTGATGAGGTGCAAATCTCTCTAACTCATTGAATTTGGCAGCGTACTCTGTTACCGACATGTTCTTATGCTTTAATTCTAGAAATTTAACTTCCATCCTAGATTGCATACTCGGCGAGAAGTAGTTCTCAAAGAACAACTCCTTAAATCTTGTCCATAACACCACTGTTGTACCAGCTCTGGCCTGATTAGTCTCCCACCAATAATTAGCTTCTCCCTTCATTAAGTATGTTACAAAAGTCGCCTTTTGCTCCTCCGCTACTCTGGCGAAAATGAATGCTTTCTCCATCTCCTTCACCCATGTTTGGGCTTCAATCGGATCTGTGGTCCCTTTAAATTCAGGGGGTCTTACCGCTTTAAAGTCCTTGAAGTTAGCCAATCTATCAGCTGGATGATTTCTTGCTCTTCCTCTTGCTGGAGCCCTATTTTCCATAGCTTTGGCTATCATATCTGCAAAGTTTTGCATCGGGTCAGCTTGCCATCCTTCGTTATTTACCAATTGCTATTCTCTTTGATTGCGATTTTGTCGTCTAAGCGGCATGATCTGATTTAAATAAAAATCTTATATTAATTCTCTTTTTTTACACAAATTCTTAACACAATAAGAATTCAACACATAATCCTCGTATATCATCGAATATTTATTCAAATAGTACATTTAGTACTTAACACATATTACTATCCCCTTTTTAAATCATATCAGGATTAACAACATAACTTTACATAAAAAGTTGCCATTCTCCATTCACACATAGTTATTACCAGTTCGTCAAACTTACCACACTTATGAGTTCAGGAACTTGCCACAATTATATGAGTGTATGAACTTATCCTAGTCAGACCTTTGGCGTCCATTCGCTGAGGGGTTCAAAACATTTCATATAATTATGAATCATTAACTTACCATAAGTGTGAGTTTTAAGAACACACAAATTAATCTTAATCTTATATTCATTTAGAAAATAAAGATTTTATTCATATAAACATATTTTATTTACATATGCTTAAACTTCATTCTCGATAATAAACATCTACCAAAAGATACTAAAGCTCAAACTTAAGCTATTTACCGTCCACTCTCTTCACCAGTCTTCTTCTTGTTGGGACACTTGTTGAATTCGTGACCCGTTCTTCCGCATGAGAAACACTTCCTCAAATTCGGCTTAGGACAATACAAAGAAATATGTCCTTCCTGTTTACAGTTGAAATATACATTCTTCCACATCATGCATTCTCCAGCGTGAGTCTTTCCACACTTGATACATGCTTGCTTCTTGTTCGGGTTTGAATTTTTAGAGTTTTCAATGACATTTTCCCTATTTCTCTTCTTCTTGTCCTTCTTGCTGGTTCCTTCAGATGATCCACCACCTTCAGCCTTCATTCTGTACACCTGCGCCTTTAGCTCGTTCCGTTCTTCAGTCATTTCGCGTAACGCTTTCTCCGTCTTTCAGAACTCTTCCAAGAGAAACACTTTACTACGAAGTTCCTAAACTTCTGCAGATAGCTGATCTTGTTCTCCAACTTTGATCCTATTCTTTAACTCCACCTTAGCTTCTTTAGACTCTGCCTCCTCATCAGTACTCAGATACATCTCGGGATAATCATCACGATCACTCCTGAAATTGACCATGGGTTCATTTTTTTCCTACTTCTTCAACTGACTCGCTCTGTGATGGCACCTCGGCTACTGGCACTGGTGCGACAGCCGCTGGCATCTCCGTACTCATCTTATCTTCTCCCGACATCTTACAATCAGTTTAAACAACTTGATTAGTACTCCATTAGTACAATCTTCTAACACTATGAGTCCATATATCTCACTGTATATACGACTCATCAATCTCTCACTTAGTACTCTAAATGAGTATTCTCTATCTTGCTTATGGTTATAATCCTAGGGTCTTTCTCCACCCGACTTAAGGTTTATAACCTACAACTCTGATACCAACCTGTGACACCCCCAAATCCGAGTTACCTGACCCCCGAGTTTGGTGTTCATGATCCATAATATAATAACATCTAACTACCCATTCATATAGAAATAGTATTACATAAGTCATTAACATATGTTGTTAATACATTAATCCTAGGTCTGCTAACCTTAACATTACAAACACACCCCTTAGATATACAAAAAGGGTTTACACTACATCATAATAATAATAAGGTTCATTATACTAATTTATCACTATGCCTTTTTCTTTGTTCTTCTTCACAGCACCTTCTGCAACTTCGTCCCTAGCTGAAAAGTTTTATTTAGGAAGGGTGAGCAACAAGTTTGCCCCGCAAGTTAAGACATACAATAAAAGTATAGAAATCAATATCAATTCTTCTAACATTCTACGCAACAATAATCTAATAATGAAAGAGTACAACGCTTTCACGGTTTTCTACGATATTCTAATGAATAATCAAGAATTATATTCTACAAAAAAGCAAAGTGGAATGCTTTCCAGATTTATGCTGAGCGATCCATTGGATCTTAAACTTCCCTTCTCGAGTAACTATCAAAGTTATACTTTGATATACCCAAGTGTATCAGATAATCATAAAGATTAAATCATACCCCTCTGCAAGTATATAAAGTGATCAGCTTCAGTATACCCTATATTATGCATAATACTTAATCGCGTGCCAAAGCCGAATATACGACCAATAAAATATTCCCTTTATATAAAAGGTTGTTCTTCTTAGTCTTAGAATCAAGATTTTGATTTAACAATGAAATACTGTGATATCAATTTTAAATTAGTTCTCGATCTAGCCGAAATAATTGGCATTGATCTGTCAATAATAATTTAATTCTCTTCTCGAACCTATCAAGCTCTAACAAAGGTTCGTCTAGCCAGAATGATTAGCTAAGATATATCTCAACATAATTCGACAATAATAGGAATTATATGTACTGTCAATTCTATCTTCTACGGATATGAATATCCAACAGCAGTTATTCTACAAATGTATATTTTCTAAATCAGTAATTTAATTTGAGTTATTAAACATGCACTAACTGTGACTAATCAACAATAATTTCCCTGGACATGGTATAATTAGCAATAATTAACTACTATAATAATTGAATGAATATAACTTAAGGTTGAGTTAGGAAACTTGCCTCTTCTGCTGTTTACAGCTACACAATAAATTTATCTGCTTTTGAAGGACCTATAACCAGTAATATCTGTCTCACAATTAGCACAATATTTCATAACACACAACACTGTATTCCACAGTCAAACTCCTCCTAGACACATTACCACATAGCCACATCAGTGTTTATAACACATATAAATATCAAGTCTAACTATTTTGGTGTGATTGGACTTCGGTCCATTCTCGGTGTTCTGGTCACCTTACCCGATAATTAACACAATTATTGTCAATTAAGTTCAGTTTCTAAGCTTCAATATTAATTTAGATAATTCAATTATCATCTATAATATTTGTCGGAAGCTTTTGATAATTTATAAACAATTATTATATTTTATAATAATTTTTCGAACACTTAAATCATTTTAAATGATTTAATTATCAAATAATTTCAACATTATTAATATTTAATAATATAAAAATATTAATAACATACTTGTCAAAATATTAAAGCTATTATTAATAACTTAAAATATTTTTAAATCATTAATATTCTACTTAAATGATTTTTAAAATAATTAAAATCATTTTTAAATCATCACCATTAATATTTAAATATTAATGAAATTATTATCCAATTATTAGAAGTCATTAATTATAACTTAAAATATTTTTTAAAACATTTTTTTTCATTTTTAAATAATTTTTAAATCAATAAAACCATTTTTAATTCATTTATTTAATTTAATAAATAAATAATCTAATATCATTAATATTAAT
This sequence comes from Panax notoginseng, assembly GCA_016801055.1. Lineage (NCBI taxonomy): Eukaryota > Viridiplantae > Streptophyta > Magnoliopsida > Apiales > Araliaceae > Panax > Panax notoginseng. The sequence goes on along the minus strand of CM029013.1, from coordinate 195,372,525 downwards.
TTATTAATGAGAATTCTCCAAAAATATTGAAAATTATATTTTAGAATTCAAAATATTTTCTAACACTTTATTATTATTTAAAATGATTTTTAAATCAACAAAATTATTTTATCTTATTTATTTAATTTAATAATTAAATAAATCTAATATCATTAATATTAATTTGTTAATAAAAATTCTCCAAAAATATTAAAAGTTACATTTTATAACTCAAAAGATTTTTAAATACATTATTCTTATTTAAAATGATATTTCATAATATTAAATCATTTTCCTCTAATTTATTTAATACACTAAGTAAATAAATTAAATACCTTTAATATTTAAATAATTATAACTATTAAAGAAAAAATATTCCAATTGATCAAAAATTATTTTTCATAATTTAAAATAATTTTTAAAACCATTTTTAATAATTTTTACAATTTATTTTCTATTTTTAATTATTTACCGAAAATTCAGAAATTAAAAAAAATCAAAACTGTCGCTAATTGCCTATAGCGACACTAAGCGTCGCTGTTGGTGTTCTTGAGCCTCAAGAACACTGACAGCCGGCTTGATAAGGTGCATGGTCTGACCAAACGTTATTCTCAGCTCAGGCGAGTTTTGTACTACCTAATGCACAGGTCTTGTAGTACCAATGTAATACTACATTAACCAACCATCATTTAAGTTATATCATCACATACCATGAAGATCCAGTATCTCAAAGTCACTGTCAGACTTAATCTGGATTTTCTGGGTAATCCAGAAACCCAGCAGCTTCGAGGGTCCATTTTGGGACTCGCTTAACTTAGTGTTCTGGTCACCTATTGGGTGTTATTATAGCTTAAATCTGTAGTCCACATGTCATACAACATAACTTTAACAACATATCAATCAAAAAACATTAATATCGCCAGATCCAGCTCGGTCAAAGGCTGTCAGAAGGCTTGCTCTAACGTTTTCTCGAAATTCCAGAAAACAGGAATTGATAACGGATGGTCTACTTTGACCGTCCACTAGATTCGATCACTTGATTGTTTAAGATATCTAAGTCCATGGATCTAGAGTCCCTTCTACAGGCTACAACATGTATACAAAAAATTTATTAAAACAATATCACATCTGTCAGATCTGGACATTCAAAGATCTTGTCAGACCATGTTTTACACTTTCTGGGTTACCCAGAAAGTGACTGGTCATGCTCGGTAAACCCTCTTTGACCATGAATAACAACATATCTAGACATTTGATGACTATAACACCACTTGCAGATTAAAGACCTCATACCTAATTACAGATCCGAAACATAAAACAACAGAGAACACTAACAGACATGGATTTACAGCCATGACATTACGTTGTCAGACGACCTTTAGTGTAGCATCCCCAGATCTCGGTCCTAATCACCAAGGATCTGGTATACTATTTCTATAACTATTGCGGAAGATATAAACATAAATTGTTTATACATTAAACTTTTACACATCATTCCCAAGGTCTACAACCTTAACTTAATACATACCTTCAATAACTTAAAGGTTTACAATACTATTTTCATCAGAAAATTTAATAGATCTAACTACTCCCTAATTTAATCTTGCACTTTGTCTTCACTTCTGTCTTTACTCAAGCTTTCATCTTAATCTGAAAATTTTATCATGATATAGCAAGGGTGAGCATCAAATTTGCCTAGCAAGTTTAAATTCAATAAAGATATATCATGATTGAAAGAATTGAACAATAAGCTAGCTAACTTTCAACAATATAAACATTGTGAAAGAGCATGAACAAATTTTCTTAGCTGAACGACCAAGTCAATAAAAATGAATGGTCAAGCATTAACATGAACAGATTAACTGAACCAAATGGTAATGAAGGTGATCAGCCTTTCATACCTGATGAACATTTACAATTTGCACAACGTGCGAATCAATAATCAATATAGACATGAATAATTAACAACAATTATTCATTAACATGCTTTGAACATACAACTCAAGTTTGAGTTATGGAAACTTGCCTGATTCGTTGACTACTACTACGCAGTTTAAGTTAACCTCTTTTGATAAGACCTATCATTAATAATAAGATTAATCTTTCAATCAGCATATTCTATTTTGTATCATAATACAATTACTTTGTCAATAGATTATCTAACACTTAATCAAATATTAGATAACATCCTAACACATCGGTATTATTATCATTCTTGGATAATTTTTCAATCACTGTATCATATTCATTATGATTAAACACTTAATCTTATACATTATAAATTCTTCTTTATACTCTAATAAGTCAAATACTAATCCAACAACCTGGATTCTAAATTTAACAACCAAATTGCCAATCCAGCAGACTTGATACAGAATCCAGCAACCTGGATTCAACAAATTTCCAATCCAGTAAGCCAAACTGCAATCCAGCAAACTGGATTATAAACCCAGCAACTAGATTGCAATCCAGCAAGCTGGATTCAACATATTTTCAATTCAGTAAACTTCTTTTCAATCCAGCAAGCTGGATTCCATATCCGTACACGAAAATACCAAATCAACTTATTATTTTTCTATCCTTTGTACAAACATGTATACACATATTTCATACACAAAAAGTATTTTTCCAAAATTTTCCAACTTCCTTTGATATTTTTTAAAAATCATTTTTAGTTAATTCCTTAAGAAATTAGCTACCTCGTGCTTAACTCCAGAAATTTGCATCTCTTGACACAATCTTATACGTGTTAACGTGACACTCCAGTTTAAATTTCGTGGCCATCGGAGTTATAGAACTCCGGTTATAACCATTTTCGTCGGAAAATCATAAAAATTGAAATGGTCATAACTTGCTCATTTTAACTCGGAATGAGCTCATTCTTGGACAGTAGGTACTTGATATCATATATTTTCATGTCCCAAAAGGCCAGAATTTTTCTCACAAATTAAGTGGCCGAAACAGCCATTTTAAAATTTTGGGCAGAATCAAAATAGCATTTTGCAGTTTTTTGTGCTTTATTAATTATTTTCCATACGGAAATCTACAACTCCTTTTCAGTGATTCCACTTGGAGATGTTAGATAACTTATCATAGTATACTTCCAAATTTTTTCAGAATTTTTACATGCCCGAAAAATGACTAAACTGCCCCTACTCTTTGACTGTCTAAAATAATCTATTTTTCCTTAAAATACACAAAACTATTTTTGCTAAATCAGTCACTACAACTTGTGTACTCAACATTTTTGAGTTCTACCACTTGGGTTTAGTAGTTAATTTACATATCTAGCACCTCTCTTTGACGGATCGCAAAAAGAAGGTGTAGATCAAAAACGGTAAAAATCCAAAGTACATAAAAATTTTTAGGACTTAGAAACTAGAAAATCACTTTTTCTTTACTTTAGATTTCCAACTAAAACAACACCCAATATGGGTAGATCTACACATAAAACACTCATCAACATGTATATCTAGAGTTTTGAAGATCAAGAACATAACTCCATGTTTTGATTTAAAACAACAAGAATAACTAGCTAAATATTGTTTAATACCTTAATATCTTGCTAGCCCTTCTTAATCTTTCAAAGTAGATGATGATCTTGGTTAGCTTGAAGATCAAAACCTCTCTCTCTCACCTCTTGGAGCTGCCGAAATATGGCTCTCTCTCTCTCTCTATTTGATTTTTATAGCTAACTAGAAAGTGAGATGAAAGAGAAAGAGAATGGGTTTTGTGAGTTAGTAAAATATGTAGATATATTTTGTATATCTAATGGTTATCTCCCAATAACTCTAGCTTTTCACTCTCCCACTCAATCATTTAATGTTGCTTGCAAGAATAAACATAAGTGTTGGTCAAATAAATAAGGGACACATGGGCTAGTTGTAGATAAGTATCATGATTACATCCATTCCCCCTCATTTTCTCTCTATCTTATCCGGCCATGTGGCCTTCTTCTCCCACTCATTCTCTCTCTTTCTCTCATATAATTGTTGCTTGCAAGCTTTGTAAAAGTGTTGGAGAAATAACCAAGTGACACATGGGATGAGTTGGCCACCACTAAAGTAATTAATCATTACATACATTCCCTCTTTCCATTCTCTTCTTATCCGGCCAAGTGGCCTTGGATTTGCCAACATTAGTTTTCTTTTATGCTTTATTAGATTTACTTAATGTCCAAAAAGTTCTCTCCCACTTGGGCTAAAAGTTGGGCCATAACAAATAACATCATCCATTACTTGTCCCACCCATAATAATTTGGGCTTTCCATAAATAATCTTTTGGACTTTAAATTTATTTTCTTGGGCCAAGAAATTTACATAGTCCAATACTTTTAATATTATCTCTCCCATATGTTCCTTAACAATTGGCTCGCTTGAGCTTAAAACTTAATTCATTTGGCTTTTCCAAATAAAATATTTGGACTTCCTAACTAAAATGTTTGGGCCATAAAATTAATATGATCCATTACACTAAATTTCATCTTACCCTACTCATTTCATTATGGTTTCCATGTACTCAATTTAAATACAAATTCTTACCCCAAGTACATTTAATTTCCTTAACCCAATTAGACTTACATTAATTAGGTTATAAAATTAATTAACCGAGATGTATAAAATAAATCTCTTAAAATTAGTATATATTTTATATACCATAATTCTCTCATCCCATAACCCTTAAGTTATTTAATTCTTCATTCCTAATATATAATTAGGATTACACTAGTTTCTTTTATTTGTCATCACATAATATTCTTATTCACTTACTCACATAATCATTAAATAAATTATGACATGCTCCACAAATCTCTTAGATTAGGTCACTAGTATATATTTAAATATTAGAACCACTAAATAACAATAACCATTTATGTTATTTAATTCTCATACTTAATAACTTATTCAAGTTATACAATTCATATTGTATACTTAAATTTAATTTCCTCCTCCTCTCCATAAATTGTTTTCAAACAATATATTTATATATTAAATATATAATTTAATATATTCAATCATTTATTCAAATATGAATTTAATTTACTGACTGCTTTGATACCAACATACATATTTGCATATTGAATCCCCTCTCATATTTTTACTTCACATCATTTGGTATAATATTAAATATTATATCATTATCCATATAACATCTTTCACTTCTCACACTAATTTTGACTTTTCTTCATAAAAAGTCAACTGTTAACTTTGACCAAAAGTCAACCTTTACACATTTTGTGTTTACTGTCCATTTTGACTAAACTTGACGTTCCGGACGCAACCGAGCAGTCCGTGCTTCAAAATTCTATCTCTAACTCAAATTTTGAGTTTTAAACTACTCCCTTCTTATTGCTAGTCGTATTAACTAACGACTTTAAACTTAGTTATCTTCTTATTTGTCATTCAAGGCCAACGTTCAAGCTATGTTAATTACTAACATAGTTTTATCTTGATCCGTATATCATTAACTTAATTCATCATTCCTCTTGCTAAAATACATATAGCACCTTACTAAGTATATATATTTTTATACATATACTCATCTTCGTTTAACCTTATAACATCTTTTCATGTGAAATTTTATCTCCTTAATAAAATTTCCATATGTACTTATATAATATTTCTTAGACTATTCAGTTCATATTGAATTTACAGGTATCGTAATACCTTATTCTCGATATTCATTCAAATACATATCAATTCATTTCTAGGGTTTAGAAATTTTGTAACCAATATTTCTTTATTCTCATTCAATTAAGAAACCATATAGGTTCTTCTTAAAAATTTTGAAATCCTTAAAATTCCATCACAGAAACGTCAATTCCATACACTTATTTTCTGTCTAGGTTCATCTTATAACCTTTAATCCATCATTTTAGGATTGTAATAATTATCTAAATTCTCGGGTTGTCACATTTATAGCTCAAGAACAGTTTTGAAAAACATCGATTTTTACCAACTTTGATGCTATGGATCTATGATAAATCATCATAGATCATCTAAAAACATGTTATAACACAAGATTAAACACTTAAACACAAAAACTTTCTTAGCCTAGAAGATAAAAAACAAATAAATTTAGGGTTATACCTTTATGTTCTAGATTTTGATCTTTGATCTTTGATCTCCAATATGTTCTTGGGTGATCTAAGGGATGAAAATATGACTGATTTACTTATGTATTTCGTTGGTTTAGGAGAGAGAGAGAGTTGGTTAGAACAAATTGTCCAAAGGAGCAAATTAATGGACTTTTACTCTCTTGAATCATATATTGCTTGACAAGTTGCTAGATCTGATGTGTTAGCTGCTTTTCTGAGATTTTTGAAGGCACAAAGTCAAGTGGTTGGTCACCAACTAAAGCTCTTGGCCATTTTTACAAGTTACATTAAAAAAATCCAAAAAGGGCACTTTTGTCATTTGCAATTTAAATTTAATGGCAATATGGTCAAATGTCCAAACCCTTGTTTAACCCTTAGGCTTTAGAAACTCCAAATCTATAATTTTCTAATTAGGTTTTCTAAAAATAAAAAAAATTAGATTTCTAAAATAAAATTTGGTTTTTTAAAATAGAAATTAATGTTTCTAAAGTATAATTAGGGTTTCCTAATTATATTAACACATACTAATCACTTTAAGCTTACTACTTAGGATTAGGGTTTCCTAATTTAGGATTTAGGAATCCCGAATATGAAATTAGGGTTTCCCGGCATACAATTAGGGTTTCTAACTGTGCGTTAGAGTTTCTAATCCTGATATTAGGGTTTCTAATCTCTTATTAGGTTTACTAATTTTAAACCTTATCTGATCTATCATTGATCAAAATTTCTATACAGTACAAACATATACATATCAATATAATTCTTTTAATTATATTTTCTATCGAATCCCTATCCAAAAATTAGGGTTAGGATTTCTAAAGCTATTTAGCACAACTCTACTCTAAATTTGTTAGTCAATACACAAATTGACCTTCTCGAGACTCGTATCACAGAAACTTGTCACAAAATTGATAATCAATATTAATATTAATTAAAACAAAAATTTATTCGTAAAATTTTGATTATTCAAAATCTCGAAATCTCGGGTTATCACATGCTTCCTTTTGAAGACGACATTGAAAGAAGATTTCAGAGGTTGAGTAAGTGGATCAAGGAAAGAAGGAACAAATTCAAAAATTCGGATAAGGAAGAAGCAATGGCTGCCGAAGACCAGAAGGCGTTGAGGGATTTTGCAACACCTAAAGTAACTGAACTACAGTCAAGCATTACCAGGCCTGCAATAGCCACTAATACATTTGAAATAAAGCCTGGGACGATTCAAATGATTAAGAATTCAGTTCAGTTTGGGGGATTGGCTAATGACGATTCGAATGAACATCTAGTCAGCTTTATGGAAATTTGTGACACTTTTAGGTACAATGGGGTGTCCAATGATGCGGTGAGACTTCGCTTGTTCCCATTCACTTTACGGGACAAGGCGAAGAGTTGGTTGCATTCTCTATCGCCAGGGTCGATAACTACATGGGAAGACTTAGCTCCGAAATTCCTTGCCAAATTCTTCCCACTGGCGAAAACTGTAAAGATGAGGAATGACATAACGATATTTGAGCAGCAACATGGGGAGTCGCTATATGAGGCATGGGAGAGATACAAGGAATTACTCAGAAAGTGCCCTCATCATGGATTGCCGAAGTGGCTGCAAATGAACACCTTTTACAACGGACTACATGGGATTATCAGAACGAGTATTGATGCAGCGTTGGGAGGAGAATTCATGGCTAAGAGTTACGAGGAAGCCTACAATTTGATTGAAACCATGGCGGCCAATAACTACCAGTGGCACACAGCAAGAATGACACAGGAAAAGGCGGTTGGGATTTTGAAAGTAGATGGGGTGACAGCTATACAAGCACAGATTTCTGCGCTGTCCAAGAAGTTGGATGCTATGACAGGGGCTCAAGTACAACAGGTTGCGGTAGTATGCGAATTGTGTGCGGGTGATCATTCTACCGATCAGTGCGCAATTAATCTAGCATCTGTCCAGTTCATAGGTAGCTATAACAGAATTCCGGAAAATACATACCAAAACACCTATAACCAGGGGAATAGGAACCACCCAAATTTCTCGTGGAGTAATAATCAACAAAATCAAGCTCCACTACCGTCATATCCCCCAGGTTTTCAGAGTCACCAACAACCGATTCAACATCAAGAAAAGAAATTAGATTTCGAGGAAATGGTGTCGAAATACATAACTAGCAACGAGGCAGCAATGAAAAATCAAGCTATGGCAATGAAATCACAAGAGATGGTAATGAAATCACAAGAGCTGGCTATCAAGAATTTAGAAAATCAAATAGGACAAATTACGTTGGCATTAAATAATAGACCACAAAGGACGTTACCAAGTGACACTGAGAGAAATCCGAAGGGTAACCATGAACAATGTCAGGCAATTACATTGCGAAGTGGGAAACAACTTGAGGGTAGTAATGCAAAAAATTTCGTGACTCCGGATGAAAAAGTTGATGATAGCAGCAAAATTGAAAGAAGCAAGGGTGAGGATAAACAGAGTGAGGGAACAAATTTGAACAATAAGCCAATTGTTTATCCACCACCATCGTTTCAACAAAGGGTCCAAAAACAAAAATTAGACAAGCAATTCGTAAAGTTTTTGGAAGTGTTTAAGAAACTTCAGATTAACATACCATTTGCAGAAGCCCTAGAACAAATGCCGAGCTATGCAAAATTTATGACAGAGATTCTGTCAAGGAAAAAGAAATGGGAAGATTTCGAGACAGTTGCACTAACCAAGGAGTGTAGTGCAGTAATACAGCAGAAAATACCACCAAAACTCAAGGACCCGGGGAGCTTTACTATTCCATACACGATCGGGAATATGCATTTCAGCAAGTGTTTATGTGATTTGGAGGCGAGTGTAAACCTTATGCCATTGTCATTATTCACAGAATTGGGTTTGCCCGCACCAAGACCTATAAATATCTCATTACAGTTGGCGGATAGGTCAGTCACATATCTGAGAGGCATAGTGGAGGACTTTTTAGTGAAAGTGGATAAGTATATATTCCCCGCAGACTTTATCATTCTGGACTTTAAAGAGGACAAGAATATCCCAATTATCCTAAGGAGGCCATTTTTGGCCACGAGTAGGACACTCATAGATGTACAAAAAGGAGAACTGACTATGATGGTCCAAGATCAAGAGATAAAATTTAATGTGTTCAAGGCCATAAAATTCCCCATGGATGAGGAAGAATGTTTTCGAATGGATTTAATTGAGCATATCATCAATGAAGATATGAGCAAGAGTTTGGTCAACGATCCGTTAGAAACAACTTTATTGGAAGATGAAGAGGTTGACGACCCATAATTGGTGGACTACTTACAGATGCTAGATTTGTTGCCACGAGTTTCCAGATTCAGAACACCGTTTGAACCATTGCACACCGAAGAAGTAGCCGCAGAAAAACTAAAACCATCATTGGAAGACCCACCAAAGCTGGAACTTAAGCCACTCCCTAAACACCTCAGGTATTCGTATTTAGGCAATTCAAATTCTTTACCAGTTATTATTTTAGCTGCACTTAACGAATTGCAGGAAGAAAAGTTGCTGAGGGTGCTTAGGGATCACAAATCAGCTATTGGGTGGACAATTGCGGATATAAAGTGAATTATCCCTTCATTTTGCATGCATAAGATCTTAATGGAAGATGAGGCAAAACCAACGGTGGAACAATAGCGGCGACTTAACTCGATTATGAAGGAAGTTGTGAAAAAGGAAATTCTGAAGTGGTTAGATGCTGGTATCATTTACCCGATTTTCGACAGTAAATGGATTAGTCTAGTTCAGTGTGTACCGAAAAAAGGAGGAATGACGGTGGTGCAGAATGAGGACAACGAGTTAATACCAACTAGAATAGTGACAGATTGGAGGGTTTGCATGGATTATAGAAAATTGAACAAGGTAACCTGAAAAGACCATTCCCCGCTGCCCTTTATTGATCAAATGTTAGATAGATTGGCGGGAAACCAATATTACTGTTTGTTGGATGGGTACTCGGGGTACAACCAAATAGTTATCACTCCGGAGGATCAAGAGAAGACCACATTCACATGCCCTTACGGCACATTTGCATTCAGGAGGATGTCATTTGGGCTATGCAATGCACCTGCAACATTCCAACGGTGTATGATGGCCATTTTTTCAGATATGGTGGAAAAAATGTTGAGGTCTTCATGGATGACTTTTTGGTCTATGGGGACAACTTCGATATTTGCTTAAAGAATCTGGTCATGGTGTTGCAAAGATGTAAGGACACGAATCTCGTACTAAATTGGGAAAAATGCCACTTCATTGTTGAAGAGGGCATAATTTTGGGCCATAAGGTATCGGCTCAAGGATTGGAAGTTGACAAAGCAAAGCTGGAAACTATTGAAAAACTACCTCCACCGAGCTCAGTTAAGGGTATTAGGAGTTTCTTGGGACATGCTGGGTTCTACAAGAGGTTCATAAAGGACTTCTCTAAAATTGCAAAACATTTATGCAGTCTTTTAGAGAAGGATGCTACTTTCAGTTTTACTGCAGAATGTAACTCAGCGTTTGAATTATTGAAGAAGAAATTAACTACAGCTCCCGTGATAGTCGCACCGGATTGGAATATGCCATTCGAGCTAATGTGTGATGCGAGCGACTATGCGGTTGGGGCTATCTTGGGGCAACGACGAGACAAGGTGTTTCACACCATATACTATACAAGCAAAACACTCACAGAGACTCAAATGAATTATATAACCACGGAAAAAGAATTGCTTGCAGTAGTGTACGCGTTTAACAAATTCTGAGCATACTTGATCGGGACTAAGGTGATAGTCTACACGGACCATTCGACGATTCGGTAGCTAATAGTGAAAAAAAATGCTAAGCCACGCCTTATCCGATGGATTCTCCTACTTCAAGAGTTTGGCTTAGAAATTAAAGATAAAAAGGGGACGGAGAACCAAGTTGCTAATAACTTGTCTAGGTTGGAAAACCATGGGAAAGAAAAAGACAACAGATGTGAGATTAATGAATCATTCCCAGATGAGCAACTGCTTGGGATTTTAGTAGAAATTCTGTGGTATGGTGATTATGCAAATTTTCTAGTGAGCAACGTTCTACCACCTGACCTCAGAAGACAACAGAAAAGGAAATTTCTTCATGACGTGAAATGGTACATGTGGGACGAACCATATCTCTTCAAGCAGTGCACCGACAAAATGATTCGACGGTGCATCCCATACAGCGAAGTGAAGAATATTTTGCATGAGTGTCACTCATCTGCATATGGCGGGCATTATGGGAGTGAGAGGACAGCAACGAAGGTGTTGCAATCTAGTTTTTATTGGCCTACATTATTCAAAGATGCCCACCATTTTGTTAAACAATACGATAGGTGTCAAAGGGTGGGCAACATTTCGAAACGAAATGAGATGCCCTTACAAACGATTCTTGAAGTTGAAATTTTTGACGTATAGGGTATCAATTTTATAGGGCCATTCCCCTCGTCTTTGAACAATCAATACATTCTACTCGCAGTAGACTACGTATCAAAGTGGGTTGAAGCTATAGCATTACCATCAAACGATGCCAAGGTGGTCCTCGAATTCCTACAGAAAAACATTTTCACGAGGTTTGGCACGCCAAGAGCAATAATCAGTGACGAAGGTAGTCACTTCTGCAATAAGGCATTTACAGTTCTTTTGACACGGTATGGGGTCAACCACAATGTAGCAACACCATATCACCCTCAAACAAGTGGGCAAGCTGAGGTCTCAAACCGGGAAGTAAAGAAAATATTGGAGAAAGTAGTAAATATGAGTCGAAAGGATTGGTCACTGCGGTTGGACGATGCATTATGGGCATACTGGACTACATACAAAACTCCGATCGGGATGTCACCCTACCAACTACTGTACGGGAAGGGATGTCACTTACCGGTCGAACTACAGCACAAGGCTTATTGGGCAATTCAAAAACTCAATTTCGATCAAGCAGCTGTAGGGGAAAAAAGACTACTTCAACTAAATGAGCTCGATGAATTCCGACTTCAGGCATATGAGAACGCCAAATTATACAAAGAAAAGGTAAAAAGATGGCACGACCAAAAAATTGTACGTCGAACATTCGAGCCGGGTCAATCAGTCCTCTTGTTTAACTCACGGCAGCGATTATTCCCCGGAAAGCTTAAGTCAAGATGGTCGGGACCATTCACTATATAGCGGGTATTTTCTCTTAGCGTTGTTGAACTCTACAGTCGTAATCCACTAGAGACGTTCAAGGTCATTGGTCAACGGATAAAGCATTACTGGGGTGGCGAGTCAAACTGGGATGTCGTCAATATTACCCTCACCGATACACACTGAAACAGGGAGTATTCAGGCTGAACGACTTAAAATCAAGTGCTAATTGGGAGGCAACCCAATATTTTGTTATTTTTCATAATTTCATTTATAATGGTTAGAATGTAGTTTTTATTAAGTATTAGGAGGAGTCAAGAGTGCAGAATAGTACAACAGGCAAGAAAAGGAAAAATTTAGAGGCCACAAATCCAAAGTCAAGGGACACCCCCGCCGGGGCGGGCTGTTTTGGCTGTGTACCCCCTACCAGGGCGGGGGTCCTTAAATCCAGATACTAAAGCTTGGCAGTTGCACACGTTGAATCCTTCTCATTCCCAAATACGCGCCCACTACTCCATCTTCCTCACCTGAACTACCCATTCACATACATAGCTCCCACGAATCTACTACTCCTACCCCATTACTGCTACCCATCACCTCAATCCATTACACCGACTTTCCCCCATGATTTCCATTTCCCCATTACTTCATATCATTATCTATCTATACTCCACTCTCATAAACCAAGTCCTTCATCACCAACTTGCAATTTTGTCTCCAAATGCCATAAAATAGTGTTCCTATTGAGAGAATTGCACTTGTTCCTGCAAGTGAGTAATAATCCTACACATTCTTCTTCTTCTCCATCAGTATCTACCACAAAAATTGGCAAGTTTGGGGGAAGTAACTTCTGTGCACACCAAGTGTTTGCAAATTTGTGTGAACTAAGTTTGAGAGGAAAGTAGTGTGTTCGACAGTGAGTTCAGACATTCGGATTCAATGACTTCTCAACCAACTTCCAAATGACAAAGAGGAGAGAGTTCAAGGCCAACTCCACCATCATGAAACTTCAACAGCTGAAAGTTTAAAAGTGCCGCCACCACCGACCGATATGATTACATGGTCACAAAGGCTCTTACAGCGGAGCGGGGGTTGGCACCGGATGCTCATGACGATGAGATGATGTAGCAAATCAATCAAAAAGGGTGGGTCAAGTTCACTGAGGAGCCCGGGGCCACCGCCGTTAATGTGGTCAAGAAATTTTATGCAAACGCCGAGGACAAGACACCGTTCAATGCTTTCGTGCGAGGTCGATTGGTCCCGTTTAGTGTAGATGCCATCAACACGTATTACCAATTACGGGTGCCTCGACAGTGCCAATATGCTCATTTGAGAGATTTCAACCCTGACTATGAGGAGGTTATCAAGGACATGACCAAGCCGGGTACAATATGGATAAAGGGTCGGAAGGGAGGCACAGTGTTTCACAGTAAAGATCTCAGTCGGTATGGGAAAATATGGTACGCCTTCCTATATGCAAAACTGTTACCATGCACGCACACCTCAGACGTCACCAAGGAGAAGGCACTACTCCTTTTTGCATTGTGCAAGACTTCATCATCGACGTCAGGGCCATAATCAATTTTTCAATTCACCGATGTCTACGGGGTAATTTCTCAGGAGGCTTACCACATGCGTCCCTAATTTGTGGGTTGTGTTGTCAAGCAGGTGTTAGATAGTCTGATGATGAGCCCACCCTTATGCCACTGTAGCTGCTAGATTTGAGAATGATAACACGGTATTCGGTGTAGGCCGAAATTGAATATCATCCTTGAGGTTTAGGATTTATATTTCCATCAGCTTCGGAGGACGAGGCTGACGCGGTTGACACCTAGGGTGTTTAGGATGAAACTATGGGAGATCAAGGGACTGAGGCAAAACTATCCTCGGACACCATATCTCACCCTCAGTTCCATGCATTACATCAACAAATGGAGGAGCACAACAAGGCAGCTCGAGGGAGATGAGACGGCTTGCAATGCGACAAGACCATATGTTTGATGCCATGAAAATGTCATTCACATCCTTGAATACTACACTCCAAAGCTTCAATCATGCTGCACAATTTCTATACCAGCAGCCCATGCCCATGCCAAGGTTTCCAACGAGTGACTCCGAGGGAGAAGATCAACCACCACCTCCCCAGACTTAGGCGATTGCAGGGAAGTCCTCATGCACTTAATTATGATTATTCATCCAATGAGGGCATTGCATTACTTATGTTTGGGGCATTTATATTCTTGTTTGCATACATATGTAGTAGCTAAGTTTAAATTTGTCATTGCATTATAGTTTTGCATAGTAGCTTAGGTTACTTTTGTTATTGCATTGTGTTCATTCCGGTAATTATCGCATTTTATAAAAAAATTAGTTAAATTTTGTGATTGCATATGTCCAACAGTGTTGTAGTTCATGTTAATTATGGGCCAATGATGAGAGTGTGAACAAGTTCACTAACACAGTATTGATTGTTAGAACTATGATATAAATTCTGTTATGAATGGAATCTTGCACGTGTTTGAAACTGTTATAAAAAGGTTAGCACGTTAATATCATCTTTCTTGATTGTGCAGTTCAAATTGATACATAAATAGTTTCTAAAGGATAATGCTAGGGTAGATGAGAAAATGACAAGGATATGTAGTAAAGGCTAAAGTTAGACAAGAATCTAAGTTTGGGGGAATATTTGGGGTGTATAATCTATAAAAAAATAGAAAAAAAAGTATGAATAAACACAGTGGCGTGCTTGTCTAGTGTTGTGGCATTTATTACTTGAGTAAATAAGCCTGAGGGGATTGCCTTTACACCTAGCGCCCTAAGGTCTTAATGGTCTGGGAGTCGTTGATCGAAAGCTCGTTAAGGTAGCATTGAAAAGCCTAAGGGAATAAGACATTGCATAGCTATGTGTATAAAAAAATGAATAAAACGGGAAATAAGAGCAAAAAGCCCCCGTAGATGAAAAATAAAGCATAAGTATCCCATGTTGACCTCGATATTGGTAATTATTTGATTTTAGTTGGATTTAGCCTATTTTTGGAATTTTTAAGTTTACACTGTATGATTCCTTCCAAGACATTGCTTATGTATTGAATTTGAATCTGTATCAGTTATCATGGATGTTGAACACACATGCACACTATACTAGTGATAATGGTTCAAGAATTAAGAATTAATATGAAATTGTGGATTGGTTTTGGTGATTCATATTGTAGAGTTGCTTGTTTTCTCTTAGGCCGATGGGAAAAATTTTGATTTTGTGATATTGTTGGATTCGAAGGCATTTAGATTATATTTATTTTATCTCATTGCATTGCATAACATGTAGTTTATTTTGTGCTCGAGGACTAGTACTGTTTAAGTTTGGGGGATTTTGATAAGTGGATTTAATATACACGAATTGATGTTCATTTCAAGTTTAAATTCGTAGTTATCTTCTTGTTTAGTGTTCATTTTCACTTGTTTCATGTTCTTTTATGTGTAGGGTGGTTATGGAGGCAAGTGGTGAAGGAAGGCGGTCTTTTGGAGCAAAGTTGGAAAAATGCATGAGGTAGAAAAATTCGTTAGCAGTGGACATGCCCGCCGGGGCGGGCTATAATTGTCTTGTACCCCCTGCCGGGGCGGGGGTGCCTATTCCTGCAGTCTCCTGCTGCTGATTGAACTCTGCTGCCACATAGTTTTGGAACTGTTGTGAGGCGCATGGACTCTAAGAAGGGGGGACTTTGGCCAGAACGGAGGGGGAGATATATATTACGCTAGAAACAATAAATTAAGTATCACAAAAAGCATAATATAGAGATTAATTCCAAGATTTGAGTACAAGCTTTGGAGGAGTAATTTGACGAGATTTTTGTGACGATTGCAATTCTAGGCTACGTGGAGGGTTTTCATCATTATTCTTCTCTTTAGTCTTTTATTTGTAATTGCAAGGATGTTTTCGTTAGATTATTCAGTTGTTATTTCATTCGTTATGAACTAATTCGCTTATTAGGCTTATGATGGATTCTTGGGTGGAACGATGATTTTATAACTTTGATTTCTAGTTCAATAAAGTATTTCCAACTTATCTATATTGATTTGAGCTTGAATCTATAAGTTACCTGATCAACAATTCTTTGTGGAATTGGATGGAATCGAGAGAGGATATTCAAATCTAGACTTAGTTAATATAGCATGTGTTCATGAATTTTTTGAATAGCCTAATCTTGATGAATGTCAAGGTAGAGATATGCTTGGCATCGCATGTAATCGGATAGAGAACTTATTCTTAAACCTTCTTCAAGTGTAATTCACATAGAGATATAGTGGGTTAACTGATTAAGGTGTTTAACGAATTTCTATCTTAATTATGGATTGACATTAATACGGTATTGGTGCATCAAGAGGTGGTTAGTACTACGTTTGTGTTCTTGATTAATAAAATGGGATATTGAGTTGAATTGGAATAAAGGGTTGAAAATCAGAGTGAAGCTTAGGGTGAAATCATAAGTCTAATTCTCCATCAATTGTTTGAAATTTCAGATTTTGATATTTGTGATTGTTTTGTGATAGTTTATTTATTTATTAATTTAGTTTATATAATTTTAAACCATTGAATTGAATAGTTTAATAGAATTAGGATTAATAGAAAATTGGTAGTTGTGAAGTTAAATTTCTTGCTAATTTGTTCTCGTGGGAACAATATTCTACTCATTACTATACTACTTGTTGACCACGTATACTTGCGTGTTGTGTGTAATTAGAATCTACCCAACATTCTACCCACTTGGTGAAGTAGTCGATCATGGTGAAGATTAACCGATGACCATTGCTTGCTTTGGGCTCGATTGGCCCGATCGCGTCCATTCCCCACATCGAGAAGGGCCAAGGCGAACTCATATTATGGAGCTCCCTTGGAGGGGCGTGGATAGCATTTCCATGAATTTGGCATTGATAATATCTTTTGACATGATCATCAAAGTTAGCTTTCTGGTAGAGCTAGTAATGACCTGTTCTTAAGATTTTCTTGACAAGTAGAGGGCCGCTCATGTGTGGGCCGCAGACTCCACCATGGATTTCATGCATGAGTCTCTGAGCTTGGTCTCTGTCTAGGCATCTTAGAAAGCTTAGTCATGCATCTCTTTTATAGAGTGCGTCTCTGCTTAGATAGAAATTCATGGCCATTCTATTTATCCGCATTCTTTCAGTTTGACTTGCCCTAGTGGGCGTAGATCCATCTTGTAGATACACCTTGATAGACTGATACCAAGGGTGTTGTATGGAAGATAAATCATCCGATACTTTTTCGATGTAATTCCCGTAGGCTAGGGCCTTTTGGCGGGTGAATGTGATATTTTGAATGCTTGCCCTTTCAGGTATATTGATTAAGGAGGCCAAAGTTGCTAGTGCATCAGCAAAGTCATTCTTATTTCAAGGAATGTGGAGGAAGGATATTCCTTCAAACTCCGTAGCCATCTGGATAATTTGACTATGGTAAGGCAGTAAATGTAATTCGTTGGTGTGATAGACTACAGTCGTTTGTCTGATTACCAGTTTAAAATCTCCAAAAATAGTTAACTGTTTGATGCCTATGGATTGGGCTAGCTTCAACCCCATTATACATCCTTCATACTCAGCTGTGTTGTTGGTGTTAACAAACTACATCTTGATGGCGACAGGATACTGTTCTCCCGATAGAGATACTAAAACTACTCCAGCTCCGGCACCTTCCATATTTACAGCTCCATCAAAATACATCCTACATGATTGGGGTGTATTGTCCTGATGGTGTTACTGAATTGTCATTTCCCCTTCATCGGGGAAATATGTTTTCAAGGGTTTGAAATCCCCGGCTGGTGCGACAGCCAATTGATCCGCAATTCCTGGACGTTTGATAGACTTTTGAGTCGCGTAGATGAAGTCAAATTGCTGGAGGATCAACTGCGATTTGGACAGTTGACAATTCAACATGGGTTTGCTGAACACATACTTGAGAGGATCTATTCGGGATATGAGATGGGTTGTGTGACCATGGAGATAATGTTACAATCTCATGGAAGCCCGTGCTAAAGCACAACAAGTCTTCTCAATCAAAGTATATTTTGTAATGTTTTGTGAAAATCAAATTAGCAATCAAATTGCAAAAATAGAAGAAGCAAAATAAAATTAGATTTAAAAAATTTCACAAACCAATTACCCGGATCATCCTTTATGCATATTATTAATTAAAACGAAGAACAAGTTATGGAATCATACCCTTGTAGATACGAGCTTCTACAGGTACGAATTTACCTCCTACTTCTCCGCGATCTCCTTGATTCTCCGAGTAGATTCCTTCCTTTGATCAATGTTAGCCACCCAAGTGCATGACATCTCGAGGTGATCCACCGAGAAAGAACAATTTTCAAGAAGAATGGTGTATTGGCTTAAACCCTAGTTTTTCCTATCTCTATGGAAAAATGGGCGTACTCTCCAACTATTAGAATTGCGTATATCTGATATCTGATATAAGACTCCTCTTCTAAAGACATCAGTTAACCCTATTGAATTAAAATAAGGTATTATTTATTTAGTTAAACTCTTTTAATTAAATGGGCTCCCTAATCCTATTAGGGATAATTAATTAAACTCCTTTAACTAATTTCCCTCCTGATCCTATTATGAATAAATGAGAGTACTTATATTAAATTAATTCCTAAAATCTTTTAGAAATTAAAATAATAATAATTGTAATAATATTAATAAGACTCCTCTAATTAATTTATATTTAATATTTCTAAAATATTAAATAATAAATATTAAGTTATTTAATTTATTCTATCACCGTAGATTAAATTAAATATACTTAATATATTATTACGATTATACCAATAACTTTTTAAATAATTATTCTTCCTTTTATGGTGTGACCATTTAGGTTCTCCATATTAAACCGATTGTGAATAAATCAATTAGAATAATTCTAATCTTATTTAAATAAATAAATTAAGGGATTAATTTATTTAAATAAATAATATTTATTCTACAATAGGAATAAACCTCCCTAGCGATCAACGACTTTCCAAATAATATAGATTTTAACATTAATCATAAAAGAACCTTTGAGTTAATAGTTACCGTACAATTCAATCCTTCCACCATACAATGTTCCAATTAAATATAAGATATGGAATTATTGTCAAGTCTTATTTTATTTATTTATATGTATTTCGATTCCCAAATGCACAACTCCTAATAAATGCAAATTAAAAACTACTTTCTAATTTCATTCTACCTTGGCCAAGGATTCCCAGATTGTCATTTATCGAATCACATAGGACATTTCACTTCTTTTACTAGGAGTGGTAGATTCTTTATTGATCATTCATTATCTCCATATAAAACTTATTACACCCAAGCATACCCTTTGATATACCCTAAGGGTCTTAAGGAATAAGTCAAAACGTAAATCATTATATACAAGATACTATGATGATCTCAAGTCTAAGGATTATTTGTACTACTATCACTATAGGAATTCCTATTGACAAGCGAGTAAAACTCTATTAGGTATTCCTTAGCGAGTCACGTTCAGTGAACTTATTCTCCAATAAACACCTACCTACTTGCTTTAATGTCTCCACACAAATGATCATGAGATCAATCATTCTCATCCAATGAGAAAGCAACGTATGTATCAAACTATCCGGATTCACCAATCCCCTTTTCAATAATCCATCGATTGAGAACATTTTAGTTTTAATTTAGATCTCATTAGCATGATCTCATCATGATTCTAAAAGCATTGCTTAAAACTATGGGTTTATCACATATTATTAAAATAGCACCATGTTGATAATAAATGCCTTTCATAAATAAATCTTTTGTTAATAAATAAATAATATTGATTACAAAGTATATGTTTTATTATCATACATGATTGGCTTGTATGCATACTACTTTCATAGTTATGCTCACTGATGCTGAATCTTTTGCTGAGGTAATAGATAGCTTTTTCTTAGCCTCTATCATCTTTTTGTCCCAACATGGCATTGTCAATGACTGATAGGTACATAAATAGGGGAACGTCATTCCTAGGAGGTATCAAGACAGGAGCTTTGACTAATTGCTCTTTGATGGAAAGGAAGGCTTTTTGACACTTTTCGTTCCATTTCTTGGAAGAGTTCTTCCTTAACAACTTGAAGATAGGTTCACAGGTTGTTGTGAGTTGGGAGATGAATTGACTGATAAAGTTGATTCTTCCCCAAAATCCCTGTATTTCCCTCTCTGTCCGGGGCACGAGTATCTCAGTAAAGGCTTGAATTTTTGCAAGATCTAGCTCAATGCCTTTTTGGATCAATAGGAATCCCAACAACTTACCTGACTTGATGCCGAAGGCGTACTTGGCCAGATTTAGCTTCAAGTGGTACTTGTGCAACTGTTTGAAGAGCTTTTTGAGATGGTCTATGTGATCTTATTCGCTTCGGGACTTGACAATGATGTCTTCCACACAGACTTCTATCTCTATGTGCATTAGATCATGGAAAAGAGCCATCATGGCTCACTGATAAGTAGCTCCGGCATTAATGAGGTCGAATGACAACCGTCTATAGCAAAAGGTTCCCGAACAAGTGATGAATGTTGTCTTCTCAAGATCCTCTTCAGCACCCATGATTTGGTGATACCCAGCAAAGCAGACCATAAAGGAGTACATGCCAAACTGAGTTGTATTGTCAATGAGTATGTGTATGAATGGCACTAGAAAGTTGTCTTTCAAACAAGCTTTGTTCAGATCCCTGTAATCAACACATACTCGCACCTTCCCTTAGAATTTAGGTACGGGGACTATGTTGGATAGCCACTCAGGGTATGTTGATACCATGATGATGCCAGCTTGAAATTGTTCCACAATTTCTTCCTTGACTTTCAAACTCCACTTAGGTTTTAATCGGCTGAGATTTTGTTTGACTTGCTTGAATCCCTCTTTGATAGGTAGGAGATGAATGACGATGTCAGTTAACAAACCGATCATGTCTTCATGAGACCATGCAAACACATCCTAGAATTGGGTCAATAGAGTAACCATATTATTCCTTTGGCTTG
The DNA here is from genome assembly GCA_016801055.1 of Panax notoginseng. Classification (NCBI taxonomy): domain Eukaryota; kingdom Viridiplantae; phylum Streptophyta; class Magnoliopsida; order Apiales; family Araliaceae; genus Panax; species Panax notoginseng. The sequence goes on along the minus strand of CM029013.1, from coordinate 195,351,254 downwards.
GGGTAAGGTCTATACCAATCTGGATTTGTTTTGGGTTTTCTGAGGTTCTGTGGTTAAAAGAGGTGGTTTGATCAATATTTGACTTAGGTTTGTCTTTGACTAATTCTTTGATCTCCTCAGGAACCTCATAGTCCTCTTGCTCAATCTCCATCAAGTCAGTGGCCAACTTTACATCAAAGTTGTAGTCCTTGTGAAGAATATGCACTCCATCAGCAAGTTTAGACAAATCTAACTTTAGAGTCTTAAAACAAAATGCTTTCACTTAATATATGAAACTGTTTGATCATACAAAGAGTTAGCATGACATGATAAAAACACCTTCAAATACTATGCAACAAAAGTAAGCAGTTATTGCTATCTACATGGCAGAGGGATTTCCTGTCCTTTTTACCCTTTTTCGGTAAATGCAAGGAGTGTTGCTCCAATTACCGAGGGTCAAGTCCTGGTGGACAGCTGTGATGAAGGGACAGTTATCGTCCTTCTCCTCTTGAATGATGACCATGATGTCTAGACAATCATCATCTAGGATGTCCTTGTTCATACCCTCTATTTGGATCAGGATGTGCATGTTTGACAAATGTCTCTTTATCTCTTATTTGCACCTTCGATTCTTTTCCTCCATGTCTGGGTCTGGAATTAGGACTTCTTTCCCATTAACTAGTATTGGCTTAGGAAACAGCATACCCACCACAAAGACAAGAATTGTCCTTAGAGGCCATACATGCCATACATAATCTGTATCTGTGGGTTTAGGCAACAACCTTGTAGATAAAGGAATTGGTGTATGCTTGTGCGCGTTCATGTGATTTAACCTAAAGTAGTAGCCTAGTTCGACCTTCCCTGTCTGGCTGGGAACTTGAATGGGGCATTTGACTCCTTACTGATTTTTTCCTAACCCTTGTCCTGGTTGGAAATCCAAGGATATCATTTCTTGACTAGTTGACATTACCTTGTTGGAAACTCTGGGTTTCAGAGCAAGAGCCCCGATGGGTTGATAGTGAGTGTTCCTCACCTCAAGGGCTTGGAAGCTAGCAGGCTCAACTTCTTCATTGAAACTGATAAGAGGTATATCACTTTAGATAGGATACTTGGGTTCAGCATTGTCATTGACCATATTACTGTTGATGATATACTTGATGTGACGCCCCCAAAATAGGTATAGACAACCCATTCTGAGTCACCAAATACATGCTACATAATTCAAATACATACTTAATTATACAAATGTCATGTAAAATACGACAAAACATAGCTGAGAGTTTTTACATCTTGGTGATCTGCTTAATCCACGTCTCTGCCTTAAGTGGTTCTGGCTTTCCCAATAACTTTGGTGGTCCCAGCTCCTTGAATTACTTATCGGTGACCAACCGTGAGTTGCTAGTGTTTCCACCCGTATTTTGCATAGGAGTCTCTCTCGCCTGATGTTACATGAATTGCAGAAAGCCTTTGAACATCCCATCATTCATCATTTGGTCGGTGTTGTTGTTTTCCTGAGGATTATTGCCTTCTTGATGCACATTATCCTGGTTATTGATCATTGGTGAATCAATGGTCTCATGTGCTCCATTGATTATCTTAACATTTTCAGATGCCATTTTTAAACACTACCACAAAACAAGGGTTAATTGACATGCCACATATTATCCTTATATTTTGACCGAAAAATTAAATAACAAATAAACTTAGGTAGGTCATATTAGTGAAGGATTTACCCGTCTCTCCCCTCCTAGTTCTAACCTCAAATCTTAGCCAAGGATCATATCCCTAAGCTTTGATACCAACTGTGACGCCCCCAAAATAGGTATACAAAACCCATTATGAGTCGCCAAATACATGGTACAAAATTCAAATACAAACTTAATTATACAACTGTCATGTAAAATACGACAAAACATAGTTGAGAGTTTTAACACGAATATTATCTCGTAGACAATATCCAAACTCAAATGGAGTCTTCATTACAATTAATATCACACTATTTCATAGAATAGTGAGGACTACTATAGCCACCATCTCGGACCATCACTCCATTCCCCGACAAGTTCCAGCTATATTCTCATTTCCTGAAGAGAACAATGAAATAAAAGGGTGAGCTCAACTAGCTCAGTAAAGAATATTATGACTAAGATAATGCATAATAAATTATTGTTATCCTTCAATAGTATTATAGTTATAGAATACAATAAACAACAAGTTTAACTGCAGTGGAACAAGCAATCCATTAGAAGAGTCAAGTAGAGCATGATATCTACTATCTTCTATGATTTAAAAGTTCATCAGCAATTTTTTATCGCTGTAACACATCTCAATAATCCACATCACTAAATTATTAATGCACTACGGGCCAAGGATATTCATTAGTATCACATCCATGAATTATCCATGCACTACGGGCCAAGGATACTCGTTATTATCACATATATGAATTATCTATGCACTACGGGCCAATAAGGACTTTTATCACATTATTTGTAATATTACATGTCATGATTATACCGATACATAATTTCTGGTCATAATCATACCAATCAACAGTACATCTATGCACTACGGGCCAAAGATGACTTTCATCAGAATATAAGCATGAGGATGATGATAATGATATAAGCATCAATCAAACGAAATCAAGCATAAATATTAAAGATTTTTAATTTATCCAGAGTTTAAAAATGTCCAAATTGTCAACATGATAACTGCTTTTCGGAGTAAAATTTAAGAAAAATATTCATTTAACAAAAATAATTTGGACAGAAAAGAAATTAATTTTTGTCGTGAATAGTACCCCAGGGAAAAAATACATGAGTGAATAGTATCCCATGAATAGTACATTATAAATAGTACCCCGTGAATAGTACTTTGTGAATAGTATATCGGCATGAAAAGATCAAAATTTAACAAGAATATTCAGAAAAATATTCTTGTGAAACGATACTAGATCAAATACAAAATTTAAGGATATTCTACTAATTTCAAGGAGTATAGAAGTAATATTTATCAACATAAGTGTAGAATTCGTAATCTGAAACGAAATAATATTACTTACATACTACAGAGTATGGAAAAAAATATTATTTCTTAAGAATATTGAACAAAAATAATATCTCTTACCTTAAAAGGAGAGTACTTCCGACTGGAATAGCGGGGATATTCTTGAAGAAAACTTAGACTGTTTTCTAGCCTCAAAACTTCCTTAAACTAAAAAGAAATACGCTCAATATTATAGAAGAAGAATTCTTTGATTCTGGTGTGATTTTCAATTCTAAACTAAGCATCATATTTATAGGAGAATGGCATGGTAGTATTTGAATTAGAAAATCACGGGTGCATAGTAATTGAAAATTCACTGGTGATGTTCGATTGAAACTTTTAAAAAATTTTGATTTTACTATACTACACTACGCAGCAATATGTAAACACTATGCAGTACTATGCAATACTATGAATAATAAAATATAATATATTATATTTTACTTAAAAAATAAAACTTATATAATATATATATATATATATATATATATATATATATATATATATATATATATATATATATATATATATATATAAAGAAATAAGAAAAACTGAGATAACTTTCTCCCGATGATTTTGAAAAATGGGTAAGTGGGGGTCCATTTAATAAGCCAAATTTATAACAACTACTTCATAAAAACCCCTCTATTTATCTCAATTCACTTGACTTCACTAAAAACTTTTTGGATCAGCAATTATTCATCATTAATATTATAATTCACAATATTAACAACCATATCAATCCCAAGAAAGAAGGGACTTTCCAAAAAGGATTTTTCCTTATTGACGAGCAATTAGGTGATCAAACCCCTTTCCTCGACAGAACTTTCTTGACATCGTCAATAATATAAATAATAATATGAATAACTTTGTCGTCTTAATTTTTGATTTAATAATATAAAATATTGTGACAATAATTGAATCAATAACGTGAGATACTAAGCAACAATTACTGTGGCAATAATTGAACAAAACTGAGTGACTTCTCATGTAAGTATCAATATTCAAACATATTGCATAATACCGTGTGCCACTATACAACCATGCGTATTACTGTACTTTTATCACGGGTATTTCAACAGTTAACGATAAAACTTTTGCCGTTATTTTTATAAAAAGTTATTTTTGTTGTTTTCTAACTCCGACAGTAATTCCGTTGTGGGATCCACCAATGATTGTGTCCTCGTACAAATATTTCCTGATAAAATGAATATTCCCCAACCAAACGAATATTTTATGACAACTTGCTTACTTTGTAAAATTTGTAAATATTACCCACAACTATAACATTATATCAAATTCAAACCTTATTATTCAAAATAATATTTAGAGAAAATTAGTCTTTATTCATAAAAGTTGGGCTCTTACAACCTCCCCTTATGAAATTTCGTCCTCAAAATTGGTGTACATACCTGGTATGTCGAAGAGGTGAGGATACCTTGATTTTATTTCAGATTCTATCTCTAAGGTCATTTTCTCAACATCGTGGTTTCTCCACAAAACTTTGACTTGAGGTATAACATTGGAGCGTAGAATATGTTCCTTCTTATCCAAGATTTTAACAAGTACCTCTTCATACGTTAAATCTTCCTTTATCTCGTCTGGTTCTAACTTAATAATGTGGTTTGGGTCTTCCACATATTTACGTAACATAGATATGTGAAAAACGTTATGAACATGAGACATACTTGGCGGTAAGGCAAGTCTATACGCTACAGTTCCTACTCGATCGAGGATTTTAAATGGGCTAATGAATTGAGAATTGAGCTTTTTTCTCTTTCCAAATCTCGCAACTCCTTTCCACGGAGCAACACATAACAACACATGATCTCCAATATTGAATTCCACGTCCCTTTGATGAAGATCAACATAACTCTTTTGTCGATCTTGTGAGGTTTTTATACATTTTCGGATCATTTGAATCTTTTATATAGTCATACGTACCAATTCTCCTAACAACGTTGCTTCACCCACCTCGTCCCACCATACTGGAGAATGACACTTTTGTCCATACAACGCCTCGAATGGAGCCATGTCTATACTTGCTTGATAACTGTTATTTTAGGAGAATTCCACCAATGGCATGTGTGACGCCCCCAAATTCAGGTTCCTTCAAACCTCAGATTCGGTCCGCCACGATACTACTATTGTCAAACTATTTATACTTTTCATTCATAACTTAATGAATAAAACTTTACTTATTACAATTTAGAATATAAATTCATTCCATTTTCAGGATCTGCACAATGACCCCAAACTTTTATATATTTCTAATCATGTTCATTTACTATTCATGTATTATATCACATTCGATATTATAAAAATACGGAATAATTTAAACTTTTTCAATCTCTTGAATAAAATCTTTTATTGATTTCATAACTTTGAACCAATTACAATTCTTGAATCAACTATATAATTTGGTTCAGTCTATTAGAATTACTGTATAAGATTTTACATCTTGATTCGATATCCTCTATATATTAATTAATACATCCTTACAATACAACAAGTATTAAACATCGTAAGTATATATCAAGTACACTCCTAGAAACTATCTACTTTGTCAACCAAGAAGCACAAAATCTTTACCGTGAGTCCTTAACCTGTAAAAGTGGTTATTTGCAAGGGTGAGCTCGACAGCCCAACAATTCTAGCAGTTTTCATGCAGCACATAGCATATAATAGCATATTCAGTTCATGCATTCATAATCAATTAATATTAACTATGCATGTTACTTCACATATAACATGCACAAAAATTTACTTCACAAGCATATCATCAAAGATCAACTTTCAAATTTCATACATAGCTCATATGTATTATAAATATATATATATACATCAAGATTCTCATAGCATAATATAGCTCAACTAACAGTTATAGAATTCATATATTAAATAGGAATTGAAAGACTTGCCTGATTCGTGGTTTATCAACTACGACTTAACTGCTTAAAGCTTATTTGCACTTCGTGTATTCCTACATAGTTATATAATCATGGATTCATATCTATTAGTCATACATTTCATACATTCTTAATGTAATAATAATGTTACATTGTTCTCTAACTAGGTTCGTAATACCTACATTTCACTTTCTCATCATACTCTTAGAATAACTAAGTATGTATAGGTATACCTTAACCACTCATACTTAACATCAACATCCAAAAAACTTTATTACACACTTGACTCGCTATGTGTTCGACACATATTTAAAGTTTATAGATACGTGATCTACGTCGTTCATATTTAAACTACTTAGTTCCATAATAATTTATTTCAATCAATAAGGCTTAACAACTTTCTTCAACAAGATTCGATGTTATAAGCTTTTAAACCATGTATTGGTACTAATAAGCCTCCACTAGTATGCTCACATGTATCTATCTCATTTACATAGACATAGCATAGTTCATACTTTTAACACATGCTTAAATAACTTATGTCATTCTTGACTAGTTGAGTGCACATATCATTCATGTTCAAAGCCATAGACAACTCTATCATGCTTGCTTATAAAGTCATAATGCAAGTAATACAATGCTCATCAAAGTTAGTTTCTAACACTTTTACAATTCTCTTTAAAACACATACTAAACCGAGCTTGACAACTTTTTATGTGCAATACATCTTGGAATTACATTCCTTATCCATCTGCGCACATAACTAGGCCACATTTACATGTTTCCAAGGTCGGAACTTAAAAGACACAAAGTTCGTCAAGTTTTCATTTTCAAACTTCAAGTTTTCTTTAAGAAATCATTGTTAAAGCATTCCTTTATGAGTAAAGTAATCTTAGTTATATGACAGGTCTATTATCATACATATTCATGTTACATCACTTAGAATAACATATTCCATCGTCGGGAGCACTACACTTGCGCATGTGCTCGCTCGACGCCCTCCGATGGCCTTCGATTACGTGATAGTCACAGAGATGACTACTTTGACCCTTACTAATTACCTCAAATTGAAAAATTTAAAGAACAAAAGTTGTAGGTCTATCCGTTCTCCTTCCGGATCATCTTGAATTTCCTCATTCGGAGTTCGTATGAAAACGTTATGGGCGTTTTACGAAAACATGTTCTATCAGATTTTTCTCAACATTTGTAACAGACCACCCCCCCCCCCGACGGGGCGGGGGTCTTGCCTTAAAAATGGCCCGCCGGGGTGGGCTTAGCTACTATAAATGCACGGTTTCATGCTTTGTTACAAAATAACAAGCCCAATTTACTTTATAACCTTCATAATTTGAGTTATACATGTCCAAATTAGTCCGTTTTCGATTCTCTGGATTCGTAATTCATAAAAATACAACATACTATAATATCCATCAACTAACACAAACATTAACTAACCCAAATATGAATCTATAACTCATGTTCATACTAATTGTTCATGTTTTGACAATTTAGCGAATTCGTTCACTACGAATTCGTTTCTAAACCAAATTGGTTCGTTTAACTTCCGTTGATTTCGTACTGAACTATATTAACAACATCTACCTACAATTCATGGATTATAACAATCCTTAGGCATAAAATTTTGAACTTAAAAGCTACTTTTTTAATGACATTTCTAGTAATTGAAAACTTAGGAAATCAAAAGCATATGAGTTAACATTATTACCTCTTGTATGCTTGGAATTGCTAACCATCACTCTCCAATCCTCCAATTGCTCCTTAATTCAATTTATTCTCTCTATCAAATGCTTAGACATCTAACAAATGGGAAAAAAAAGAAGGAATTCTATTTATAGAGGAAGGAGTATCCAGTTCAAGGTCTTGCACACTGAATTAATCCAAGAGGAAGAAGAAGAAGCCAGTGGATTGAGAAGGATTGTTGAACCACTCCATCTATCTCCATCCCTTTAACCATCATCAGTTCTAATTTTCAGCAATAACAATAGGCTAGGCCAATGGCCTATTCACGTGATGAAGGAGAATGATTGATAAATTGGGACAAGCTTTTTAGCTTACTGTTTTAGCAATAAGGTAACTTAATGTACCAAGGTTATTTCCTTTTGGGCCTATTAAATCAATTATAATTGACTTAACATTACTACATTCAATTAAATTATGGGTACACACACACACACACACATATAGGAAATATAATTATATTTTAAATATACACCAATATATAATATTATATACTTCATGTACATTAATCAAATAATATTTTAATTGGGCTATTTATAAAATAGTTGGATATTCTTAATCCATCATTTTCCATAAAATTTATCATTTCAAATATACCCAATTATCATAATGATATTTAATATCAATTATTAACTAACATCATATACTCCTAGCTCCATGTACATTTGGGCTAGTCCAAATAATATTTTAATAACACATTTATTTACTCCCATCTTTTAGAGTACACATATAATTGTCTCATCACATAGGATGAGATAACAAAACTTATTTAAATCAACTTTATGATTTAATTACTTTTACTCTATATTAAATATCACACCACATTTAATCTCTAGCAGTAGATAATTATATGATACTACTACTCACATTTTTCCCACATTACACATTATTTTATTATTTATAAAGTTTGCATGACACACTTTACATTAATGCTAAATTATTTAGCTTACTTAAATAATTACATACATATAATATGTACAACCTTTACACTTAGAATAATTAATATTTACTCTATTAATTATTTAAATGATAATATCCACAATAAAATAATAACTTAAGTTATTTAATATATTAAAATAACTTAGTTTTCTTTCATTAATTAACTCCCTTGAAAATACATTAGAAATTATATATTTTCTCATAACATAAATATTATGTTTTCTCCGAATAAAGACATTTACAATTAGAAATTAATTTACTTTTTGTCTCAAGATATTATTCTTAATATAATATCAATTAACTATATGTACGACACATGTACATATATTATATATAGAAAATAGATAATAATTTTATTTTCTATTATAATAAATTGTTTCCATCAATTTATTTACATATAGCAAATACGTTTTAATATATTTACTATAATATTAATCATAACTCATACAAAAATATATAAGGTAATATTATTATTCAAAAATAACATTTCCTCCTTTTATTAAAATAACTCAATATTAGAAATCATTTTAATATCCTCTATTAAAAATATATAATTATTATTTCTCTCTCCATCTATAAATTGTTTCCAAAACAATTTCTTCAATTATTAAATATCTATTTAAAGATATAATTATTTATGTTTCCCTTTAATAACGTATATATATTTAACGTTATTCGCACATTAGACTTTCTCACATATTACCATTCTGAGTAAAATATATAAAGTATCAGATATTCAACACATATATTAATTCACTCATTTACTTAAGTAAATTAAACCTTGTACTATATTACCATAGTTATTTAAGGTTTAACATACACATTATATTATTCCATAATATAACTCTCAACTATCAATTATCCAATATTTATTCTTATTAGTTAATTCTCTCAACTAACTCATGTTTCACTATTCAAACCCATTCGCGGATAACTTACGTACTATCAATAACCTATAATATAATCATATCAGTTATTAGTACACATACACAAGAAAATGACAATAATACATTAATGTCATCCACTTACAATGATAAAATAATCCTATAAACTATTTAATATTGATAGCAAATTTTATCCACTTCTTTTATCTCAATTGAATCATCTCTGCGATCAATATATAAAAACAATATATTTATTAATCACAAAAATCACATATCACATGGTTCATATTACCCTATGTAACACATTCCTACATATCTCGTATCACATAACTATTTTTATTCTAACCCATTTCACACTTGAGAATTTTATTCACTAAATTCTTATTTTAATATTTTCTAAAAATTCGGGTTCTTACAGCAAGAACTTGTCCCAACTTCCTTTGAAGACAAGGACATAGGGTCTTAATAGATCTTCAAGAGTTTGAATAGTCCTCTCTGACTGCCCGTCCGTCTGAGGATGATATGCTGAACTGAATTGTAAATCTTTGCCCATAGCTTTCTGCAAACTGACCCAAAATCGTGAAGTGAATCTTGGGTCTCTATCAGAAACTATGGATACTGGCATACCGTGTAGTCTTACAATCTTATATATATATATATATATATATATATATATATATATATATATATATATATACGAGCAAGACGTTCAAGTGAATAAGTTTCTCATATAGGTAAGAAATGAGCAGACATGGTTAATCTATCGACAATGACCCAAATTGCATCTATGCCTTGAGAAACCTTGGGAAGACCAGTAACGAAATGCATGATAATGTGTTCCCACTTCCATTCTAGAATTTCAAGTGGTTGCAATGGACCTTTTGGCACTTGATGCTCCGCCTTGACTTGTTGACAAGTTAAACACCTTGAGATAAAACTTCGCTATCTCTCTCTTCATATTGCTCCACCAGAATGAATATCGAAGATCATGATACATTTTGGTACTCCCAAGATGGATTGTAAACGGTGTGTTGTGTGCCTACATCATGATTTTATACTTCAAATCAGAGTCGTTAGTAACACAAAGTCTGGAGTTGACTCGAAATATTCCTTCTTCATCAATTCTTGCTTCCAGAATAGCACCTTCTTGTACTTTCTTCCTCATACGCATCAGCTCCAGGTCTGTAGCTTGAGCAGCTTTAACTTTATCGATTAAAGTCGATTCTACTAGAATATTTGACATCATTATGTGGGTCCCTGGAGTTTTTAACTCTATCTCCATCCTTTGTAAGTCATACCAAATGGGCCTTTGTATTGACAATATCGCACTCGTACCCGTATATGATCTTATACTCAACGCGTCAGCTACCACATTCGCTTTTCCAGGATGGTATTGAATTGTATGATCGTAATCTTTCAACAACTCGAGCTAACGTCGTTGCCGCATGTTGAGTTTCTTTTAGGTGAAGAAATATTTGAGGCTTTTATGATCCATATAGATCTCCACCTTCTACCCATACAGGTAATGTCTCCAAATCTTAAACACAAAAATGACTGCTTCCAACTCTAGATCATGAGTAAGATAATTCCGCTCATATTCTTAGAGTTATCGTGAGGCATAGGCTATGACTTTCCCATGTTGCATGAAAACACATCCTAAACCTTTTCCTGAAGCATCACTTTGTATGACAAATCCCTTCGAACAAGATGGTATTATTAAAATAGATGCTGAAATGAGTCTCTTCTTGAGTTTTTGAAAACTCTTCTCACATTCTTTGCTCCAACCGAATTTTGTATCTTTTTGAGTCAGCTAGATTAATGGAGTAGCGATTCGAGAAAATCCTTCCACGAATCTCCGAAAATAACCAGCTAAGCCCAGAAATCTACGTACTTCTCATATGACATTCTACTTTGAGCAAGTCACTTATACTTATTCCTTGACAGGAGAGGGAAATGCATTAGGTTGGCCAGTACCATAACGATGATGAATAAGTCTGAGGTGGGTAGGTAGGAATCCGAGGATGAAACTTCTGCTGATGAAAGCATTCATACAATCATCTCTATCCTTTGCTCATTCTAGGCTAAGCTCTTCCCTTCTTAAAGTACTTTGCCTTCACCATCTCACTTGAATTAGAGAATGTATTAAGCATAGGATCATCTAGAGTCTGTAAAGTCTACCTTGCTTAGCTCAACCTTATCTATAGACGATCTCTATCTCTTCATTGCTATGGTACTCTTTGTAGTTGGTAACTTTCTATACCAGAGCCACTTTACTAACCCTTAGTTTGTGTTCGATACCTCACACCTTCACTTAATCCAAAAGCTTGCTTCGTGTTCTAACTCAGCGATATGAATACCATCATTAGCAATAACTTCCCCTTTGCCTACAGGCCTTTCTTCACCTCTCCCTTTACTCTTCGTTTGTATTCCTTGTTCCTTCCATCTAAGCTCAAAGCTAGCTTCATCGCTAACGTAAGGCTGAATTGAATTTCTTTCTATATATTATTAAATAAAGAGTTCACCTAACGGTTCTTGCTTACTGAGTTGCTGAGATAATATTGCTAGCCAACTCTACATCGCTTTAGCTCAACCTTTCCCCCTTCTTAGTCAAGCTTGGACGCCAAATCCATTATGCTAGACTTTACATGCAATTACTCTACTGGATGGGAGTAGGAAAGGCAGAAGTCTTGGAGAACTGCTTGTGAATGGAGGGTAAAATAGTCAGTTGACAATGCTACTTTTGAGTAAGTAGGTTTATTAGTGACTCTTAGTCAATCAATACTAAGGCGCAGGGATTGCTCTTGGATTGATTGCACTTTATAGCTAAGCTAGACAATTCCAGATTGATTCTGATTTCATTGATAGAACCCTGCTAGTTCAATCCTCACTTTCCATTCCTAGGGTTATTGAATACTTTACTTGCTCACTATTGCTAGTTCAATCGTCAGCTCTTGCTTAGTCATTGGACTATATCCATTTGAGGGAAACTTTCTAAACACTACTGCAGTTCGGAATTCATCCTTTCCTTCGCCCGATTCTGTCCCTCGTCCTAGCGGTTCCTCATCTCTCATGTGGATTGGATTTGGCGACTGCTCTATCTATAGTTAGGGATGAGCTGACAACAATGCTACACCCATGGGTCTGCTTTGAGAATGGCCTACTGAGCGCCTGCCTTCGAAAGATCCATTCTTGTTTACCAGGATCCTGGAACCATTCCTTGATTGATTGAAAATCACAACTCAAATTTTTCTCTACCTATTCGACTATCAAGCTCTTGACACCCTGTTTAGCCTAGCTCCCTCCTCCTCAGGTAGGACATTCTATACAAATCTTTCTGATCCTCAATTACAATCAATCAAACAAGAGCTTTTACCAAGCAACACCGTAGTTGTCTGCGTAGGCAGAATCTAGTTTCAAATCATAAGATGACAAAAAGGTACCTAGGAGTTCACAGGTATAATAGAGTCCGTTGAGCGAGAGCTCTTCCGTTTGACCAGTCGGTCTTTACTAGAAAATTATAGAATAAAAAAGAGTGACTATGAAATATGAAATCGAATTTCCTCGAAATTGGTAGTATAAGGTAAAAAAAGTAGAAGGAAGGTCAAGGGAAGGAATAGCCATACGGTTTCATATGGTCGCCCTTACTCAATTTGGGTTAGACCTTGATGCTGCGACTCAAGCATTACTCAATAGAGGTGCAAGGCTTACAGAAGTACCGAAACAACCACAATATGCACCACTTCCAATTGAAAAACAAATTCTAGTAATTTATACAGCTGTCAATGGATTCTGTGATCGAATGCCACTTAACAAAATTTCTCAATATGAGAGAGCCATTCTAAGTAGTATAAAACTAGAATTACTACAATCCCTTTTAGATAAGGGTGGGTTAGAAAGAAAGATCGAAACAAATGCATTCTTAAAGCAAAGCGCTTTGCTTTCATTTTCTGCATCATAGGAAAATGAATTACTCTATAATCCAATCTAAGATCATGAATCTCCTTCGCCCGTTATCTCCTCATCTAAAAAACTTGTCTTTTTTCTTTTAATAAATAAACTTCTCAGCACATACAGATTTCTACCGATCCTTCAAGTAGTACTACTTCTCATGATTCTTAGTTGAGGGTTGATTCTTCTCATCAGATAATAGTAGATGCCATTGACTCCTCTCTGGCTGCTAACAATTCCAATGTTGATAATTCTAGTATTCAGGCTATTATGCCTATTATCTCTCAACCTGATCATGAACTCATAAACAACATGGAGTCCAATATATCCCTTGCTTAATTGAAATCCATCGATTGAGAACATTTTAGTTTTAAGCTACCTAAGAATTTAGATCTCATTAGCATGATCTCATCATGATTCTAAAAGCATTGCTTAAAACTATGGGTTTATCACATATTATTAAAACAGTACCATGTTGATAATAAATGACTTTCATAAATAATTCTTTTATTAATAAATAAATAAGATTTATTACAAAGTATATGCTTTATCATCATACATGATTGGCTTGTATGCATACTACTTTCAATCTCCCACTTGCACTAAAGCCAATCGCCGTGGTATCTCATATCCATATTCTCTAAGTGACGATCAAACTGCTGTTGGGTTAACACTTTAGTAAATGGATCTGCAATATTGTCTTGAGAGTCCACACGCTCTAGGGTGACGTCTCCTCTTTCAATGATCTCTCTGATCAAATGAAACTGCCGCAACACGTGTTTAGATTTCTGATGAGACCTGGGTTCCTTAGCGTACGCAACAGCTCCGATGTTGTCACATAATAAAGGTACTAGTCCTGTAATGTAAGGAACCACACCAAGTTCGGTAATGAACTTCTTCATCCAAACATCTTCCTTTGTAGCTTCACTTGTAGCTATGTACTCTGCCTCTGTCGCTGAATCAACAACTGTTTGCTTTTTGGAACTCTTCCAACTCACTGCGCCACCATTCAAGGTAAACACATACCCCAAAATGGATTTACTGTCATCTTGGTCCGTTTGAAAATTTGAGTCTGTGAAGCCCTCTAGTTTCAATTCAGACCCACCGTAGACAATAAATTCATCCTTAGTTCTTCTTAAGTACTTTAGGATATTTTTAACTGCCTTTCAGTGCTCTTCTCCTGGATTCGACTGATAGCTGCTTGTTACACTAAGTGCATGAGCGACATCCGGTCTAGTACATATCATACCGTACATGATAGATCCTATTACTGAAGCATAAGGAATGTTACTCATACGGTCTCTCTCCTCAGGTGTCTTTGGGGCCTGTTTTTTGGAGAAATTTATTCCATGGCTCATCGACATGAGACCTCTTTTGGAATCTTCCATGCTAAACTTCTTTAGCATCAAGTCAATGTACGTTCCTTGGGATAAGCCAAGCATCCTTTTAGATCTATCTCTATAGATCTTTATCCCCAAAGTATAGGATGCTTCTCCCAAGTTCTTCATGGAGAGGTATTTAGATAACCAAATTTTATTTAATTATAGCATAGGAATATCATTCCCTATCAGTAATATATCATCAACATATAATACGAGGAATGAAACAACGCTCCCACTAACCTTCTTGTACCCACATAGTTCATCCTCATTTTTGATAAAATCAAAATCTTTGATTGTCTCATCAAAACGGATGTTCCACCTACGAGAAGCTTGCTTCAAACCATAAATGGATCGTTGTAGCTTACAGACTTGGTTTATTCCAACCTTTGAAACAAATCCCTCTGGCTGTGTCATATACACATCCTCCTCAAGTTTCCCATTAAGGAAGGCCGTTTTCATGTCCATCTTCCAAATTTAGTAGTCATGGTAAGCTGCAATCGCAAGCAAAATCCGAATGGACTTAAGCATTGCTACTGGTGAGGAGGTTTCATTATAGTCAACTCCTTATCTTTGTTTGAAACCCTTTGCGACCAGTCGAGCCTTATAGGTCTCTACCTTACTGTCTGCTCCAGTTTTTCTTTTAAAGACCCATTTACACCCAATAGGCTTAATGCCTTCAAGTGGTGAAACCAAAATCCATACCTGGTTTTCATACATGGAGTCCATCTCGGATTTCATGGCTTCTTGCCACTTCTATGGGTATTTATTACTCATAGCATGTTCGTAATTCAATAGATCATCATCATGTATGATGTGTACCTCATCGTCATCCTCTATGATAAGTCCATACCTATCAGGTATCTTTGGTACTCTCCCAGATTTACGAATAGGGTGTGGTACAGAAGGAATCTCTACTTAGTTAGGTACCTGACTTTGATCTGTTGTATTTTGTGGTTCTTGAACTTCTTCAAGATATATCTTACTCCCACTTACCCCTTCAAGGATAAACTCCTTTTCCAAGAAGGCAGCATGTTTTGCAACAAACACCTTTTGATCAGTTGGATGATATAAATAATATCCCGAGGTTTTTTTAGGGTATCCCACAAATCTACACTTGTCAGATCTAGTCTGTAGCTTATTATTTTCAAACTTTTTGACATAAGCTGGACAACCCCAAGTCTTAACATGCTTAAGATTTGGTTTCCTCCCTGTCCATAACTCATATGGAGTCTTGGGGATAGATTTTGTAGGTACCTTGTTAAGTAGGTATGCAGCCGATTCTAGGGCATATCCCTAGAAGGAAACTTAAAGGTCGGTAAAGCTCATCATGGATCGAACCATGTCCAACAATGTTTGATTTCTCCTTTCAGATACACCATTCATATGTGGCATCCCTGGTGGAGTCCATTGTGAGATTATACCATTTTCTTTGAGACAATTGAGAAACTCACCACTTAAGTATTCTCCTCCTCGATCAGATCGAAGAATCTTAATACTCTTACCAGTTTGCTTCTCTACTTAACTTCTGAACTCTTTGAACTTTTAAAATGATTCAGATTTGAATTTCATTAAATACACATATCAAAATCTTGAGTGATCGTCAGTGAATATAGTAAAATAAGAATACCCTCCTCGTGCAGTCGTTGTCATAGGCCCACATACATCTATGTGTACCAACGCTAACAACTCTGTAACTCTTTCTCTTTTTCCACTAAAAGGAGAATTAGTCATTTTGCCCATGAGACAAGATTCACAAGTTGGATATGATTTATAATCTGATAGCTCTAGGAGCTCATCTTTATGCAACTTGGATAATCTTGTTTCATTAATATGACCGAGTCTACAGTGCCACATGATGGTATAATTAACATAATCTCTTTTCCTTTGCTTAGTTTGTTCAATTTGAAGTATATTTTCATGCAAGTCAAGTATATAAAGTCCATTTCGCAAATTACCAAAACCATATAAAACATTATCATTATAAATAGAACAACTGTTGTTCTTCATTATAATATTAAAACCATCCATATCCAATACAGAGATAGAAATAATGTTTCTAATGATATTTGGAACAAAATAAAAATATTTAAATTAATGAAGTTGCTCATAGGCAGTGCTAAATAATAAGTCCTTACAGCTAATCCAGCAATCTTTACTCCATTTTCCACTCGTAAGACGACCTCATATCCTTGCTCAGCTTTCTACTTCTGACCAGTCCCTGAATATTATTACATATATGAGAACCACAGCTGGTATCCAATACCCAAGTAGAAGATTGACTTTCAAAAAAATTAATTTCAATCATAAACAAACCTTGATTAGGATTCGAAGGTTCTCCAAGCTTCTTCTGCTTTTGTTCTATAAGATAATCATTCAGTTCCTCTTCCAGTGACCCTATTTGTTGCAATGGAAGCAAATTCCTTTGCTAGCTGGATCATGTTTCTTTTGATCCTTCACTTTCCCCTTTCCCTTAGCTTTCTTGGATTTCTTTTTTTCAGAAGATACCTTGAGCCTCTTCCTTTTCTTGGAAGAATCATCCACCAGTAAGACATGGTTCTTCTTGGATGGAAAGTGACCTTTAGCAGTTTTCAACATGTTAAGAAATTCAAACAAGCTGACATCTAACTTATTCATGTGAAAATTCACAACAAATTGTGAGAAGGTGTCCGGGAGTGACTGCAAGACTAAATCTTGACTCAACTCCTCATCCATGACGAATCCAAGTTGTCCAAGACGTTCAATCAGATTGATCATCTTTAAGACATGAGTCTCAACGGTAGTACCCTCGGTCATCCTAGATCGGAAGAGCTCCTTAGATATTTCATATCTAGCAGTCCAACTTTGCTCACCATACAACTCTTGAAGGTGCAATAGCAAAGTAGGAGCATCCATGGTTTCATGCTGACGCTGAAGCTCATTATTCATGGATGCAAGCATGATGCATTGAGCCACAGATACATCATCTTGCCACTTTTTAAAAGTAGCAATCTCTTCCACAGAGGCTGTTTCTGTAACTTTTGTAGGTACGGGCGAATTTAGGACATAAAAAATCTTTTCAGCAGTGAAAATAATTCTCACATTCCTTAACCATTCCATGTAATTTGGTTCTGTCAGTTTGTTAGCATCAAGTATGCTACGCAGTGAAATTAGTGAATGTGACATTTTCAAAATTTTGCATGTAAAAATATAATATTTTAGCAAACATTCATTTAATTAATTACCAAAATAAATTAGGTCTTATTTTATATTGGTATCTCCCACTATTTTCTTTAAACTATATTACTCTCATTTATATACTTCGGCAAAAATCTAATTAAAGTTTTTGCTAGTGAGAATAAGGATCCCATTTCAAATATATATAGTCTTGTGGTGACACAACAAACTATATATAAATAAATAGGTTGACAACTCCTTGTCAATTACATCATCATGTAACTCATTATGTTTTGCCTCTTATATTATTTTGATCAAGTGGTGGCACATCCGAATCAAAATTATCTAAGTTAAGTCCAACCTAGCACTTCTATATATTCAAAAAAGAAAAATTTTGTTCTTGTGGTGACACAACAAAATAATATTGTTCAATTTTCTTTATAAAAATCAAATGTGATAAATTAACATCTTAAATATTTAATACTTGCCTTGTGGTGACACAACAAGCTCATATTAAATATTTAATACTCTATTAATTTTATCATGCTAGAAGGCGACGTTCGATATTCTAAATATCTTTGAACGCTTAAGACTTAATATATAAAAACTTTAAGGGATTTGTTAATATTTAGTCGCATCTTGTTTAGCGCGCATGCAAATATATATATAAAATACGCGTCATATTATTAAACATGCAAAGCATGTTGCATAATATATAATATATATAATACCAGCATGCACATATAGAATAATATATTCTACCCGGATTGATTATGTACTTTTATTCTAGTTTGGTTCACTAGAGCCACCAAGTGAACCAAAAGGTCAAACCCTAGGGTGCAAGAATAAACATTTAAATATAACTATGACATTTAACCCCGGGCTCCATTACAAACGGGTCTTCGAGCGCTCCTTTCTCCTTGATCTCCGGTTCTTTTAAAAAAATAATTCTAACTAATCCTATTACATTAAACTATTTAATTTAAATAGAAACCTTGATCAGTAGTCAAGGGGAAGTACATAAGAGAGAGATAAAATTTACATCAAGAAGAAAACCAGAAAAGACAAGGTATGTAGACCTCATTTAATAAAATCCATTCATTCAAACATCCAATTAAAATAAATCCAATCACATTGGTCAATAGTCCATAATCAATTCCATTTATTATCATACATATCAACATATGTATCAATAAATAAAATCATTCCATATATATATGCGTATAATTTAATGGGCAATTTTAAGTTGCATGAAATTCAATTTCAAGATTAAAATAAACTCTTTATTTTAATTATAAAATTATTAAGATTAATACATATATATATATATATATATATATATATATATATATATATATATATATTTCCATGATTCGCGTTAATCAGTATGGTGGCCACCGAATCTGCAGCATATTCACGCGAATCACAGTACCATTTTTTTAGAACAGGCTTCACGATTTTTTATTTTAAATAAATTTTATACAACAAATTATGCCGAATAAATTATTGTAAATACATACCCATACATTTATAGAATCAAAATAATTAATAATTTGCATAAAGTTTGGCTCTTATGCCACTGTAAGGTTTTGTGAAAATCAAAGTAGCAATCAAATTACAAAAATAGCGAAAGTAAAATAAAATCAGATTTTAAAAAATTTCACAAACCAATTACTCGGATCATCCTTTATGCATATTATTAATTAAAAAGAAGAACAAGAAGTTATGGAATCATACCCTTGTAGATACGAGCTTCCACAGGTGCGAGTTTACCTCCTACTTCTCTGCGATCTCCTTGAATCTCCGGGTAGATTCCTTCATTTGATCAATGTTAGCCACCCAAGTGTATGGCCTCTCGAGGTGATCTACCAAGGAAGAACAATTTCAAGAAGAAGGGCGTATTGGCTAAAACCCTAGTTTTTCCTATCTCTATAGAAAAAGGGGCGTACTCTCCAACTATTGAAATTGCGTATATCTGATATCTGATATAAGACTCATCTTATAAATATATTAGGTAACCCTATTTAATTAAAATAATGTATTATTTATTTAATTAAACTCTTTTAATTAAATGGGCTCCCTAATTCTATTAGGGTTAATTAATTAAATTTCTTTCACTAATTTTCCCTCATAATCCTATTAGGAATAAATGAGAGTACTAATATTAAATTAATTCCTAAACTCTTTTAGAAATTAAAATAATAATAATTGTAATAATATTAATAAGACTCCTCTTATTAATTTATATTTAATATTTCTAAAATACTAAATAATAAATATTAAGTTATTTAATTTATTCTATCACCAAAGATTAAAATAAATATACTTAACATATTATTACGATTATGCCATTAATTTCTTAAATAATTATTCTTCTTTTTATGGTATGACCCTTTAGGTTCTCCATATTAAACCGGTTGTGAATAAATCAATTAGAACAATTCTAATCTTATTTAAATAAATAAATTAAATAATTAATTTATTTAAATAAATAATATTTATTCTACAATAGGGATAAGCCTCCCTAGCGATCAACGACTTTCCAGATAATATAGATTTCAATATTAATCATAAAAGAACCTTTGAGTTAATAGTTACCGTACAATTCAATCCTTCCACCATACAATGTCCCAATTAAATATAAGACATATAATTACTATCAAGTCTTATTTTATTTAATTATATGCATTTCGATTCCTAAATGCACAACTCCTAATGAATGCAAATTAGAAACTACTTTCTAATTTCATTCCACCTTGGCCAAGGATTCATGAGTTGTCACTTATCGAATCACATAGGACATTTCACTTCTTTTACTAGAAATGGTAGATTCTTTATTGATCATTCATTATCTACAAACAAAATTTATTACACCCAAGCATACCATTTGATATACCCTAAGGGTCTTAATGAATAAGTCAAAGTGTAAATCATTATATACAAGATACTATGATGATCTCAAGTCTAAGGATTGTTTGTACTACTATCACTACATGAATTCCTATTGACAGGCGAGTAAAACTCCATTAGGTATTCCTTAGTGAGTCACGTTTAGTGAACTTATTCTTTAATAAGCACCTACATACTAGCTTTAGTGCCTCCACACAAATGATCATAAGATCAATCATTCTCGTCCAATGAGCAAGCAATGTATGTATCAATCTATCCAGATTCACCAATCCCCTTTTTAGTAATCCAGCGATTGAGAACATTTTAGTTTTAAGCTATCTAAGAATTTAGATCTCATTAGCATGATCTCATCATGATTCTAAAAGCATTGCTTAAAACTACGGGTTTATCACATATTATTGTAATAGCACCATGTTGATAATAAATGTCTTTCATAAATAAATCTTTTCTTAAAAAATAAATAAGATTGATTACAAAATATATGTTTTATCATCATACATGATTGGCTTGTATGCATATTACTTTGATATTTGTGCTCACTTATGCTGAATCTTTTGCTGAGGTAATAGATAGCTCTTTCTTAGCCTCTATCATCTTTTTGTGCCAACATGCAGCCCATGGCATTGTCAATGATTGATAGGTACATAAATAGGGGAACGTCATTCCTAGGAGGTACCAAGACAGGAGCTTTGACTAATTGATCTTTGTTGGAAAGGAAGGCTTTTTGACACTCTTCGTTCCATTTCTTGAAGGAGTTCTCCCTTAACAACTTGAAGATAGGTTCACAGGTTGTATGAGTTAGGAGATGAATCGACTGATAAAGTTGATTCTTCCCAGAAATACCTGTATTTCCCTCTTTGTCGGGGCACGGGTATCTCAGTAAAGGCTTGAATTTTTGCAAGATATAGCTCAATTCCTTTTTGGATCACCAGGAATCCCAGCAACTTACCTGACTTGATGCCGAAGGCGCACTTGGCCAGATTTTGCTTCAAGTGGTACTTGTGAAACTGGTTGAAGAGCTTTTTGAGATGGTCTATGTGATCCTATTCCCTTCGAGACTTAACAATGATGTCATCCACATAGACTTCTATCTATGTGTGCATTAGACCATGGAAAAGAGCCATCATGGCTCACTAATAAGTAGCTCCGACATTAATGAGGCCGAATGATAACCGTCTATAGCAAAAGGTTCCCAAATGAGTGATGAATCCTGTCTTCTCAAGATCCTCTTCAACAACCATGATTTGGTAATACCCAGCAAAGCAGGCCATAAAGGAGTACATGCCAAACTGAGTTGTATTGTCAATGAATATGTGGATGAATGGCATCGGAAAGTTGTTTTTTAGACAAGCTTTGATCAGATCCCTGCAATCAACACATACTTGTACCTTCCCTCAGAATTTAGGTACGGGGACTATGTTGTATAGCCACTCAGGGTATGTTGATACCATGATGATGCCAGCTTGAAATTGTTTCACAATTTCTTCCTTGACTTTCAAACTCCACTTAGGTTTTAATCGGCTGAGATTTTGTTTGACTTGCTTGAATCCCTCTTTGATGGGTAGGAGATGAATGACGATGTCAGTTGACAAACCGATCATGTCTTCATGAGACCATGCAAACACATTTTAGAATTCGGTCAATAGAGTAACCATGTTATTCCTTTGGCTTGGGGTAAGGTCCATACCAATCTGGATTTGTTTTGGGTTTTCTGAGGTTCCGTGGTTAAAAAATGTGGTTTGATCAATATTTGGCTTGGGTTTGTCTTTGACCCATTCTTTGATCACCTCAGGAACCTCATAGTCCTCTTGCTCAATCTCCCTCAAGTTAGTGTCCAACTTTACATCAAAGTTATAGTCCATGTGAAGAATAGGCACTCCATCAGCAAGTTTAGAAAAATCTAACTTTAGAGTCTTATAACAAAATGCTTTCACTCAATATATGAAACTATTTGATCATACCAAGAGTTAGCATGGCATGATAAAAACAACTTATAATACTATGCAACAAAAGTAAGCAGTTATTGCCATCTACAGGGCAGAGGGATTTTCTATCCTTTTTACCCTTTTCGACAAATGCAAGGAGTGTTGCTCCTATTACTGAGGGTCAAGTCCTGGTGAACAGCTGTGATGAAGGGGCGATTATCATCCTCCTCCTCTTGAATGATGACCATGATGTCTGGACAATCATTATCTAGGATGTCCCTATTCATACCCTCTATTTGGATCAGGACGTGCATGTTTGACAAATGTCTCTTTATCTCTTGTTTGCGCCTACGATTCTTTTCCTCCATGTCTGGGTCTGGAATCAGGACTTCTTTCCCATTAACTAGTATCATCTTAGGAAATAGCATACCCGCCATAAAGAAGGAATTGTCCTTAGAGGCCATACAAAATCTGCATCTGTGGGTTTAGGTAACAACCTTGTAGATGAAGGAATCGGTGTATGCTTGTGTGCGTTCATGTGACTTAACCCAGAGTACTAGCCTAGTCCGACCTTCCCTGTCTGGTTGGGAACTTGAATTTGGCATTTGACTCCTTACTGATTCTTTCCTAAACCATGTCCTGGTTAGAAATCTAAGGATATCATTTCTTGACTAGCCAACATTACCTTTGCAGAAACTCTGGGTTTCAAAGCTGGAGCCCCGATAGGTTGATAGTGAGTGTTCCTCACCTTAAGGGCTTGGAAGCTGACAAGCTCAACTTCTTCATTGAAACTGATGAGTATATCACTTTAGATAGGATACTTTGGTTTAGCATTGACAATGACCATATTACTGTTGATGATATACTTAATGTGACGCCCCTAAAATAGGTATACATAACCCATTCTGAGTCGCCAAATACATGGTACATAATTCAAATACGTACTTAATTATACAAATGTCATGTAAAATACGACAAAACATAGCTGAGAGTTTTTACATCTTGGTGATCTGCTTAATCCACGTCTCTGTCTTAAGTGGTTCTGGATTTCCCAATAACTCTGGTGGTCCTAGCTCCTTGAATTGCTTATCGATGACCAACCGTGAGTTGCTAGTGTTTCCACCAGCATTTTGTATAGAAGTCTCTCTCGCCTGATGTTGTATGAATTGCAGAAAGCCTTTGAACATCCCATCATTCATCATTTGGTCGGTGTTATTGTTTTCCTGAGGATTATTGCCTTCTTGATACACATTATCTTGGTTATTGATCGTTGGTGACTCAACAGACTCATGTGCTCCATTGCTTATCTCAACATTTTCAGATGCCATTTTCAAACACTGCCACAAAATAAGGGTTAATTGACATGCCACATATTATCCTTATATTCTGACCGAAAAATTAAATAACAAATAAACTTAGGTAGGTCATATTAGTGAAGGATTTACCCGTCTCTCCAATTCTAGTTCTAGCCTCAAATCTTAGCCAATGATCATATCCCTAAGCTTTGACACCAACTGTGACGCCCCCAAAATAGGTATACAAAACCCATTCTGAGTCGCCAAATACATGGTACAAAATTCAAATACAAACTTAATTATACAACTGTCGTGTAAAATACGACAAAACATAGATGAGAGTTTTGACACAAATATTATCTCATAGACAATATCCAAACTCAAATGGAGTCCTCATTACAATTAATATCACACTATTTCATAGAATAGTGAGGACTACTATAGCCACCGTCTCGGACCATCACTCCGTTCCCCGACTAGTCCCAACTATATTCTCATTTCCTGAAGAGAACAATGAAAGAAAAGGGTGAGCTCAACTAGCTCAGTAAAAAATATTATTACTAAGATAATGCATAATAAATTATCGTTAGCCTTCAATAGTGTTAAACTGATAGAATACAATAAACAACAAGTTTAACTGCAGCGGAACAAGTAATCCATTAGAAGAGTCAAGTAGATCATGATATCTACTATCTTCTATGATTTAAAAGTTTATCATTAATTTTTTATCGCTGTAACACATCTCAATAATCCACATCACTGATTATCCATGCACTACAGGCCAAGAATATTCATTAGTATCACATCCATGAATTATCCATGCACTACGGGCCAAGGATATTTGTTATTATCACATCCATGAATTATCTATGCACTACGGGCCAAAGATATTCATTATTATCACCAGTGGTCATGATCATGTCAACAACTGTCCATCAATGCACTACGGGCCAATGAGGACTTTTATCACATTATTTGTAATATTACATGTCATGATTATACCGATACATAATTTCTGGGCATAATCATACCAATGAACAGTACATTTATGCACTACGGGTCCAAAAGATGACTTTCATCATAATATAAGCGTGAGGATGATGACAATGATATAAGCATCAATCAAATGAAATCAAGGATAAATTTTAAAGATTTTTAATTTATCCAGAGTTTAAAAATGTCCAAATTGTCAACATGATAATTGCTTTTTAGAGTAAAATTTAAGAAAAATATTCATTTATCAAAAATAATTTGGACAGAAAAGAAATTAATTTTTGTCGTGAACAGTACCCCGAGTGAAAAGTACCCGAGTAAATAGTACCCCATGAATAGTATATTGTGATAGTATCCCATGAATAGTCTTCATGAATTGTATCCCGTGAATAGTTTATCAGCATGAGAAGATCAAAATTTAACAAGAATGTTCAGAAAAATATTCTTGTGAAACGATATTAGATCAAACACAAATTTCAAGGATATTCTACTAATTCCAAGGAGTATAGAAGCAATATTTATCAACATAAGTGTAGAATTCAGAATCTGAAATGAAATAATATTACTTACATACTACAGAGTATGGAAGAAAATATTATTTATTAAGAATATTGAACAAATATAATATCCCTTACCTTAAAAGGAGAGTACTTCCGAGTGGTATAGCGGGGATATTCTTGAAGAAAACTTTACTGTTTTCTATGCTCAAAGCTTCCTTAAACTAAAAAGAAATACGCTCAATATTATAGAAGAAGAATTCTTTGATTCTAGTGTGATTTTCAATTCTAAACTAAGTATCATATTTATAGGAGAATGAGAGGGTACTATTTGAATTAGAAAATCACAGGTGCACAGTAATTAAAAATTCACTGGTGCTGTTCGACTGAAACTTTTAAATTTTTTTGATTTTACTATGTTGCACTATGCAGCAGTATGTAAACACTATGTAGTACTATGAATAATAAAATATAATATATTATATTTTACATAAAAAATAAAACTTATATATATATATATATATATATATATAGTAATAAGAAAAATTGAGATAACTTTCTCCTGAGGATTTTGAAAAATGGGTAAGTGGGGGTCCATGTAATAAGCCAAATTTATAACAAATGCTTCATAAAAACCCCTCTATTTATCTCAATTCACTTGGCTTCACTAAAAACTTTTTTGATCAACAATTATTCATCATTAATATTATAATTCACAATATTAACAACCAGATCAATCCTAGGAAAAAGGAGGTTTTTCGAGAAGGATCTTTCCTTATTGGTGCGCAATTAGGTGATCAAACCCTTTTCCTTGACAGAACTTTCTAGACATCGTCAATAATGTAAATAATAATATAAATAACTTTGTCGTCTCAATTTTTGATTTAATAATATAAAATATTGTGACAATAATTGAATCAAAAACGTGAGATACTATGCATCAATTACTTTGGCAATAATTGAACAAAATTGAGTGACTTCTCATGTAAGCATCAATAATCAAGCATACTGTACAATACCGTGTGCTACTATGCAACAATGCGTATTACTTTACTTTTAGCACCGGGTATTTCAATAGTTAACGGTAAAACTTTTGCCGTTATTTTTATAAAAAGTTATTTATGTTGTTTTCTAACTCCGACAGTAATTCCGTTGTGGGGTCCACCAATAATTGTGTCCTCGTACGAATATTCCCTGATAAAACGAATATTCCCCAACCAAACGAATATTTTATGACAACTTGGTTACTTTGCAAAATTTGTAAATATTACCCACAACTATAACATTATATCAAATCCAAACCTTATTATTCAAAATAACATTTAGAGAAAATTAATCTTTATTCATTAAAGTTGGGGTCTTACAACCTCCCTTATTAAATTTTGTCCTCAAAATTGGTGTATATACCTGGTATGTCGAAGAGGTGAGGATACTTTGATTTTATTTCAGATTCTAACTCCAAGGTCATTTCCTCAACATCGTGGTTTCTCTACAAAACTTTGACTTGAGGTATAACCTTGGAGCATAGAATATGTTCCTTCTTATCCAAGATTTTAACAGGTACCTCTTCATACATTAAATCTTTCGCTATCTCATCTGGTTCTAACTCAATAATGTGGTTCGAGTCTTCCACATATTTACGTAGCATAGATATGTGAAAAACGTTTTGAACATGAGACATACTTAGCGGTAAGGTGAGTCTATAGGTAACAGTTCCTACTCGATCGAAGATTTCAAATGGGCTGATGAATCGGGGATTGAGCTTTCTTCTCTTTCCAAATCTCGTAACTCCTTTCCATGGAGCAACACAAAACAACACATGATCTCTAATATTGAATTTCATGTACCTTTGATGAAGATCAACATAAGTCTTTTGTCGATCTTGTGAGGTTTTTATGCATTATCGGATCATTTGAATCTTTTATGTAGTCATACGTACCAATTCTGCTAACAACGTTGCTTCACCCACCTTCTCCCACCATACTGAAGAATGACACTTGTGTCCATACAACGCCTCGAATGAAGCCATGCCTATACTTGCTTGATAACTGGTGTTTTAGGAGAAATACACCAATGGCAAGAACTTGTCCCAACTTCCTTTGAAGTCAAGGACATAGGATCTTAATAGATCTTCAAGAGTTTGAATAGTCTTCTCCGACTGCCCGTCCGTCTGAGGATGATATGCAGAACTGAATCGTAAATTTGTGCCCATAGATTTCTACAAACTGACCCGAAACCGTGAAGTGAATCTTGGGTCTCGATCAGAAACTATGGATACTAACATACCATGTAGTCTTACAATCTCATATATATATATATATATATATATATACGAATAGGACGTTCAAGTGAATAAGTTTCTCGTATACGTAAGAAATTAGCAGAACTGGTTAATCTATCGACAATGACCCAAATTGCATCTATGCCTTGAGAAACCTTAGGAAGACCAGCATCGAAATCTATGGTAATGTGCTCCCACTTCCATTCTGGAATTTCAAGTTGTTGCAATGGACCTTTTGGCACTTGATGCTCCTCGTTGACTTGTTGACAAGTTAAACACATTGAGATAAAACTCCGCTATCTCTCTCTTCATATTTTACCACCAGAATATTTGTCGAAGATCACGATACATTTTGGTACTCCCACGATGGATTGCAAACAGTGTGTTGTGTGCCTCCATCGTGATTTTATACTCAAATCAGAGTCGTTAGGAACACAAAGTCTGAAGTTGACTCGAAGTATTCCTTCTTCATCGATTCTTGCTACGCATCAGCTCCAGGTCTGTAGCTTGAGCAGCTTTAACTTTATCGATTAAAGTCGATTCTACTCGAATATTTGACATCATTATGTGGGTCCCTAGAGTTTTGAACTCTATCTCCATTCTTTGTAAGTCATACCAAATGGGCCTTTGTACTGACAATATCGCACTCGTACCCGCATATGATCTTCTACTCAACGCGTTAGCTACCACATTCGCTTTTCCAAGATGGTATTGAATGGTATGATCGTAATCTTTCAACAACTAGAGCTAACGTCATTGTCGTATGTTGAGTTCCTTTTGAGTGAAGAAATATTTGAGGCTTTTATGATCCATATAGATCTCCACCTTCTCCCCATACAGATAATGTCTCCAGATCTTAAGTGCAAAAACGACTGCTTCCAACTCTAAATCATAAGTAAGATAATTCTGCTCATATTCTTTGAGTTATCGTGAGGCATAGAAAATGACTTTCCCATGTTGTATGAGAACACATCCTAAACCTTTGCTTGAAGCATCACTGTGTATGACAAATCCCTCCGAACAAGATGGTATTGTCAAAATAGGTGCTGAAATGAGTTTCTTCTTGAGTTCTTGAAAACTCTTCTCACATTCCTCGCTCCAACCAAATTTTGTATCTTTTATAGTCAGCTGAGTTAATGGAGAAGCGAATCAAGAAAATCCTTCCATAAATCTCCGATAATAACCAGCTAAGCCTAGAAAGCTACGTACTTCGGTTACTGACTTAGGTTGCTCCCAGCTTTGTATTGCTTTAATCTTCGCTGGGTCAATAGATATTCTATGATTTGATATCACGTGCCCAAGGAATGCTACTTCCTCAAGCCAAAACTCGTATTTCTCTAACTTGGAATATAACTTGTTTCACGAAGCTTTTAGAGTATCATCCTCAAGTGTTGCTAATGATCTTCACTACTTTTAGAGTATATGAAGATGTCATCAATAAAGATAACCACAAAATGATCAAAATATTTCTTGAAAACTCGGTTCATTATATCAATGAAGGCAACATGAGCATTAGTCAATCCAAAAGACATGACTAGGAATTCGTAATGCCCGTACCAAGTTCTGAAAGCAGTCTTTGGAATGTCATCAGTTTTAATCTTTAACTGATGATATCCGTAACGAAGATCGATCTTTGAAAATAATTTGGCACCTTGCAATTGGTCAAATAGGTCATCAATGCGAGGTAATGGGTACCTATTTTTGATAGTGACATGATTTAACTTTCGATAATCAATACAAAGTCGCATACTCCCATATTTCTTCTTTACGAATAGAACAGGAGCACTCCAAGGAGACGTACTAGGACGAATGAAACCGATGTCTAACAATTCCTGCAGTTGAGTTTTTAACTCCTGAAGTTCAATATAAGCCATTCGATATGGGGCTTTGGAAATGGATTTTGTACCGGGTTCAAGATCAATACAAAACTCAATTTCGCGCTCTGGGGGTAGGCCATGAAGTTCTTCTGGGAATACGTTAGGAAATTTATTAACAATAGAAATATCATTCAAATCTGATGTATTTTTGTTTAAATTCGTGACATGGGCTAAGAAAGCTTGACATTCATTTTTCAACAAACGAATGGCTTTATGACTTGATATGACAGTGATTGATTTTAGTGGTTTGGTTGCTTGAATTCACATAATAGGTTGATTAGGAATATAAAGGCTAACAACCTTACAAAAATAATCAATTTTAGCATGATGAGTAGTTAACCCGTCATTATTGAACGGGTGCTGGTGTTGCTGTCTTTCAATCATTATTGAACCTTTTCTTCTTGAAATTTCCATTTGACTCATTTCTTCTATTATCTTGGCTAGGGTTACCATTAAAGTGGTTACCATTTTTGGCATGTTGATTTCATCCACGTTTGTTGTCACCGCTTCGATGACTGCTACTGCTAGTATTATCGTTTTGCCGACTGCTATCTCTTGGTTGGGTTGACTCATTATCGCGCTCCAATAACTGAGCCCTATTCACAACATCTGAATACAAGCAAAGTTTGTGAGAAATGAGGTATTGACGTATTTTGGGTTTCAAACCTCTTAGATATTCGCGTCATACGCTTATCATTATCTACCAAATGGGATGCAAACCGGGATAACTCTGCAAACCGGGATAACTGCGATATGGTCATATTATTTTGCTCCAGCTTGATGAATTCTACCTCCTTCATGTGACTAATACTTTCCAGAAAGTACTTGTCGTTGAACAATTCTTGGAACTTCTCCCAAGACATCTTTAGTGCGACATGGCTGAGTACATTTTACAGATTCCCACCAATGATCTACCTCTCCTTGCAACATGAAGGTGTAAAAGGAAACCTTTTTTTCCTCGGAGCATCCCAAGACATCAAATATCTTGGTGATCTACTTAATCCACGTATCTTCCTTAAGTGGTTTTGGCTTTCCCAAAAACTTCGGTCGTCCCAGCTCCTTTAATTGCTTAGCGGTGACTAACCGTGAGTTTCCAGTGTTTCCACCTGTATTTTGCATAGGAATCTCTCTCGCCTGATGCTACATGAATAGCAGAAAGCCTCTGAACATCCCATCTTTCATTATTTGGTCGGTGTTGTTGTTTACCTGAGAATTCTTACCTTCCTGATGCACATTATCCTGGTTATTGATCGTTGGTGACTCAATAGTCTCATGTGCTCCATTTGCCTATCTCAACATTTTCAGATGCCATTTTTAAACACTGCCACAAAACAAGGGTTAATTGACATGCCACATATTATCCTTATATTTTGACCGACCAATTAAGTAACAAATAAACTTAGGTAGATCATACTAGCAAAGGATTTACCCATCTCTTCCCTCCTACTTCTAGCCTCAAATCTCAGTCAGGGATCATATCCCTACGCTTTGATACCAACTGTAACGCCCCCAAAATAGGTATACACAACCCATTCTGAGTCGCCAAATACATGGTACAGAATTCAAATACAAACTTAATTATACAACTGTCGTGTAAAATACAACAAAACATAGCTGAGAGTTTTAACACGAATATTGTCTCGTAGACAATATCCAAACTCAAATGGAGTCCTCATTACAATTATTATCACACAATTTTAGAGAACAATGAGGACAACTATAGCCACCATCTCGGACCATCACTCCATTCCCCGACTAGTCCCAGCTATATTCTGATTTTCTGAAGAGAACAATGAAAGAAAAGGGTGAGCTCAACTAGCCCAATAAAAAATATTATGATTAAAATAATGAAAAATAAATTATTATTAGCCTTCAATAGTGTTAAACTGATAGAATACAATAAACAACAAGTTTAACTACAGTGGAATAAGCAATCCATTAAAAGAGTCAAGTAGAGCATAATATCTACTACTTTTTATGATTTAAAAGTTCATCATCAATATTTTATCGCTGTAACACAGCTCAATAATCCACATCACAAAATTATCTATGCACTACGGGCCAAGAATATTCATTAGTATCACATTCACGAATTATCCATGGACTGTGGGCCTAAGATATTCGTTATTATCACATCCATGAATTATCCACGCACTACGGGCTAAGGATATTCATTATTATCACTAGTGGTCATGATCATGCCACCAGCTGTCCATCAATGCACTACAGGCCAATGAAGACTTTTATCACATCATTCGTAACATTAAAGGTTATGATTATATCGATACAAAATTCTTGGTCATAATCATATCAATCAACAGTCCATCTATGCACTACGGGCCAAAGATGACTTTAATCACAATATAAGCATGAGGATGATGACAATGATATAAGCATCAATCAAACGAAATCAAGGATAAATATTAAATATTTTTGATTTATCTAGAGTTTAAAAATGTCCAAATTGTCAACTTGATAACTGCTTTGTGGAGTAAAATTTAAGAATAATATTCATGTATCAAAAATAATTTGGACAAAAAAGAAATCAATTTTTGTCGTGAATAGCACCCCGGGTGAATAGTATCCTGTGAATAGTAGTTCGTGAATAGTACCCCGTGAATAATACATCGGCATAAAAAGATTAAAATTTAACAAGAATGTTTAGAAAAATATTCTTGTAAAACGATATTAGAACAAGCACAAATTTCAAAGATATTCTACTAATTCCAAGGAGTATAAAAGCAATAATTATCAACATAAGTGTAGAATTCGGAATCTGAAACGAAATAATATTACTTGCATACTACAGAGTATGGAAGAAAATATTATTTCTTACGAATATCGAACATAAATAATATCCCTTACCTTAAAAGGAGAGTACTTCCGACTGATATAGCGGGGATATTCTTGAAAAAAACTTATACAATTTTTTACGCTCAAAGCTTCCTTAAATTCAAAAGAAATACGCTCAATATTATAGAAGAAGAATTCTCTAATTCTGGTGTGATTTTCAATTCTAAACTAAGCATCCTATTTATAGGAGAATAGCAGGGTACTATTTGAATTAGAAAATCACGGGTGCACAATAATTGAAAATTCATAAACGACGCTCGGCTGAAACTTTATAAAAATTTTGATTTTACTATGTTGTACTATGCAACACTAGGCATAATAAAATATAATATATTTTATTTTACATAAAAAACAAAACTTATATATATATATATATATATATATATATATATATATATATAAGTAATAAAAGAACTAAGATAACTTTCTCCCAATTATTTTGAAAAATGGGTATGTGGGGGCCTGTGTAATAAGACGAATTTACAACAAATACTTCATAAAAAAAACCCCTCTATTTATCTCAATTCACTTGGTTTCACTAAATACATTTTTGATCAACAATTATTCATCATTAATATTATAATTCACAATATTAACAACGAGATCATTCCTAGGAAAGAGGGGGCTTTCCGATAAGATTTCTCCATATTGGCGCGCAATTAGGTTACAAAACCCCTTTCCTCTACAGAACTTTCTAGACATCGTCAATAATGCAAATAATAACATGAATAACTTTGTCATCTCAATTTTTAATTTAATAATATAAAATATTATGACAATAATTAAATTAGTAACGTGAGATACTATGCATCAATTACTATGGCAATAATTGAGCAAGACTAAGTGACTTCTCACGTAAGCATCAATAATCAAAGATGCTATACAATATCATGTACTACTATGCAACCACGCATATTATTGTACTTTTATCATTCGGTATTTCAACAGTTAATGATAAAACTTTTGCCATTATTTTTATAAAAAGTTATTTCTGTCATTTTCTAACTCCGACAGTAATTTCGTTATGGGGTCAACCAATGATTGTGCCGTTATACTAATATTCCCTGATAAAACGAATATTCCCCGACCAAACGAATATTTTATGACAACTTGTTTACTTTGCAAAATTTGTAAATATTACCCACAACTGTAACATTATATCAAATCCACAACTTATTATTCAAAATAATATTTAGAGAAAATAAGCCTTTATTTATAAAAGTTAGGGTCTTACACTTGAGCTGTTGATGAAGAATGGATGGGACGTCTCCCGCCATATGGATCCAAGGTCTTCCTAACATTAAATTACATCATGTAGTGATTTTGAGCACTTGAAAGGATATGTAGAATGTATGTCGACCAATTTCCACTAGTAATTCAATCACTCTGATAACATTTCGCCGAGATCCATCAAAAGCTTTGATGATTATGTGGCTGCTTCGAATCTGGTTGAGATTGATGTTCATTATTTCTAATGTGGCATATGGGCATATGTTTAGGGATGATCCTCCATCTATTAGCACTCCTCCAACCACATATCTGGAAGACATCATTACTATGTGCAGAGGTTTGCAATGACCCATCCCTTTGGGAGGTATGTGATCATCGGTGAAAGATATCACATTGATGTTGAAGATGTGATATACCAGATGATGAAACTTTTCTACATCTACTATCTTTGGCAAGTGGACTTCTTCCAATATCTTTAGTAAGTCCTTCCGATGATCTTCTGAAGAGAATACCTAGTCCATAATAGATATCTGTTGAGGTGCTTCTTTTAAGCTTTGCACCACCTTGGGTTCATTATGTCATATATTGCAGAGGAATTCTTTGATTTTCTCCTTGGGCACTTTCCCCTTAGATCTGATGACTGGCTTCATCACTCATTGAGGGAGATATAACGTATTTTCCTTGGATACCGCAACAGTGGTGTTTGATGTTCATCATTCAACCTCTCCATAGTTCCATCGGACTTTCTTAAGGCTGATGATATGATATTTTGGCATGAATGGCAATATGAGTGGTGATGGTGAAGCCACCTTCAAAGGGTTTTCAACTCCTTTGAGCTTGATGTATTGAATTGTAAAGGATATGGCAACCAAGTCTCCTTCAAAGGATATAACTGCTATGATTTTCTTCCATTTTTGTGATCCTGAAGGAAATGTATGTCCATTCTCAACTAATACGGTGTCATCGTCTGCCAATTACAGGTCACCGCTATCAATCATATTTTGTATAAGATGATGAAGTGCCCATCATTCTTAAGTTACGTGGCCACGAGAATGGGAGTGGTATTGACATACTCCAGTAGCATCAAATATTTTTGAGTGTGGGTTGACTGGAGGTAGCAGTCCAGTGATCTTTCACTCATTGATCAACATTTGCAATATTTCTTCCATCGGTTGGCCTAAATAGGTGAACTCCCTTTTGTTGGCAAAGTCCTGACGGGCTTGGGCACTTGCTTTTCAGGCAAGCTTTTCCTCTAAGGTTTCACTTTCTTAGTGGTGGAGTCTTTGTGATAAGGGAGACGAGACTAGCATGCTCCTGACTGAACAACTGTCGTGTTACTTGGTGTTGATGTATCACCAGTTCTGCCAGTTGATTCACCTGTTCGTCAACAGACTTTAACTCACGTTCCATCATGAACTGAAACTCTGAATAATCCTACTTGTCAGAATTATCTTTAATGGTTTGGGAAGAAACACCCATATATTTTAGCTACTTGGAGCTCTCTTCACTGCCTCTATTGATCATGTTAACATCATCTTCCTTGTGTTGAGGGAGATGATTATCTTGAACGTGTGGTTTCTCGGGCTTGGTCACCACGATCTTACTACTGTCTATTAAGTCCTGGATCTTATGCTTGAGGGCCCAACAATCCCGAGTGTCATGGCCTAGAGCTTCAGAATGGTAAGCACACTTGCTTGTATTGAAGCCCTTTCCAGTTGGATTGGCTGGTGGAAGGAGATGAGTGATTTTCTTCTGAGCTATTAGAAGTTTGAAGATGTTTTCGAGTGAGTCCCTTAAGGGTGTGAACACTGTTGAGTATCTGACAATCGGGAGAATGGTTTCCCCGTGCTAAAATATTTCTGAGAATGGTTTTCCTATTCTGGCTAGGACCCACTCATAAAATGGAGATTCTTGAATATCTATGAAGGTCATCACCATCTCAGTCTCTGTCATGAATGGGATTACTTGAGCAGCCAGACGCCTCCATCTTTAAGCATACTCTGTGAATGACTCATTGACTTACTTCTTGACTTTGGTAATTTGATACCTGTCTAGAGTCATCTGAGTTTAGAAGTTGTATTACCTGAGGAAAGCATTGGCTAACTCCTCCCAGCTGTGAATTTTAGAGTTATCCAATCTGGTGTACCATGCTCTAGCTTCTCTAGTAAAACTTTTCTGAAATAGTTGCATTCTCAGCTTTTCATTCTCGGCATAGGATCCGAGCTCTCCAATGAAACTTTTAAGTGGGTATAAATATCTCCCAATCCATCATATTTCTCAAAGTCAGCAGCCTTAAATTTCTCTGGATAATGAACCCCGGGGAAGATGCAAAGGTCTGAATAGGAAACACTTCCGTACGTTCCAATCCCTTTGATGGAACTAATGGTCTCTTCAATTTGTAGAACCTTCTTCCGAATATAATCGGTGTCTTGATCTTCTTTAAGATGAGTAATTTCATATGGTTTTGTTAGTCTTATCAGTCTGAGACTCAGGTTTTGGGACTTATCTGTCCGGACCCTGGATTCCTCCCTTTGCAGAGGATTCTGTTTGGATGGATATTTGTGGACCCTAAGTTAATTTTTTAGTTCTTTCAGGAGAACAACCAACTCTGTTATTTGATTACTTAATCCTTCGAACTCCTCTTGAGAGACAGAAGTAGGATTAGGCTGAGCACTTGTAGCCATGTCTAACTGTGGGCTTAGTGCCTTTTTAGACTTTAAACAGGTAACGGGGCCAATCCTTTCCTTACAAAAATACTATGTAGTTTAGTCTGGGAAAACGGGGAAATGGTACATGCTATGTAATTGTGTCCATTTTTTTGGAGTGTTTTAAGGTTTACCTGTAAAACGGATGTCAGTCGTTTTGATGACAGGTCTTGATATGGAAAAAAGGAATGCATGTTCGCATACTCCTTTATATTTTCTATTACATTGAGATTGACATGAAAATAGAATTACAAGTAATTGAAATTGGAAGGTATAAAGAGACTTCCCTCCGCATTTGGTTTATCAGAGGCTGACCTATCTTAGGCTACTCTCACGGATTTTCGGCGTGAAGGTTCCTAGATCATCGTAATTTACTCGATGTGAAGTTAATCCGATCTTTCAACTGGAGTGAATCTAGGTGGTGCCTTTCTTGAGCCTCGTGGAATTAGTCTTTCTATGAGTCAAATAATCAAACACCAACGAGTTAGCCTCCTGGTGGAGGAATCATACAACATACATTCACATACATCGCGTTTCACCGTATGGAAATGATGACATGTGCGAAGCACTAATATCACAGGCAGATATGGTGCAAAGCACTAAAGTGCAGTAAATAAAACATTATTATACATCCATTCAATGTAAATGCAATATTCACACATAAGCAAATAAAGTATTGAAAAGCTTGAGTAACTGCTTAAGTCCTTTTATTGGATTCCCCAGCGGAGTCGCCACATGTCGACGTCGGGATTTTTATTTGTCCCTTTTCTATTCTTGTCTTTTGGTGTTCTCATTTTAGTGAGATGTTTTTGAAAAAAACAAGTTTGAAAAGGTCCGACATGTATATGTCAACGATTTGACTGTTAGAGTCGCCTGTTGTGCACCAACTCAATCAACAAAAGGTTTGCACAAATACCCACTGTTTTAACACTATTTAACTGGTCTGGGAAACCAAGATTTGTTAGGGTCCGGGGACTTGATTAAGCGGAGGGAAGGTGTTAGGTACCCCCCGACTTCCGTGATAACACGGGTACTGCCACTTTTCATTAAACTTCTATCTGTTTATGTGTATCTGTGTGTGTGTGTTAGGTCTATGTGCAGTTGTTTGAAAGTAGTGTTATGCCTCGTTTGCACCTATATACAAAGGGTTTGAATTTTTGTATAAAAGTTCAATTTTAACAAGATATAACAATGAAGTTTTGTTAAATAGGTTTTTCAAACCCTTGTGCTCAATTGTATGTGAGGTTTCTGATACTTTCATTTTGTAAAGGGCTTGACTACTATGTATCTTTGAAAAAAATAAGATACATAGCAGTGCTGAACTCCTTATGGGCATGAGAGCCATTTAAGGTTATTTAGACACCGTGGATAATTTACAAGTTGGCTGTAGCTGCAAAATGTCCATCACGGGAACCGAATCTAGATTAAGAGGTTGAATATGTGATCACGTGATTCCTAGGCTCACATGAAAAAGCAATATGTACAAAAGCTAGAAAAAGAACTAGATTTGAGTAAATCTAAACCATTATAGCTTCAACGTTTCTAGTTTAGCAAATTTGAACCGGTTAAAATTAGAAGTAGCCAGATTTAGGCAAATCTAGCCCGCAGGATGAAAGATTAAATATCTACATTATGAAAGCGATTAAATCAGATATTTACATAAAAGCGATATATATATATATATATATATATATATATATATATATGGCCATAAATATATATATATATATATATATATATATATATATATATATATATAAGTAGAAAAAGCCACGGATCAACGATCCGGGTATACCCACACAATGTGACTCTCAACGTTAGTAGATATAAATATATAGAAGTAGTAGAAAGCTTAAAAATCTTAATAATCTTACAGTGGGCTGCCAAGAAGACATCAAATAGCTTTTGATGCCTAAAAACTCAGTTGCCACTGGTTAAACTTTAGTATGTTACAAAACACAAGCTTACAAGTGTTTAGATAGAAGAATCACTTAGTTTAGAGCACTCTAGCAGGGGTTACAAACGAAAATATACATAGTTTTCTCTCTTTTTTTTCAAATGTGCTGCCAAGAGATCATATTTAAAGACCAGATGGTCGCGCGTCTACCCGCGGCTGTCGCAGGTCTACCCGCGACAGCCGTAGGTCTAATTGTGGCTGCCCCGGGCCATGAAGGTCATGTCGTCTCGAAGTATGTGCACGTTGGCTACACACTGTCCGCTCGAATCTTCATAATTTTCAATACGGGCTTCCGATAAAAGAGTGTTGTACCTCTTCAAAAAGCTGTTATGACACCCCCAAGTCTGGGTACTTCATTCCCCCAAGACTTGGTGTTCACTTTCCATACATTCATACTATCTACCCAAATATGATAACATTTAAACCATAAATCTTCCCATTAAATGGTTACATCACTAAATTAAAAAGTCTCCCAAGTTATCTAACCTTTAACATAAATCAAGTGCGGAAATAAAAATAGTTACATCACATCATTTAAATAAACTCTATTAACATAAAAGCCAATAAATTACAAGTTTTCATCAATTATACATTCTTCCTTTTCCTTTGTTTGCAGTAGGTTCATCGACCTTCTCAACCTTAGCTGCAATAATTATATTTATGCAAGAGTGAGCAAAACAAATGCTCACTAGATACAGCAGTGAACAAGAAGAGAATAATAACTGTCAATGAATAGGCTCATCAAACTGAATAGTACTCTATCAATGATAACCAAAAACCGGAATCAAAATATGAAATATATCTAAGGGTCATAATACCACGAACTATGTCCATGGTTGCAAGTAATCTTTCAAATTTAACCTAAACAGTTATACTGTAGGGACTTCACGTACTTAGAGGGATTAGCCCTTCGTACCATGTATTGTGTACAAACATCTGAACGCATCGCGTACCCCTATAATAGGGTTGTTCTTCTCAGTTTTAGAGTACAAGTCCGCACCAAAGAAAGTTTAGTTTAGATAAACTTCAATGATAATTTAAAGTTTAACGATCATCAACTAAAGGATTAGTTGAATCAATCAAAGTTCAATAACACTATAAATGATCAATAACTGCATAATGTGGAATGATTAAGAATAGGTGAACCAACTATACTTTTTACTCATGCTTGGAAATAACTAAAAACATAAGTATTGAATGAACAATAAACCTTGCTTGAACAATAATTAGCTAAGGCTATGATCTTATTAAATAAGAAATGGAATTACTGGACATACATTAACTGATAGCAAGCTGAAAACAAAACTTGCTCAACATGATAATAACTTGTGCAAAGTAATTTAAGATAAGACAGCTAAATATTAGAGACTAGAGTTCAAGAAGCATTCACTATAAAAGAATGAACTAAAGAAACTTGCTCAACTATAAACAAATTAGAATAATTCAACAATGATTAGAATTCAAAACTTGCTCGAATTAAGTTAGGATTAGAGCCTGCTCAAATAAAATTTAGGAACAAAGAACTTGCTCAATAAAAGTTTAGGGTAAGGAACTTGCCTCGTGCGTAAGCTACACAATTATTACAAATGTTCACCAAATACCTTACATATACCATTAACATCACAATATCTATTAGATATACTAACATCCACTTATCAAAATAACACTCACTTCTAGTTAAACTTGTTACTTTAGTACAAGTCCTACTTTACCATACACATTTCAAAATCGCAAGTGTTAACTTCACAACACTTATCATTATTCATTAAATACCATATCATTTTCACAAGTTACTAATTTTACACTTTAGAATTACAAACCACGTGATATGCTCCTATTTTAACCTCTTCATTACATGTTTCTCACATTAACCTAACATTAGACCAAGTTACAATGGGTGTCCAAAGTCTGCAGAAGTAGCAGACTTCACTAGGTCTGACTGACTACTGGCGCGGTCGCGCCATAATTACCCTAGAGTCCGGCATGCCCGCGGAGCAGTGCGCTCGCGCTCGGCACCAGTACAAGTTTTGTAGAATGCGAGTTTCGACTCTGTTCAAAGCCAACTAACACGAATTTCTTCCACAAAATAGTAAAATAAGCATACTCAATTGACATAGGACTCATACAAACATGATTCCTCACATATACACTAACTTATAACAATTAAACAACAACTAATTTAAATTCTTTAAATTCCATGTTTTATACAAAAACACCATTTTTAACATCCTTTATTAAAATCATCATTGCGATCACAATTCTTGTCCAAATTAACTCATTCAAACTACGTTCTCTTCGTTTCTTAACGAACTAACATATTCAAGGCTCAATTTATAAATTGGTTTACAAATTAACCACTAAAGTTGGTACTTTCACAAGCCATATGTATAAACATTCATTACAAATAGTTTTCTTTCTTTTTAACCGTAATTAGCATACTAATTCTCGTCTAAACATAAACTCTAGCATTACAATTACTTACAATTGCAATAATTCAGATTATACAACAATTAAAGAGAAATTGGATTCACAGAGAATAGAAATACATGACGTAAAACATACATATATATAATATTAATGTTATAAAAATACCTTCAATTGCTCGGTAATAATCTTTGATAAACTCAAAGAATTGCTTGGAAAATCTCAAAAATCCTCTCTCAACTCTCTCAAACTCTGTGTATCCTTTGTAATTCCTTCTTCTTTGTATCTTCTTAGACTTGGCAACTAACAGTTATGTGTTAAAAAAAACTGATAGCCTAGCCATAATACGCATACTAAATATAACAGTTACAAAAATGTAAACATATATAGGTTATAAATATATTTAATTTATTATTTGATTTATTTTATTTATTATAATTATAATTCAAAATTAAAAATTCAAAAGCCATAAGGCTTTATTTGGCAGAACACTTTAAAAATTAATGACTTAATACTTTTAAGCCTTGTTTGGACAAATCCATTTAAACTAATTTAATTTATTTTAATAAATCATTTATACAATAATTTATAGTCTCATATTATTTATTTAGATCTCCACACCCAACATTAGTTAAATAAACTAATTACAACATACTAAATAAATTTTTCACTTAATCCAAATATCACAAAATTACAATCTCATTATAATTTTTATTTAATAAATTAATATACCACTTTTATTATTAAATTAAAACAATAATAATACTCATTCATGTAATCTTTAACAACTCTCTAACTATTTAATTAAATTAGAGTATTATCTAATAAATTTAATTCACAAATGCCTATAAGCAACAACTATATTAATAAAATATTTATTAAAACATTCAAACAATTTAATAAATATTTTAAATTACAAATAAAATCTTGGATTCTTACATCCTTCCTTCCTTACAAGGATTCTATCCCCAGAATCACAACTCAAATAATACATTCGACACATTCTTCCCTTCTTACAAAGATTCTGTCCCCAGAATCGAAGACACAGATTAAACAAATAACTCAGGGTAGTTCTTCATCATTTCATCTTCGAGTTCCCACGGAGCCTCTTCGACATTGTGGTTTCTCCATATCACCTTCACAAAAGGTATCACCTTATTCCTGAGCACTTGTTCTTTCATGTCGACTATCTGGATAGGAACCTCTTCATAAGACAAATCTTAACTAAACTGTAACGGTTCATACTCGATCATATATTTATAATCGGGTTTATACGGTCACAACACTGACACATGAAAAACATTGTGAACATGTTCTAATTCTGGAGGTAAAGCTACCTCGTAAGCCACTTCTCCCACTATTTGCAGTATCTCGAATTGTCTAATAAATCTTGGGATTAGCTTTCCTTTCTTGCCAAAACAAATTTTTCCCTTCCAAGGAGAAACTTTCAAGAAAACGAAGTTTCCTACGTCAAATTTACGATCTTATCTGTGTTGATCAGCATATTTCTTCTGTCTATCTTGAGCAGCTACCAATCTTTCTTTGACCAGTTTGATAACTTTAGCGGTCTATTGTACCAATTCTTGTCCTAACAGTTGACCTTCACCAACTTCATCCCAGCATAGTACAGTTCTGTATTTCCTGCCGTATAATGCCTCATATGGCAGCATGCCAATGCTTGTGTGGTAACTATTGTTGTGTGAAAATTCCGCCAACGATATATGATCATCCAGTTTCCTTTGGAATCTATGATGCATGCTCTAAGCATATCCTCTAACGTCTGGATTGTTAGTTCGCTTTGACCATCAGTTTGCGGATGGTATGTCGTACTCATCATCAATTGTGTTCCCATGAATTCTTGTAGTTTTTTCCAGAAGTTTGATGTGAACCTTGGATCTATGTCTGATACATTTGATATTGGAACTCCATGTCTGGAGACGATCTCCTTGACGTACATTTTTGCCAGCTGATCGAGATTAAATCTAATCTTTATTGGCAAAAAGTGTGTAGATTTCGTTAATCTATCCACTATCACCCATATAGCATCGTATCCTTTCTGAGTCGTTGGTAGATCAACCACAAAATTCATTGTGATA
Source organism: Panax notoginseng (assembly GCA_016801055.1). Taxonomy (NCBI): domain Eukaryota; kingdom Viridiplantae; phylum Streptophyta; class Magnoliopsida; order Apiales; family Araliaceae; genus Panax; species Panax notoginseng. The sequence continues at coordinate 195,308,211 of CM029013.1, read as the reverse complement.
TGCTCTCACTTCTATTTCGGTATTTCCAACGGTTGAAGTAATCCGCTTGGCCTCTAATGTTCTGCTTTTACTCTCTGACACGTCAAGCATTTCACAGCACATTCTGCAACATCTCTTATCATATCCAGCCACCAAAAATGTCACCGCAAATCTTGACACATTTTCGTACTTCCCGGATGAATCAAATATTTTGAGTTATGAGCTTCTATCAAGATTTCTTCTTTAATATCCGGTACTGCTGGAACCCAAATTCGTCCCTCGAATCTTAGCACTCCTTCGGTATCAACCTTTTACTTCACCTCACTACTCTCAACCATACTTTCCTTTATTTTTCTGCATTCTTCATATTGTAGTTGAGCATTCTTTACCTTGTCCACCAAAGTTGAACTAGCTTCTAACTGGAATAGTCATTCATCGGATTCCTTTGGAAATTTAATTTCCAGCTCTAATCTTGCCATTGTTGAAATGAGCTCCTCCTGGTTGGTTAACAACAACAACTTCTCACGACCCTTCCTACTCAATGCATCTGCAACCAGATTTGCTTTGTCTGGATGATAAAAGATCTCGCAATCATAATCTTTTATTAATTCCATCTATCTCCTTTGACGCAAGTTCAGGTCCTTCTGTGTGAAAATATACTTCAGACTCTTATGGTCTGTGTATATCTCACATTTCTCTTCATAGAGATAGTGTCTCCATATCTTTAAAGCAAATACCACCGCAGCCAACTCTAAATAATGAGTCGGATTCCCTTCCTCGCAGTCCTTCAAATTCCTTCATGCATACGCAATGACTTTACCATTCTGCATAAGGTCACAAACTAATCCTTTATGTGAGGCATCACTATACAACACGAAGTTTCCTATATTAGCAGGTAATGACAACATAGGTGCCACACTGAGCTTCTTCTTCAATTCTGTAAAATTTTCTTCACACTTTTTCGTCCAAACAAATTTTACAGTTTTTCTCGTCAAATTTGTCAACGGAGTGGCAATCTTGGAAAAATCCTGAATAAACCGTCTGTAATAACCTACCGATCCCAAGAAACTTCTTACTTCCGATGGAGTTCTTGGTTGTTCCCAATTTATCACAGCTTTAACTTTTGATGGATCCACTGTATTCCCATCTTTATCAATTACATGGCCGAGAAATTGTACACGTTCCATCTAAAATTCACACTTAGAGAATTTCACGTATAACTTTTCTTTTCTTAGTGTCTCCGGCGTCAAACATAAATGTTCCACGTGTTCTTCTTAAGATTTGGAGTACACCAAAATATCATCGATAAATACCACTACAAACTTGTCTAAAAATAGTTTAAACACCATGTTCATCAAATCCATTAATGCAGCAGGGGCGTTGGTCAAACCAAAATATATTACCAGAAACTCGTAATGCCCATACCGATTTCTGAATGCCGTCTTCAGTACATCCTCCTTCCTTACTTTCAATTGATGATACCGACTTCTCAAATTTATTTTCGAGAAGTATCTATCACCATTCAATTGATCAAACAAGCCATCTATTCTTGACAATGGATATTTATTCTCAATATTGACTTTGTTTAATTCCCTATAATCAATACAAAGACGCATTGAACCATCCTTCTTCTTCACGAATAACACCGGCACTCCCTACGGCGATATGCTCAGTTGAATATACTTATTACCTAACAGTTCTTGCAGTTGTACCATAAGTTCCTTCATCTCTACCGGAGCCATTTTCTACGGGCCTTCGATAATGGAGCAATTCCTGGCGCTAAGTCGATCACGAACTCGATTTCTCTGTCAGGCGAAATTCCTGGCAAATCTTCCAAAAAAAAGTCCACAAAATCCCTAACCATTGATATCTCTTCAGTTTCACACCCTCCTTCTTTTGAGTATAGACTATGTAAGCTAGGTACCCTACACAGTCCTAACTCAACAACTTTTTGGCCTGCATAATCGTCAGACATCTCTCTTATTTAGGCGATTTGCTACCATAGAAAACTACCTTTGACGGAGTCATAAGGTTTACACATTTCTTTTGGCAATCAATTATCGCTCCATAATTGAATAGCCAATCCATTCCCAATATTAGATCAAACTCTCCAAGTTTTATCGGGATTAAATCTACTGTCATAATATTCCACTTAATATTCAGTCTACAATTCTTGAATACGGATTTAACAAGAATTACCTCCCTATTCGCAATTTCTATGTGTAATGGGAAATTTAACTTTTCACTAGGTAATTCTAACTTCTTAGCAAATTCATCAAATATAAACGTGCAAGTAGCACCTGAATCAAATAATACATATGCATGTATATCATTAATTTGGATAATACCTGACACACCATCTTTTGATTGCACCGCGTCTTGCACTATCATGTTGAAGGTTATGGATGTGGGCTTATTTGATGATGTTGGTCCAGCAATGGTCAATGTACCTCTGCTGCTACCTCCCTTGCTTCCTATGTCTCTCCAGCTTTCTTCTTAGGGCAATCACGATTAAAATGATCCTTTGACCCGCAAGTGTAGCAAACATTCTTCTTGGGTTGATTGCAATTAGGGACAATGTGACCCTCATGGCCACAGTTAAAGCACACCTGCTTCCCCTTTAAGCACATACCCGTATGAAACCTCTCGTATGTAGCATATACGTTAAACTTCTTCTTCTGCTAGTTTCCTTACTTGTTTCTAGCTCCCACTTTGCACTCCACTTTATCTTCAAGTTTTTGTTACCATTTCCATCGCTACCACCACCATTCTTAGCTTCACCCTCACTCTTCTTATTTCTCTTCTCTTGATTGTACTTTATTACAACCTCGCCTCCACCTTCAGTGAGAATTGCCTTCTCTAGTACTGCTATAAATGTCTTCAGCTGAAACATGGGGACCCTACTGTACAACCAGGGTTTCAGTACCTACTCAAACCTCTTAGCCTTGCACTCATCTGTGTTGACTTGATATGGTGCAAACCTTGCCAATTCGTTAAATTTTGCGGCATACTCTAATAACATCATTGATCCTTGCTCCAGTTCTAGGAACTGCACCTCCATCTGATTCTTTGAACTCTCTAGGAAATAAGTCTCGAAAAATATCTCCTTAAACCTATCCCAAGTCATTACCCCTTAACCTCCTCGAGATTTATTGGCTTGCCACCAAAAACTAGCCTCTACTTTCAACATAAATGTTGCAAAAGTAGTATTCTGATTCTCACCTACTCTAGCAACATCAAAAACTTTCTCTATCTCCATGATCTAGGTTTGTGTCTCAACTGGATTTATGGACCCACATAATTCTGGTGGTCGAACCGCCTTGAAATCCTTAAAAGTTGTAGCTTGATTCTGTGGTTGATTCTGTAATGCTCCCGTCAGTAATATCACTAACTGCTGAACTGGGTTAGCCTCAGCATTGTTGTTATTGGTAGATCCCTCCGGGGGTCCTCTGTCGTGGTTAACGTCTTATAGGCATTTTTTGTTAAAATATTCTCATTAGATTATTATTCCATCATTTAAGTATTGTGTACTTAATTTGCACATCACAAAATTACCAAAAAACATACAATATCTTGAATAAATACTAACTTTTATTCATTCATAATATTTTAAAACATAATAACGATAGCATTCTTGCTTTCTACATCACTTTTCTGAACTACTAAAGTTTTAGGATAACTTTATCATCATCATACCCCATGGGTTATATCATACCCGAGATTTACATCTTATTTATTCACTAATCACACAGTAATTACATTTATGACTGTAGACACTCAAAATTTTCTGCACACCTGTTACTAACATTGCAGGATGGCAGATTCGTCTTTCAGAAATAACCCTGGAAGATAGCTCATATCCAGTCCAGATACTACCGATAGTTCAGTCTCAACCCCGGAACACACACCGGGAGTATCAGTTCCAACTTCGGAGATAACCCCGAGGCCTGCAGTTCTAATACTAGAAATTCTACCGGAGAAGGCCGATTCATCCCGGAGATAACCCCGAGATATTCAGTCTCAGTCCTGACACCGGGAAAAGCAACGCTAACCTTGGAGATAACCCTAAGGAATGCAGTTGCAGTTCCAGAGATAACCCAGAAAATGCTTATTTCAAAGCAATGCAAACAGCTTTAGAACACTCAGCATTCACACCGAGGCACTCAATACAAGACCCGGAGATAACATCGTGAAGACATGCACACCTCAGAGATGAAACTGAGGACCTTCAACACTTGCAGCAGTCCAATCTCAGAGATAACCCTGAGCAACATCTGCTTTATCAGCCCAAACTGGAGATAACCCCGGTGAGGGGCAAAGTCGTCGTCTTGCCACTTTGACGCCACATCGCACCGTCTCAACACTTTAGACATAGATTTCTACACAGTAATGTCCCACAAGAACCAAGGAAGTCCAATCCCGAGTGACTATTATGCAGGACAACGGATAGAATTTGAGGCTTGAAGACCGGAGGGCATGGTCCTATCTTCCTAACTTCGTACAACCTCTAATCCCATGTCATTGCGTAACTCTCGACAATGGCGGTTCGAAATAGGTCTTATACACCTCAGTCAGATGTCTGGATTGAAGTTTTGAAAGTTCGAGAGGACATCACATTGCATGCGTGCACGTACTTCGAGACGGCGGGATCCACGGAGCCCGAGGCACGCCGGGAAGCCGTAGGTACACCTGCGGCTCCCCCCCTCTATAAATAGAGGGCTTGGGGTGGACATTTTGTAACAGAAAAGGTGAGGAAGCCCGATCCAATTTGCTCTGTACACACCCTAAACTGAGTGTTTTATCATTTTAAACACTTGTAAGCTCATATATAGCTACTTTTTACTAGCTGGAGCCGAGTGTTCATCCAATTAAAGCTATAGAAGTTTTCTTTGGCAGCCCACTGTAAGCCTTCTTACACACTTTAAAGCCTTTCTCTTCATCTTTACACACACCATTCTTCACGTTGAGAGTCGTGTTGCGTGTGTATGCCCAGACTTCGATCCGTGGGTTCATTTCAGTTTATATATATATATATATATATATATATATTATATATATATATACTAACATATCGAGTTATGTCTCGATTGAGACATACTTAGGTCTGGAGCTTTAAATTATTTCATATATATATATATATATATATATATATATATATATACAAAAGCAATTAAACGTTCCAAACATATATATATATATATATATATATATATATATTATATTTCGTCCCGCCTAGAGTTTACTTCGTGGCAGTTGACCATTTTTATTGCTTTCTGTACATTTCATCCCTCCTGGAGTTTCATCCGTGGCGGTTGATTGCTTTTACAGCTTTATTTACATTTCTGATCCCCCATAGAGGTGCTTCGTGGTGGTTGATCATGTCAATATATATATATATATATATATATATATATACCACTTTTACATATTTACATTTCTGATCCCCCATGGAGGTGCTTCGTGGTAGTTGATCATGTCTGTATATATATATTTACAGCTTTTATATATATAACTGCTTTCTGCTTTCATACAAACTGCGGTATTATGTGAGCCTAGGAATCATGTCATCCCAGATTCAGTTTATTAAATCTAGATTCGGTTCCCGTGTTGGACATTTTCGGCTGTAAGCAGCCTGTAAATTTATTCACGGTGTTTGGATTTCCTCATATGATTTTCATACCCATGAGGAGTTCGGCACTACTTTGTACATTATTTTCTCAAAGATGCTTCGCATCTCGAAATTAAAAGCAATCAAGCCGCACATTTTAATAAAATGGAAGTGTAAAAGGTCTCAGTTACTATTGAGCATTAGGGTTTGAAAAACCAATTTTTATAAAACTTCACTACTATATTTTGTTTAAAACTGAATTTTTACACATATTCAAACCATGTGTATATAGGTGCGAATGAGGCCTCACACTACTTCCAAGTAACAACACATTGACCCACACATACACACACATTCATATAACAGTTTCTTGAAAAGTGGCGGTCACCGTGGCAACACGGATGTCGGGGGGTGCCTAACACCTTCCCTCCGCACAAACAAGTCCCCGAACCCTAATGAATCTCGGTTTCACAGACCCGTTTAGCAGTGTTACATCACTGGGTCAATGTTCAAACCTTTTTCTTGGTTGTGTTGGTACAACCGGTTAAAAAACCAACTGGCAACTCTTATAGTCCAATCGTCGACATATACATGTCGGACCTTTTTGGCTTATTTTTTCAAACAAATCTCAACTAACATGAGAACACAAAAGAACAAGAATAGAAAATGGACAAATAAAAATCCCGACGTCGACATGTGGCGACTCTGCTGGGGACAATCAGTAAGAGGACTTAAACTGCTATTACAAGTATTTCAAAACTATTATATGCTTGTGTGTGGATGTTGCATTTACATTTGATGAATGTGTACGAATGTATTTTTACTGCATTAAAATATATAACTGTCTGTGATATTAGTGCTTCGCATATGTCATCATTAGACATGTTGTATGTGATTGTATGATGTGTGGTTCCTCCACCAAGAGGCTATCCTATTGGTGTTTGATTACTGGACTCGTAGGAAGACTAATTCAAACGAGGCTCAGGAAAGGCACCACCCAAATTAACTCCAATTGAAAGACCGGATTAAATTCCCGTTGAGTAAATTGCGATGATTTGGGAACCTTAATGCCAAAAAGCCGCGAGAGTAACCTAAGATAGGCCAGCCTTTAATAAACCAAACGCGAAGGAAAGTCTCTTCATGCTTTCTCATTTCAAATTACTTGTAAAGTCAATTACTTGTATTTCTATTCCATATTCATCTCCATGTAATGAGAAATATGAAGAAGAATGTGCATACTTAAATTAACATGATATCATGTATTACAAACAGCTAACATTCATTTTGCAGGATAATAATCCTAAAATGGACACATCACATAGCATGTAAACATTTACACAATCCCTAAGACTAAATTATGCAAGTTTTGTTGCAGGGAAGCAATCGGACCTATTACCCGTTCAAAGTCCAAAAAGGTCGCAGGCCTACAACCAATCATGTCTTCATCTGACCAATCTAATCATGTTTCTCACGAAGAATTTGACGGATTAAGTAAATAAATCACAGATTTGTCTGTTCTGCTTAAAGAACTACATCAGTCTACTCAGGGTATGAAGATACCCATACATGTTGAATCCTCTACACAGGGAGCTAAAGGTTCGGAGAAAACATATTCGGAACTACAATTTCTTACCACAGACAAAAATCCTGAAAACACCCATCTCAAAAGAGATCTAGACACCGGTGACATCAGGAAAAAGGTCCTTCAAATGGAAGAAACCCTTCGTTCTATCAAAGAACATGGAGCACATGGGAGTGTCTCATATGCTAACCTTTGTATATTCACTTGTGTTCATTATCCAGAAAAGTTCAAAACTACTGACTTCAAAAAGTATGATAGGTTAGGAGATCCTTACATATATTTGAAGGTGTTCATTAGTGAACTTGGATCTTATGTAGAGGATGAGAAGCTCAGAATGCAACTGTTCCAAAAGAGTCTGACTGGAGAAGCCCGTTTGTGGTATACCAGATTAGACAACTCAAAGATCTAAAGCTGGGAAGAACTAGCTCATGGTTTCCTCACATAATACAGCTTCCAGTCTCAGATGGCTCCTGACCGGTACCAGATTACCAAGGTCAAGAAATAGTCTAATGAGTTTTTAAGAGAGTATGCTTAAAGGTGGAGGCGCCTTGCGATTCAAGTGATTCCTTCTATGACAGAGTCAGAAATGGTCATGACCTTTATCGACATATAAGAAGCTCCTTTCTATGAGAGAGTTTTAGCTGGCATTGGTAAACCATTTTCTGAAAGATCAAATATGGAGAGATCGCTGAGATGGGGTTAAAGTCAGGAAAGATTCAAGACCTAGCCACTCTTAAAGTTGTTGCTGAACACATCCAGGCCAGAACTTATGGAAACAACCCCTGAAGGGTCCATAAAAAGAAAGAGGAGGATGTTTCCTTGATACTCCAAGGTCAAAAGGGCAATCAGAGTATGCCTATTCAGAGGAGGAATTGCACTCCCTTTCAAGCAAAGTCTTCAAACCCTCCAGTGCCAAAAGGTGGAGAAGTCAGATGCCTTCGAGTGTTCACACCCTTAGGGGACTCGCTCGAGAATATCCTTACTCTTCTGACTACTAAAAAAAATCATGCATCTTCTTCCACCAGCTAACCCTAATGGGAAGGGTTTCAATGCTGCTCGGAAATGTGCTTATCATACCGGGGCACTTGGACATGATACTCATGATTGTTGGACCTTGAAACATAAGATCCAAGATTTGATAGATAACGGTGAGATAGTCGTCACCAAGCCTAATTAACCTTACGTACAAGATAACCCTCTTCCTCAACACAAAGAGGAAGAGGTCAACATGATTAATTGGAGCAGTGGACAGAGTTCCAATTTTAATTGTGAATCATCTCAGATCATCAAAGACGATATTAACAAATGGGATTATGCAAAGTTCCAGTTTATGATGGAACAAAAGATGAAAGCTCTGTGTAAATAGATTGAGCAATTGGCTGAATTGGTGACCTATTAGCATCAAGTCACACGCCAATTAGTTAGCGAGGAGCATGCGAGTCTCCTCCCCTTGGTTATGAATACTCCCTCTTCATCTTCAAAATATGAAACATTGGAGGACACAGTGACGAAGAGAGCAACTACCAAAGCCTGTCGAAATTTTGCCAATAGAAGAGAATTTATATACCTGGGCCAACCTATGAAGGAGATACTTCATATGGTAATCAATGAAGGAAGGATTACTTCCCTCCTACCTCTAATCAATCCCCGTTCAGGACGGTTTAATTCTGATGGAGTATACCAATATCATTCCCATTCTCGCGGTCACAACACAGAAGAATGTTGGACACACCGCCACCTTATTCAGAATCTAACTGATAGCGGTGTCTTGCAACTGGCAAATAATGATATTGTGCTATTTGAGAGTGAAAATACTTTTCCCACTAAATGAAAGGGACTGGTGGCAGTTATATCCGCTAAAGCTGATAGGACTATCAAACCATTCACAATACAAGCAATTCAACTCAAAGGAATTGATAATCCTTTGAAGGTGGCTGCACCCGAGCCAATTAACCTACCATTCAGATCACAATATGCTGTTATCAGCTTCCAAAAAGTTCCCTGGAATTATGGAGAAGCTGAAGGATCCACCTCTTATACAACTGCTACAGTGTTAAAGAAAAATCCACTATGTCTTCCCCAACGGGTGATGAAGCATACCATCAAGTCAAAGGGGAAAATTCCCATGGAGAAGATTGAAAAATCCATCCGTACTATGGGTTATAATGAAGCCAATGTGGTTTTAAGCTTAAGAAAAGCTCCACATCAAATTTCAATACTGGACTTGGTTTTAATTTTTGAGGATCACAGGAAGATTCTACTGAAGGTTTTAGAAAAAGCATATTTACCGAAATCAGTGGATGTGAAAAAATTTTAATATCTGGTTGATCACATTTTTAACAACAATGTGACATCTTTCACTGATGATGACATACCGCCCAAAGGGACCGGTCATTGCAAGTCGTTACATATTACGATTTTGTCCTCCGGATACATGCTAGCTGGAGTTTTGATAGATGGAGGCTCGTCTCTGAATATATGTCCTTACACTATGTTGGTGAAGATGAACGTCAATCTTAAACGGATCCGAAGCAGCCATACGGTTATTAAAGCTTTTGATGGATCCCGCTGAAATTTAGTCGAAGATATTGAGCTGCTAATTAAGATTGGTCCCCATACATTCTGTGTATCTTTTCACGTTCTCAAAATAGATACAGGATACAACCTACTTCTAGGGGTGGATTCATATGGTCGGGACAGTCCCTTCCACTATTCATCAGTAACTTAAATATATTATCAACAATAATCTAGTCACAATCAACGCTAAACCGGAATGTCCTCAACAAGGTAACATACCACTCATTAATGTCAATTCAGATGTTGAGGCAGTCAGTTTTCATGCCTTGGAAGTGACCAACACTCAATACCATTCCATTGGGACGCCATTTCGCGTACCCAAGATTTCTGCCGAAGTGATGGCAGCTACTCAAGAAATGATGTCATTGGGACACCAGCCGGGACAAGGGCTGGGTAAAAGTCATCAGGGTATTAAGCACCTGATTCAAGTTTCCAGTTAAATTGGGAAAGCCGGACTAGGCTATTCTGCCAGTTCCAGTAACAGGAATCCACATAAGCATAAGCAGATTCCTTCAGCTTCAGCCAAACGACGATTATCTCCACCTGTAAATCCAGAGTTCACACAATCTCCGGTAAAGGTGCCAGCCAATGTAATGGCTATGTTATTTCCCAAACCGATATCGGTAAAGGAGAAGGAAGTCTTTGTTCTAGATCCCAAGGTAGAAGAAGAGGAACGAAGAATTAAGCAAGACATCGTTCGAATGATGTCAGGTATACACATCATTGCCCATGATGAACATATAAATAGATACACCTCAGACAGTGATTGCCCAGATGTAATGGTCATCATTCGGGAAAAAGAGGATGATGTAACAATCCATATTTTTTTAATTGTAATTTTTGAAATATTTATTGAATTATATAAATATTTAACGGATGTGTTATCGTTGAATACATATTTGTATTTGTTTAAATTGATTTGAATTGATTGGTTTAAGGACTAATTTAATTTAATAATTAAGTTAGAGAGTTATAATGATTAAATAAATTATTATGTTGATATTTCAATTTAATGATCAATTATTTGTATTAAGTTATGTGATTAAATGATTTATTTAATAAATTGTTATTTGAAGTAATTAAATTAAATATGAAAACTTAATTAAATAAAGTGTGACAAATAACTAAATTATAAGGAGTAATTAAAATAGTTTAGTTTAGTTTTACCCAAACAAGGCTTAAAGATATTAAATGTTATTTTTAAATTATTTTGCTAAACAAAGCCCTATGGCTTTTGGATTTTTGAAATTTAAATTAATAAAATATAAATATATTTACAAGTTATACGTTATATTTTGTAATTGTAACTGATATAATTATTAGGCTTATTAGTGCCATATCAGTTTTATTCTTGCTTATCAGTTAGTTTACGCTCCAGTTTTTGCTTAGTCTAAGAAAAAGATTGTAAGAGAAAATTCAGAGAGTCTGAGAGAACCTGAGAGAGAGAATTAAGAGAGGAAGTTCTGAGTCTTTTCTAAGCTTTTCTCAGTGGTTAGAAGAGATTTTGTTTTAGCATCAAAAGGTATTTTTCCATAACATTTATGTTATAATTACGTATATGTTTTAAGATGTTTTACGCTCTCTGTGTTCTTGAATTTCACTGTGTGTAAGGTTTTTACCAAAATTCATGTAAACCATGTTTTTTAAAATTGGTTAGGAAGTTATCTATAATTATGGTTGTTATTACTAGCATATATATATATATATATATATATATATATATATATATATATATATATATATATATATATATATATATATGATTGCATGTTAAATTAAGTCTGCAAGAAAAGAATTTGGTTTTATAGTGAAAACATATATGAACGTATGTTTTGTATGATAACAAAATTAATATGTGATTGTATGCTAATTATGAAATTTAACATTAGGTATGTTAATTGGGTATGAATTGTAGAAATCGTAGTTTAAAGTAATTAAATTTGGATTATTATTGATATTACAGTGTTATAACTTGTTAAACAACGTCAATAATGGAGTTTTGTTTTAAAACAGTGTTTCAAAGAATTAAGTTTGTTTAAAATCGCTGTTTAATTGTTGGTAATTGGTATATGGATGATGGTTAACATTTATGTGTAATTTACGTGAAGTTATACATGTTAATTGTCGTTAATTGGTGTTAAAATTAAGATACAGTAGCTTGATTATGTTCTTCGTTTTGTATTCTATGAGTTCTGGCGCCTCAGCGCCAAAATTCGCGTTCCAACTCAAAATCTCGCGCCTTAGCGCCAAAGTCGTAGCCGAAGCTCGACTTTCGAGCTGCAGCGCCGGCCAAAGGCCTGGTCCTCGCGCCGCAGCACCACTATAGCGCCGCAGCGCGGCCCACAGTGCAAATTGTGGCGTCGCGGCGCCGGTTTACAGTAGGTTCAGAAATGATTTTTTTTCTTGCACAAAAGTCTGTAATTGTTAGTGTAATGCTATATGATGACTGTTAAAGATTATATTTTTGTTAGTTAGGTATTGTAGTGATATAAACGAGCATTATATTAATACCTATCGTGTGTTATTTTAATAACGTAATGAGATTATGTGGTTATAAATCTAAGCCATACGTAATGAAGAGATTTAGTATGTTGATAATGACTGATAATGTCATGATGACATGTATATAGGATATTGTGGTTCAAGTTATAACGGTTTAGCCTACAAGCAAGGCAAGTTTCCTAACTCTATACCTTATTGAGCAAGATTACTTTCGTTAAACAAGTTATTACCTTACCTTGTTATTATTTTGCAAGTTTTCTATCTCCACTCTTTCGTTGAGTTAGTTTATTTTCGTTGAACAAGTTCTTGTATCTAGATTGTTTATAATGATGCGAGTTTTCTAAATCTTGTCTCTTAACATTGAGTAATGTTATTGTTTCTAATTCGATTATAATTACGCAATTTCTTCTGACTCTACACTTTCGTTGAGTTAGTTCTATTATTAAATTGTGCAAGTTTTTCCAAACCTAAACTTGCTATTTTTAGCATGCAAGTACCTTTATTATGATGAACAAGTTTATCGTTCAAGTTATTACTTATTATGCATGCTTAATATTAAATTCTAAGATTTTAACCTTAGCTTAACGTTGTTCAAGCAAGGCATAATATATTATTCAATGTTTATGCTATTAGATTTCTTCTAAAGCATGATATTAATTTATAATGTTGATTCAGTTATGATTATTCCATAACCTAGCGTTATGAACTTTGTATTCAACTAATCCTTAGTTGATGACCGTTGAATCCTAAATTTCCTTGAAACGTATCCAAACTAAACTTACTTTGGGGCGGACTTGTACTTGAAATATTGAGATGAACAACCCTATATATAGGGGTTTATGCTTAGTTTACAGTTAGCGCTGAAATGCTTGTGCACAATACATTGTACGAAAGATTGATCCCCCTAAGTACATGGAGTCCTTATAGTTTTATGACTGTTAAAGTTTAAGTTGAAAGAGTACTTATAACTGTGGACATGGTTCGTGGTCATTAGACCCTCAGTGATGTATTTCAGAATGTTAATAGAACCTATTGTTCAGTTCTATTGAGCCTAATATTTGGCAAATGATGTAAAAGTTTAAAGTTTTATTTATTATTATTCCAAGTAAGCCTTGTTTGCTCACTCTTACCTATATCACTATTACAGCTAAAGTTGAAAATGGTGACGTGCCTAGTACCAGCAAAGGAAAGGAAAAGATGAACAAGTATTGAAGACTTACAATATGTTGATAGTTTTATTATCAGACTTTGGTTTAAATATTGTAATGAGGTTTATTTAAATTTTTCCGCCTGAATGATTGTATTCAAAAGTTATACAACTTGGGAGATTTTTATTAATGTAATCTTGTATGGGCAGATTTATTATTCAATTTTATTATGATTGGGTAGTTAGAAATGAATGCTTGTATATCGTGAACACCGAATCCTGAGAAAATATAGTACTTGGATTTGGGGGTGTCACAAGTTGGTATTAAAGCTTTAGGTTATGAACCTTAGGTTGGGGAAAGCCTTAGAAAGTAACCTTTGAAAAGATAGTGGTGATACACTCTTATAGAGTTTTAAGGAAGAAGTAATAAAATACTTATGTGCTTATGTGATTATAACTTATATGCTCGTGAGTGACGAATAATAATGATTAGTAACTAGAATTTTAAAATTTTATTGTCAGGATGACTAATGTTGGAGAATCCAGTCAAACTATGGAGGAAGGACCTCAAATGCCTAGAGAGGAGAAGCCTCGTGATATTCAGGTGGTTTGGGAACAACTGCGTCCATGGGAGTCAGCTCCATTGGTCACAGTGGTTGAGCAGTCTGATGATTATGATGATGATATGGAAATGGATGAGGAGGATCCCGTCGAGCTGCCTCAGTCGAATGAGGAGGAATAGGTTCCATTGACCTCGATTGCTGCTAGTATGTACGATGATGTCTACGACCGTAACGTGGAACTTCAGGGCACCGTCGAGAAGTTGTAGGAGATAGTAGCTGAACAGCAAAAATCGATGGCACATAAGGACGATGACATCCAGGATCGAGATGAATGTCTGACTAATGTTGAAGAGAAGCTGATGCAGACTGAAGGAGAGAACGAACTACTACTCGAAGTGATTGCAGATCTGAATAACAAGCTGAAGGAAGAAGCTACTAAGAGGGCAAGAGCTGAAGATGCATGTGAGGAAGCGTATCAATGAATAGAGACAACAGTGAGAGGCGCATAGGCAAATAGGATGAAGATGGAAGAGATGGACAACGTATTCAACGCCGTGATCAATCGAGCTCAAGATCGGGTCATGGGTTATCCGATTCAGTTCGAGACTGCCATCCTACGTGTTAGATCGCCGAATAATGTTTCGGATTATAGAAGAAGAGCGTCGAAAGGCTACAGAGTATCTTAGTAGAAGATCGTAGGGAATATACCTGATATACGATGAATATAGTGTTAAATAATGTGTAAATCCCTAGTGTTTTGTAACCATGGGATATGATGATGATGAGGTTATCCTGAAACTGTGTAGTTCAGTAAAGTAATGTAAATAGCAGTGGTGCTATTGTTTCTATGTTTCAAAAGATTTCGAATGAATAAAAGTTATTATTTTATTTTATTCAAAGTGTTATGTGATAATTTCTTTTATGGGGGCAAGTTATGTAGAAATTACTTAAAGGAATTGAGAAACAATCTAATAGATGTATTTTTTTTAACAGAAAATACCTCCAAGACGTCAACCACCCCCGACAGAGAACCACTGAGGGAACTAACAATAACGATGTCGAAGGTAACCCCGTCCAACAACTAGTAACTTTACTGACGGGTGCATTACAAAATTAACCCCAGAACCAAGGTACAACTTTTAAGGAGTTAAAGGCGGTTGGACCAATCGAAGTCTGTGGGTCCATGAATCTAGTCGAGGCACAGACCTGGATTATGGAGATAGAAAAAGTGTTTGATGTCGCTAGGGTAGGGGATGATCAGAAGACTGCTTTTGCAACATTCATGTTAAAAGCAAAAGCTAGTTATTGGTGGCAGGCCAATAAAACCCGGAAAGGACCCAGAGTAATGACCTGGGACAGGTTTAAGGAGATATTCTTTGAGACCTATTTCCCAGAGAATTCGAAGAGTCGGCTAGAGGTTCAGTTTTTAGAACTGAAGCAAGGAACGATAACGGTATCTGAGTATGCCACAAAATTCAACGAGTTGGCGTGGTTTGCGCCATATCAAGTCAGCACAGATGAATGCAAGGCGAAGAGGTTTGAACAGGGACTGAAGCCCTGGTTGTACAGTAGGGTCTCCCTATTCCAGCTAAAGACATTTGCTGCGGTGATGGAGAAGGCAATACTCGCTGAAGGTGGAGGCGAGGCAATGACAAAGTTAAATCAAGAACAAAAGAAAAAGAAGAATGAAGTGGAAAATAAGAATGGAGATGGTAGTAGTGGAAATGACAACAACAACAATCTGAACAGGAAGTGGAATGGAAACGTGGATGCTAGAAACCAGTAGGGTAACCAACAGAATAGGAAGTTTGAAGCATTTGCTACATGCGAGAAGTTTCACAAGGGTGTGTGCTTGATGGGGAAACGTGCATGTTTCAACCGTGGCCAGGAAGGTCACATCGCCTCAAATTGTACCCAACCCAAGAAGAACGTTTGCTTCACGTGCGGATCCAAGATCACTTTGCTCGTGAATATCCTAAAAAGAAGGGTGGAGAGGCAACAGGAAATAAGGGAGGTAGCAGTGGAGGTACATGGGCCATTATTGGACCTACAACATCAAACAAACCCACAGCCAGAACCTTCAACATGACTGTACAAGATACTATGCAATGAAAAGATGTGGTGTCAGGTATTATCCCAATCAATAATATTGATGCTTATGCATTGTTTGATTCGGGTGCTAATTGCTCATTTATAGCTGATAAATTTGCTAAGAGGTTAGGATTGCCTAGTAAAGAACTAAACTTCCCTTTGAACATAGAAATTGCGAATAGGGAAGTGATTCCTGTTAGGTTCGTATACAAGAACTGTAGGGTGAATATTAAGGGGAATATCATGGTGGTAGATTTAATACTTATTAGACTTGGAGAGGTTGATGTAATTTTGGGAATGGATTTGCTGTTCAATTATGGAGCGATAATTGATTGCCAAAAGAAATGTGTAAACCTTGTGACTCCGTCAAAGGTAGTTTTCCATGGTAGAAAATCTCCTTGACAAATGAAATGTCTGACGATTATGCAGGCTAAGAAGTTATTTGGTCAAGGCTGTGTGGGTTATTTAGCTTACATAGTCGATACTGAGAAGAAGGGTGTGAAACTGGAAGAGATACTAGTGGTTAGGGAATTCGTGGATGTGTTTCCAGAGGATTTTCCAGGACTTTCGCCTGACCGAGAGATTGAATTCATGATCGAATTAGCGCTAGGAACAACACCGATATCGAAACACGCGTACAGAATGGCTCCGGTAGAGATGAAGGAACTGATGGTACAACTACAAGAACTGCTAGACAAGAAGTATATTCGGCTGAGCGTATCACTGTGGGGAGCATCGGTGTTATTCGTGAAGAAGAAAGATGGGTCAATGCATCTTTGCATTGATTATAGGGAATTAAACAAAGTCACTATTAAGAATAAGTATTTGTTGCCTAGAATAGATGACTTGTTTGATCAGTTAAAGGGTGCTAAATACTTCTCAAAGATAGATTTGAGAAGTGGGTATCACCAATTGAAGGTAAGGAAGGAGGATATACCTAGAACAACATTCAGAACTCGGTATGGACATTACGAGTTTCTGGTGATGTCTTTTGGTTTAACAAACGCCCCTGCTGCATTCATGGATTTGATGAACAAGGTGGTTAAACCATTCTTAGACAAGTTTGTAATGGTATTTATCGATGACATTCTAGTGTATTCCAAAACTCAAAAAGAACGCGTAGAACATTTACGTTTGACATTGGAGACACTAAGAAAGGAGAAGTTGTATACGAAATTCTCTAAGTGTGAATTTTGGCTAGATCGTGTATAATTTTTGGGTCATTTGATTGACAAAGATGAGATTTTAGTAGATCCATCAAAAGTGGAAGTTGTAATCAATTGGGAACAACCAAGAATACTTTCGGAGGTGAGGAGTTTCTTGGGACTGGCCGATTATTATAGACGATTCATTCAAGATTTTTCCAAGATAGCCACTCCGTTAACAAATTGGACATGGAAAGCTATGAAATTTGTTTGGACGGAGAAATGTGAAGAAAGTTTCCAGGACTTGAAGAAGAAGTTAAGTGTGGCACCTATGTTGTCATTACCAGATAGTACATGAAACTTTGTGGTGTATAGTGATGCCTCACACAAAGGATTGGGTTGTGTCCTTGTGCAGAATGACAAAGTTACTGCATACGCATCAAGGCAACTGAAGGATTATAAGAAAGGGTATCCGACTAATGATTTGGAATTAGGTGCAGTAGTATTTACTCTAAAGATATGAAGACACTATCTGTATGGAGAGAAGTGTGCGATATATACATACCATAAGAGTCTGACGTATATTTTTACTCAGAATGACCTAAACATTCGTCAGAGAAGATGGATGGAATTGATAAAAGATTACAATTGTGAGATCTTTTATCATCTAGGCAAAGCGAATGTGGTTGCAGATGCCTTAAACAGGAAAGGTCGGGAAAAGTTGATGCTGATAACCCGTGAGAAGGACCTCATTTTAGCAATGGAAAGGTTAGAGCTATAAATTAAACTTCCACAGGAATCCGATGAATGACTATTCCAGATAGCAACTGGTCCAACTTTAGTGGACAAGGTGAAGAACGCTCAACTATAAGATGAAGAATGTGAGAAAATCAAAGAGAAAGTGGTTGAGGATAGTGATGCGAAATACGAGATCGATACTGAGGGATTACTATGGTTCGAGGGAAGAATCTGGGTTCCAGCAGCACCAAAGATTAAAGAAGAAATCTTGACCGAAGCTCATAGTTCAAGATACTCGATGTGACAAACGAGATTTTGTAATTTAATTTTAATATTTAATGAATTAAATAAATATTTTTCGATGAATTAATTATTAGATTAAATAATTAATTGATGAAGTTGTGGTAGATTAATTTAATTATGTGTTATATTTATTAAATTAATGTGGAGAATTTTATTATTGGATGTATGTTTTTAAGTGAGCTTATTGAATTAAAAGAAATATTTAATAACCCTAATGTTATTTTAAATAATTTAATAATTAATTAGAAATCTAATAATTTGACATTATTAATAAATGAAAATTTAAATATTTGACTATGTGAATTAATGAGAAATCATTATATGTTATTTAAAATAAATTAAATTAGATGTTTGATTTACTATCTAATTGGGTGTGACATAATTAAAACTATAATGTAAGAGATTTATACAATTAATTAGTTTTAAAACCTATTATTGCTAGCCAAACAAAGCCCTAAAGGGAGTTGATAATAGTTACCCATGATTGGGCAACTGACCTCAACGCGTCAGTTGCTTCCTTTATTATACGTCTTCTTCTTCTTTATTTTTCTATGTTTAACAAGGAAATCACACAGAGAGAATTAAGAATTTTGAGAGAAAGGGTTCTGTAATTCCAAAACGGTTCTCAATGGTTAGCAAGTAATTTCTAAGCAACAAGAAGGTATTTTCCCATAATCTTATATATTTTAAATCGTGATACTAAAGTCTGTGTTCTTTTATTTCACTGTAAATATAAAGTTTTTACAAATTTCTATAGTAGTTGTTATATAACTGAACTATGGTGTTTTTATGGGTGTATGATGTTGGAAGTAGTGTTTAAGCATGAAAGGTTATGTTAATTTCGTTTAAAAGGAAGGAAACTATTTTTCAGTATATGTTCCGGTACATGGCTATTAACAGTCAAAATATTCATTAGTTTGGTTGTTAAGAAGATCAAAATCAGTAAATTGTTGGTAGCTAATTGGGAAATTAAAATTGTGAACATGTTAATTCTGTTGTTAAGAAGTTCAGAGAATCGTAGTTAAAGTAAACCAATTTGGTGGTTATTAGAATTTACATTGTTTACTGTGTTAAAATATGTCAACTATAGAGTTTTAATGTTTAAATCGTGCTTTCAAAATTTAAGATTTCTATAATCATGGTTTAGTCATTGGTAATTCGTACATTCATGATTAAACAATGTGTATGTGTAATTTGCATAAGTTATACATGTTAATTAGTGTTAGAAATTAAGTTATAGACAGAAATTAGTTGTTCTGTTCTCCTTTGGTTGGGTTCTACAAGTTTTGGCGCCCCAGGGCCGAAATTCGAGCCCCAGCGCCAACAATTCGCGCTCCAGCACTGAAATTCGTGCCCCAGCACCACTAGATAGCTTAGTTCTCGTGCCCCAGAGCCGGATTTGTAGTCTGAGTCGGACAGTTTTGACCTCCTATAGTAAAATGGCCATAACTTTTTCATATGAACTCCGATTAAGATGATTCCAGATGATCTGGAACGAGGACGAATAGACCTACAACTTTCGTTCTTTAAGTTTTTCAATTTGAGGTTATTAGGAAGGGTCAAAATGGTCATATTTAGGACTGTTATGTTTTTGGGACTCAGAGGGCGTCGGGCATGCACATATGCTAGTATAGTGCTTCTGACGATAAAAGATGTTATTCTAAGTTGTAAAACATTAATGTTAGTAAATATAATGATGCATAACATTAATAAATAATGTATTAGATAAGTTATAGAAGCATAGTAAGCATACACAAGAGAGACAAATCGGGCGTGTGAAGAATGAACGTCGAAACACCGTGCCAAGTGTTAATAAACTTAAAAAGTGTTTTCATTCAATTGAAATTAATATTATAAGATATGGAATGGATTTAATATAAAACCAATAAGTTGTCCTAGCAAGACTTAAGCACTTGAATGAACTGTGAATATGAAATACAGTGAGATATAAGTTGAAAGTTAGCACAATTAAGTTGAACATTGTGTATTTATGATAGGAAGGGTTATGAGACGTAGAGTAGAGTTTATATTACAATTACTATGTGTTGTTATGTGACTAATAATTGATGTGTATAATTATATAATTGCGTAGGGCACGTGAAGTGCAGATAGCTGTAAGCTATTAAACTGTTATTGGTAAACAACGATCAAGGCAAATCTTTCAGTTCTTATTTTCTACGTAGACTTGATGAACTATTTTAAATTGCGTGACATGTGATATGTGTTATAAGCAAGCATAATATATTATACATATTGTATCATTAAATGTTAAAGTCAATCTATGACTACAGTGTTTTTGTTAAATAATGGTGATTGAGTAAGGAACTTAATCCTTATATTTGCTATGTGAATTAAAAGCATATATGACACGTTACTTTAATTATTATGAGATGTATGTTGAGCATATTATTATGTGTTATGTGAAGCATGAAAACTGTTAGATTTTACTGGGTTGTCGAGCTCACTCTTGCAAATAACCACTTTGCAGGTCAAGATTTTAAGGTAAGGATATGTGCTAAGTGAGATATCGAGATCTATATTCACGAAGATTTCTTATGTTTTATGGGAACGTATTTAAGATTTTGAATGTAACATGTTGCTGAGTTATAAGTTGAGATATTCAGTGTATATGGATATATATTTATGATGTAAGACTTTGTATAGTCATTTTGTTGTAACGATTCATGATATATGTTTGAATATAAGAGATGTAATGTAAAGATTACGATTTAGGGCAATAAAGAAGGAAATGTACAAAAATTTTAAATATTCCACAATTTTAGTGATTTTTAATATCGAATAATGATGTAAAATTATAGGTTGAATGAATGGTTAACGACCGAAGTCGAGATTTAAATTGTATGGATTTTGGGGTCGTTACACTCGATTCATCTGGGAAGTGCGAAAATGTATCAAGATTTACACCGACATTTTTAGTGGCCAAATATGAAAAGGGACGTTGCAGAATGTGTGGCAAAATGTTTGACATGTCAAAGAGTTAAGGCCGAGCATCAAAGACCAAGTGGATTACTTCAACCGTTAGAAATACCGGAATGGAAGTGGAAACACGTCACAATAGATTTTGTGGTGGGTCTTCCAACTACTCAGAGAGAATGCGATGCAATTTGGGTGATAGTGGATAGACTGACAAAATCAGCGCACTTTTGACCAATAAAGATTAGGTTCAATCTTGATCAGTTGGCAAAATTGTACATTAAAGAAATCGTTTCAAGACACTAGATTCCAGTGTCAATTGTGTCAGATAAAGATCTGCGATTCACATCAAATTTCTGGAAGAGACTACAAGAAGGCATGGGAACGCAGTTGCGAATGAGTACGGCTTACCATCCACAAATAGAAGTCCAAAGCGAACGAACGATCCAGACATTGGAAGATATGCTGAGAGCATGCATTATGGATTTCAAAGGGAGCTGGGAAGAATATTTACCGTTGGTGGAATTCACTTACAATAATAGTTACAACGCGAGCACCGACATGTCGCCTTACGAAGCACTGTATGGCAAAAAGTGCAAAACTCCACTGTGCTAGGATGAAGTCGGTGAACGTCAACTGTTAGGACCAGAACTGGTACAACAAACTGCTGAGGTTGTCAAACTCATCAGAACAAGATTGGTAGTAACTCAAGATCGACAGAAGAAGCATGTTGATCAACACAGCCAAGATCGTGCATTCGACGTAGGAAATTACGTATTCCTAAAAGTTTCTCCTTGGAAGGGGAAAATTCGTTTCGATAAAAAGGAAAAACTCAGCCCGAGGTTTATTGGACCCTTCGAAGTGCTGCGAAGAATTGGGGAGGTGGCTTATGAGGTAGCTCTACTTCTAGAGTTTGAAAAAAAATCACAATATTTTTCATGTTTCGGTATTACGACCGTATAAACCCGATTACAAGCACGTGATCGAGTACGAACCATTGCAATTCGAGAAAGATTTGTCTTATGAAGAGATTCATATCCAGATAGTCGACAGGAAAGAACAAGTGCTCAGAAATAAAGTTATATCTTCTGTGAAGGTAATATGGAGGAACTACAATGCTGAAGAAGCGACGTGGGAACTCGAAGAGAAAATGATGAAAGTTTACCCTGAGTTATTTGTTTAATCCGTGTTTTCGATTCTGGGGACAGAATCTTTGTAAGTATGGAAGAATGTAACAAATAAATTGTTTGAGTGGTGATTCTGGGGACAAAATCCTTATAAGGAGGGAAAGATGTAACAATTTATATTTTTTTAATTGTAATTTTTGAAATATTTATTAAATTATATAAATATTTAACGGATGTGTTATCGTTGAATACATATTTGTATTTGTTTAAATTAATTTGAATTGATTGGTTTAAGGACTAATTTAATTTAATAATTAAGTTAGAGAGTTATAATGATTAAATAAATTATTATGTTGATATTTTAATTTGATGATCAATTATTTGTATTGAGTTATGTGATTAAGTGATTTATTTAATAAATTGTTATTTGAAGTAATTAAATTAAGTATGAAAACTTAATTAAATAAAGTGTGACAAATAACTATATTATAATGAGTTATTTAAATAAATTAAAATAGTTTAGTTTAGTTTTACCCAAACAAGGCTTAAAGATATTAAATGTTAATTTTAAATTATTTTGCCAAACAAAGCCCTATGGCTTTTGGATTTTTGAAATTTAAATTAATAAAATATAAATATATTTACAAGTTATACGTTATATTTTGTAATTGTAACAGATATAATTATTAGGCTTATTAGTGCCATATCAGTTTTATTTTTTTGACGCATACTTGCTTATCAGTTAGTTTACGCTCCAGTTTTTGCTTAGTCTAAGAAAAAGATTGTCATAGAAAATTTAGAGAGTTTGAGAGAACCTGAGAGAGAGAATTAAGAGAGGAAGTTCTGAGTCTTTTAAAAGCTATTCTCAGTGGTTAGCAGAGATTTTGTTTTAGCATCAAAAGGTATTTTTTCATAACCTTTATGTTATAATTATGTATATGTGTTAAGATGTTTTACGCTCTCTGCGTTCTTGAATTTCACTGTGTATAAGGTTTTTACCAAAATTGTTGTAACCCATGTTTTTTAAATTTAGTTAGGAAGTTATTTATAATTGTGGTTGTTATTACTAGCACAAGCACACGCACACACACACACACACACACACACACACACACACACACACACACACACACATATATATATATATATATATATATATATAAATATATGATTGTATGTTAAATTAAGTCTGCAAGAAAAGAATTTGGTTTTACAGTGAAAACATATATGAACGTTTGTTTTGTATGATAACAAAATTAGTATGTGATTGTATGCAAATTATGAAATTTAACGTCAGGTATGTTAATTGGGTATGAATTGCAGAAATCGTAGTTTAAAGTAATCAAATTTGGGTTATTATTGATATTACAGTGTTATAACTTGTTAAAAAAGGTCAACAATGGAGTTTTGTTTTAAAATAGTGTTTTAAAGAATTAAGTTTGTTTAAAATCGTTGTTTAATTATTGGTAATTGGTATATAGATGATGGTTAACCTTTATGTGTAATTTACGTGAAGTTATACACGTTAATTGTCGTTAATTGGTGTTAAAATTAAGATACAGTAGCTTGATTATGTTCTTCATTTTGTATTATGTGAGTTCCAGCGCCTCAGCGCCAAAATCCGCATTTCAGCTCGAAATCTCACGCTTTAGCGCCACAATCAGAGGCGAAGCTCGACCTCCGCGGCGCAGCGCCGGCCAAAGGCCTAGTCCTCGTGCCGCAGCACCACTACAGCGCTGCAGCGCGGCCCATAGTGCAAACTGTGGCGCCGCGGCGCTGGTTTGTAGTAGGTTCAGAAATGATTTTTTTTCTTGTACAAAAGTCTGTAATTGTTAGTGTAATGCTATATGATGACTGTTAAAGATTGTATTTCTGTTAGTTAGGTATTATAGTGCTATAAACTAGCATGATATTAATACCTAGTGAGTGTTATTTTAATAATGTAATCGGATTATATGGTTATAAATCTAAGCCATACGTAATGAAGAGATTTAGTATGTTGATAATGACTGATAATGTCATGATGACATGTATATAGGATATTGTGGTTCAAGTTATAACGGTTTAGCCTATAAGCAAGGCAAGTTTCCTAACTCTAAACCTTATTGAGCAAGATTACTTTCGTTAAACAAATTATTACCTTACCTTGTTATTATTTTGTATGTTTTCTATCTCCACACTTTCGTTAAGTTAGTTTGTTTTGGTTGAACAAGTTCTTGTATCTAGATTGTTTGTAATGATCCGAGTTTTCTAAATCTTGTCTCTTGACATTGAGTAATGTTATTATTTCTAATTCGATTACAATTACGCATTTCTTCTAACTCTACACTTTCATTGAGTTAGTTCTATTATTAAATTGTGCAAGTTTTTCCAAACCTAAACTTTTTATTTTTTAGCATGCAAATACCTTTATTCTGATGAACAAGTTTATCGTTCAAGTTATTACTTATTATGCATGCTTAATATTAAATTCTAAGATTTTAACCTTAGCTTAACGTTGTTCAAGCAAGGCATGATATATTATTCAATGTTTATGCTATTAGATTTCTCTTAAAGCATGATATTAATTTATAATGTTGATTCAATTATGATTATTCCATAACCTAGCGTTATTAACTTTGTATTCAACTAATCCTTAGTTAATGACCTTTGAATCCTAAATTTCCTTGAAACGTATCCAAACCAAACTTACTTTGGGGCGGACTTGTACTCGAAATACTGAGATGAACAACCCTATTTATAGGGGTTTACGCTTAGTTTACACTTAGCGCTGAAATGTTTGTACACAATACATTATACGAAGGATTGATCCCCCTAAGTACATGGAGTTCTTATAGTCTTATGACTGTTAAAGTTTAAGTTGAAAGAGTACTTATAACAGTGGACATGGTTCATGGTCATTAGACCCTCAGTGATGTATTTCAGAATGTTAATAGAACCTATTATTCAGTTCTATTGAGCCTAATATTTGGCAAATGATGTAAAAGTTTGAAGTTTTATTTATTGTTATTCCAAGTGAGCCTTGTTTGCTCACTCTTGCCTATATCACTATTACAGCTAAAGTGGAAAAGGGTGACGTGCCTAGTACCAGTAAAGGAAAAGGAAAGATGAACAAGTATTGAAGACTTGTAATATGTTGATAGTTTTATTATCAGACTTTGGTTTAAATATTGTAATGAAGCTTATTTAAATTTTTCTGCATGAATGATTGTATTTAAAGGTTAGACAACCTGGGAGATTTTTATTAATGTAATCCTGTATGGGCAGGTTTATTATTCAATTTTATTATGATTGGGTAGTTAGAAATGAATGCTTGTATATCGTGAACACTAAATCCTGAGAAAATGGAGTACTTGGATTTGGGGGTGTCACAGATGATGACAACCCCTCCATTACTGCAGTCCACCAGGACTTTGCCCTTGCCAATTGGAACCACACTCCTTGCATTGGTCGACAAGGGTAAAACGGGTAGGACTTCTTTTTGCCCTGTAGTTATCATAACTACTTACTTTTCTGTACAGTATTAGCAGTTGTTTTGTCCGTACATGCTTACACTTTGTATGATTAAACAGTTTCATATATATTAAGTGAATCATATTTTGTTTCAGGACTCTGAACTTAGATGTGCTTGTACTTGTTGATAAGATGCCTCTTCTCCACAAGGATTGTAATTTTGATGAAAAGTTGGACTCAAACTTGATGGAAATACAAGAGGACATTGAGGTGCCTCGAGAAATCAAAGAATGGGTCGAAGACAAACTTAAACCCAACCTTGATCAAACCACCTCCTTCAATCTTGGAACCTTAGAAAGCCCTAGGTTAATCCAAATTGGTTCAGCCTTACCCCAAACTAGAGGAATGACATGGTTACACTACTAACCCAATTCCAGAATGTGTTTGCATGGTCTCACTAAGATATAGTGGGTTTATCCACTGATATTTTCCTTCATCGCCTTCCCATTAAAAAGGGATTCAAGCTAGTCAAGCAAAAACTCAAGCGATTGAAACCTGAGTGGAGTTTAAAGGTGAGAGAAGAAATTGTGAAATAATTTCAAGCTGGTAATATCATGGTGTCCACATATCCTGAATGGATATCCAACATCGTTCCCGTGCCTAATCCTGGAGGAAAGGTGCGAGTTTGCGTGAATTATCGGGATCTGAATAAAGCTTGCCTTAAAGATAGCTTTCCCGTGCCATTTATCCACATTCTCATTGATAATACTGCTCAATACGGCATGTACTCCTTCGCTAATTGCTTTGGGGGGTATCATCAGATTATGGTTACTGAGGAGGATCGTGAGAAAATTGATGCCTTAGGGAACCTTTTGCTATAGACGGTTGTCTTTCAGCCTCATCAATGCCGGAGCTATCTATCAGTGAGCCATGATGACTCTTTTCTATGACTTAATGCACAAAGGGATATAGATCTACGTGGATGACATTATTGTCAAATCCCGAAAGGAGGAAGACCACCTTGACCATCTCAGAAAGCTTTTCAACAGGTTGCGTAAGGACAACTTGAAGTTGAATCCAGCCAAGTGTGCCTTTGGCATTAAGTCAGGCAAGTTGCTAGGATTTCTAGTCAGCCACAAAGGGATTGAGCTGCATCCCACCAAAATCTAGGCCATAACTAAAATGCCCATTCCTCAGACAGAGAAGGAAATATGGTAATTTTGGGAAGCATCAACTTCATTAGTTGGTTCATTTCTCAACTCACAGCAACCTGTGAGCCTATCTTCAAGCTATTAAGGAAGAACTCCTCCATGAAATGGAATGATGAGTGTCAAAAGGCCTTCCTTACAATCAAAGAGCAGCTAGTCAAAGCTCCAGTCTTGGTACCACCCAGGGATGATGTTCCCCTATTCGTGTACCTGTCCATAAGTGACAATGCCATGGGCTGCATGCTGGGTCAGAAAGACGATAGAGGCCGAGAACGAGCTATCTACTATCTCAACAAAAGATTCAGCAGTAGTGAACACAAGTACACTCTGATTGAGAAGAGTTGTTGTGCTTTAGCATGGGCTGCCATGAAGTTACAGCTTTACCTCCATGGGCACACAACCCATCTCATATCCCACGTGGATTCTCTCAAGTATGTGTTTAGCAAGCCCATACAGAATTGTCGGTTGTCCAGATGGCAGTTGATTCTGCAACAATTTGACATCGTTTGCGTGACGCAAAAGTCCATTAAAAGGGCAAGGAATTGCAAATCAACTGGCCGCCATACCTTCAGGGGATTTCAAACCCTTGGAAACATACTTCCCCGATGAAGGGGTAATGACCATTCAGCGACACCATTAGTATGATACATGCCAAATATGGAACATGTATTTTGATTGAGATATTACTATGGAAGGTTCTAGAGCTGGAGCAGTTCTAGTATCTGGTACAGGGGACAAGTATCCCGTCGCAGTCAAATTGCAGTTTGTCAGCACCAACAACACAGCTGAGTATGAAGGCTGTATCATGGGGCTAAAACTTGCCCGTTCAATGGGCACTAGGCAGTTAAATATCTTTGGGGATTTAGAGTTAGTAGTCAAACAATCCACGGGAATCTATCAAACCAAAGAGCTACATTTGCTGCCTTAGCATCGACAAGTTTTACAGATGACTTCGGAGTTCGAAGAGATCTCTTTTCTACACATTCCTCGTAATAGGAATGACTTTGCAGATGCACTAGCAACTTTGGCCTCCTTGATTCATATACCTGACAAGGAACACGTTCCAAGCGTCACATTGGCCCTGCAAAAAGCACCAACCTATGGCAACTATGTTGGAGAAGTATCGGATGAGCTACCTCCCATCCAACAACCTTGGTATCAACTGTTAGGTTTGTAATATTCATGAACACAATCAAATTGCATAAAATAAGCGGAAACATGAAAAATTAGAGTTTTAAAATTTTACAAACCATATACCCGGATCATCCTTTATGCACAATTATTAATTAAACGAAAAGATAAAGAATAAGAATCATACCCTTGAAGATTCGAGCTTCCTCAGGTACAAGTTCACCTCCAATCTTTTTCGCGTTCAACTTGAATCCACCGGGTTTGGTTCCTTTCATTGATCAACGTTAGCCACCCAAGTGTTTGGCCTCTAGAGGTGATCCACCAAGAAAGAATAAAGATTCAAGAAGATAGGTGTTTGGCAAAACCATAGTTTTTCTATCTCTCATAGAAAAGGAGCGTACTCTCCCAACTATTGGAATTACGTCTGTTGTCAAAAAGTCAACAACAACTCTACACCCATAATAAGACTCCTCTTATTTATAGATGTAGACAACCCTCTTTAACAATTAAGAAATTGGGCTTTATTTTAATTAATTAAACTCCTTTAATTAATTAGGCTCCTAATCTTATTAGGAATAATTAATTAAACTTTTAATTAATTAGCCTCCTAATCTTATTAGGAATAAATGAGAGTACCTTTATTAATTAATTCTCAAACTCCTTTAGGAAATAAATAATAATAATAGTAATAATAATAATAAGACTCCTCTTATTAATTTATATTTAATATTTGTAAAATATTGAATAATAAATATTAAGCTATTTAATTTATTCTATCAACATAGATTAAATTAAATATACTTAACTTATTATTACAATTATTCCATTAACTTCTTAAATAATTATTCTTCCTTTTATGGTGTGACCCTTTAGGTTCTCTATATTAAATCGGTTGTGAATAAATCAATTAGAACAATTCTAATCCTATTTAAATAAATAAATTAAAATATTAATTTATTTAAATAAATAATATGTATTCTACAATAGGGATAAACCTCCCTAGCGATTAACGACTTTCTATATAATATAAATTTCAACATTAATCATAAAAGAACCTTTGAGTAAATAGTTACCGTACAATTCAATCCTTCCACAGTGCAATGTCTCAATTAAATATAAGACATAGAATTACTGTCAAGTCTTATTTTATTTAATTATATATTTTTCGACTCTTAAATGCTCAACTCCAAATAATACAAATTAGAAACTCCTTTCTAATTTTATTCTACCTTGGCCAAGGACTACTGAGTTGTCATTTATCGAATCACATAGGACATTTCTCTTCTTATACTAGAAGTGGTAGATTCTTTATTGATCATACATTATCTCCATATACGACTTATTATACCCAAGCATACCCTTTGATATACCCTAATGGTCTTAAGGAATAAGTTAAAATATAACTCATCATACACAAGATACTATGATGATCTCAAGTCCAAGGATCACTTGTACTACTATCACTACATGAATTCCTATTGACATGCAAGTAAAACTCCATTAGGTATTCGTTAGTGAGCCACGTTCAGTGAACTTATTCTCTAATAAGCACCTACATACTTACTTTAGTGTCTCCATACAAATGATCATGAGATCAATCATCCTCATCCAATGAGCAAGCAACGTATGTACCAATCTATCCGGATTCACTAATCCCCAATTTAGTAATCCAACGATTGGGAACTATTTTTAGTTTTAAGCTTTTTAAGAATTTAGATCTCATTAGAATGATCATCATCATTATTTTAAAAGCATTGCTTAAAACTATGGGTTTATCACATATTGTAAAACAGCATCATGTAGATAATTAAAAACCTTTAATAAATTAATAGTTTTTATTAATAAATAAATAAGATTGTTACAAAGTATATGCTTTATCATTAAACATGATTGGCTTGTGTGCATACTACTTTCAATCTCCCACTTGCACTAAAGCCAATCGCCATGGTATCGCATACCTTTCTTCTCTAAGTGACGATTATCCTGCTGTTGGATAAGCTTTAGTTAATGGATATGTAATATTGTTCTTGAGAGTTCACTATCTCTATAGTGATTTCCCATCTTTCGATGATTCCTAAAACCAAGTAAAAGTGCCACAACACATGATTAGATCTAAGATGAGACTTAGGAACTATTCCTAGTTCTGTAATGAACTTTTCATCCAAACAATCAACTTGTAGCTTTATTTATAGCTATATACTTTGTCTTTATCACTAAACCAGCAACTCTTTGCTGTTTGGAACCTTTCCAATTCACTGCACCACTGTTCAAGGTAACGCTTTACCTTAAAGTTAATTTTCTGTCGTCTTGGTCTGTCTGAAAAACTTGAGTCTATTAAGCCCTCTAGTTTTAATTTAGACCCACCATGAATATGATCACATCCTTAGTACCAGTTAAGTACTTTAAGATATTTTTTACTGACTTATAGTGAACTTCTCTAGAGTATGACTAATCAACATCAGGTCTCGTACATCTCATTGAATACATGATAGTTACTCATGCGATCTCTCTTTTATGAGTCTATGGGGACTATTAAGAGAGATACACTCCATGGCTCATCAACATGAGACAACTCTTGGAGTTTGCCATGCTAAACAACTTTAGCATCAAAAGAATATACGTTCCTTGGGTTAAGACGAGCATCCTCTTGAATCTATCTATATAGATTTATATCCCCAATTAAGATACTCTTCCCAAATTATTCATAGAGTAATGTTTAGACAACTTTATCTTTACTGATTGTAGCATTAGTATGTCATTCCTTATCCATAGTATATCAACATATAATATTAGGAATGTCACGGCGCTCTCACTGACCCTTTTGTACACACTAGGTTCATTCTTATTTGTGATAAAATCAAACTCTTTTGATTTGTTTCATCAAAATGAATGTTCCATATTTGAGAAGCTTGCTTCAATCCATTTCTCTGAGTGTCTACAACTCTTACCTCATCGTATGTAACTTGTTCATCATCTTCTATTATGTGTACCTCATCATCATCACATATGATAAATCCATACCTCCTAGGTATATTCGGTACTATTTTAGAATTACGATTCGGTTGTGGTACAATATGTCTATCTATAAGTACCTCTTATTTGACTTTTAGTGTTTTGTGGTTCTTGAACTCTTCAAGATCAATTATCATCCCACTAGCCCCTTCAATGATAAACAAATTTATCTTAGAAGGTAGCGTGCTTCACAACAAACACCTTTTGCTAAGTAGGATTATAGAACATATATACCCTAAACTTACTTTAGGATGTCCCACAAATCTGTACTTGTCAAATTTTGTCCCAAGCTCAACCTTTGAAATCTTTTCACATAAGTTGGACAACCCCTTATCTTAACATACTTAAGATTAGGAATTCTCTCTGTCCTTAACTTTATGGAGTCTTGGGGTCGGATTTTGAGGTTACCTTTTTCGTAGATATGCAGCCATTTCTAGGGGATGACCCCAGAAGGATACTAGAATGTCAGTAAAATCATTATGGACCGTACCATGTCCAACAAAGTACGATTTTTCTTTTCAGATACATTAATCAATTATTGCATATCAAGAGGCGTCCATTGTGAGAAAACCATTTGAGATGATCTAAAAACTTATTGCACAAGTATTTATTCCTTGATCTAATAAAAAAATCTTAATACTTTGCCAATTTGTTTCACTTCTGAATTCTTTGAACCTTTCAAATAATTCAAACTAGTATTTTAGCAAATACACACATTCAACTCTTTAACTGATCATCTCATTTTCTTATACTAGTTTGTTCAATTTGCAAAATAATTTTTCACGTAAGTCAAGTATACAAAATCCATTAAGTAATATTCCAGTTCTATACAAAACATTATTATTATAAATAGAACAACAATTGTTCTTAAATATAATACCAAAGATTTCATTGTCCAACATCAAAATCAAAATAATATTTCCAACAAGAACTTGAATACAATAACAACTTATTAACTTAATAGATTTGTCCGTAGGCATTGCTAAACTATAAGTTTCTATGGCTAATGCAGCAACCTTTGCTTCATTTTCTACACATAGGATTACTTATCTTTGTTTAGCTTTCTACTTCTGCTTGGTCCCTTCATAAATCTATACTTATTATAACCAAAGTCGATATCTAATACCCAAGTAGAACCTTGACTTAAAGAAAAATTTATTTTAAATCTTGAACAAAATTATATTTATAACCAAAACTTCACTAAGCTTCTTCTGGTTAGCCTCTGCAAGATGCTTCTCGCAGTTTCATTCTAGTGTCCAGGCTTATTGTAGTGGAAGCAAACTCCTTTGCTATCCTTATCAGTTTTGTTCTAATTATCTTTTGTTTTTGTCGTTCTATATACCTTCTTTGAATCGTTCTTCTTTTCAAAAGATCAGTTGACCCCTACCGGTAAGACTTGGTCTTTCTTAGTTGAAAAGTGACTCTCAACATTTTTCAACATGTTAAGCAAATCAACGAGGCTGATATCT
Source organism: Panax notoginseng (assembly GCA_016801055.1). Taxonomy (NCBI): domain Eukaryota; kingdom Viridiplantae; phylum Streptophyta; class Magnoliopsida; order Apiales; family Araliaceae; genus Panax; species Panax notoginseng. Next base: position 195,275,642 of record CM029013.1, on the reverse strand, counting down.
AGCTTGTTCATATGAAAAATTCACAACAATTGTGAAAGGAGTCCTGGAGTGAGTGCAAGATAAAATCTTGGCTTAGCTCTCCATCCATGACAAAACTTGTTGTCCTAATTGATCAATCAAATTGATAATGCTAAGGACTTTTATCTATACCGTAGTGTCATAGGTCATTCTAGATCGAAAGAGCTCCTTAGATATCTAATATCTATCAGTCCTACTTTCCTCACCATCAACTACTTGATGTGTAGGAATATAGTAGGAGCATCAATAGTTTCATGCTGACGCTGAAGCTCGTTACTCATGGATGCGAGCATGATGTATTGAGCCAACTGTGCATCATCTTGCCACTTTTTAAAAGTAGCAATCTTTCCTCAGAGGCATTATCTGCAACCATTGTAGGGTAGGCGTATTAAGGACATAAGATAGCTTTTCAGCCGTGAGAACTATTCTCAATTTCCTTAACCAATCCGTTTAATTCGGTCCGGTTAAATAGCATATAATATGCTTCGCAGTGATAGTAATTTAGACATTATAAAATTCTGTAAATAAATTAATTAACAATATTTTAGCATACATTCTTTTATTAATTAGCAAAATAAATTAGGTTTTGTTTTAAATTGGTATCTCCCACTATTTTTTAAAACTATATTACCCTCACTTATATAGTTCGGTAAAATCTAATTAAAGATATGCTAGTGAGAATAAGAATCTCATTTCAAATGTATATAGCCTTGTGTGTGCACAATAAATTATATATAAATAAATAGGTAGACAACTCTTGTCAATTACATCAACTATGTAACTTCTTGTATTTTGCCTCTTATATCATAATGGTCAAGTGTGTGCACATCCGAACTAAAATGATTTAAGTTAAGTCCAACCTAGCACTCCATATATTCAAAAAAGAAAAATATTGTCCTTATGGTGACACGACAAAACAATATTGTTCAATTTTCTTTATAAGTATCAAATGTGATAAAATTAACATCTCAAAGGATTAAGATAAGCCTTGTGGTGACACAACAAACTTATAATAATTAATTGATACTCTATTATTTTTTATCATGCTAGAAGGCGACGTTCGATATTCCAAATATCTTTGAACGCTTAGGACTTAATATAAAACATTTGAGGGGTTTGTTATTAATTTGTCTCATATTGTTTAGCGCGCATGCACACACACACACACACACACACACATATATATATATATATATATATATATATATAAAATACGCGCCATATTAATTAACATGCGAAAAATGTTTGCATAATATATAATATATATAGTATAAGCATGCACATATAGAATACTATATTCTACGTGGATTGATTATAGACTTTTATTCTAGTTTGGTTCACTAGAGCCACCAAGTGAACCAAAAGGTCAAACCTTAGAGGTGTAGGAATTAATATTTAAATATAACTATTATATTTAAACTCGGGGCTCCATTACAAACGGGTCTTCAAGCGCTCCTTGCTCCTTGATCTCCAATTCTTTAAAATTAATTCTAACTATTCCTATTACAAACTATTTAGAATAAATAGAAACCTTGATCAGCAGTCAAGGGGAAGTACATAGGAGGGAGTTAGAATTTACATTAAAAAAATTAGAGAAGACGAGGTACGCATACCCCATTTAATAAAATCCATACATTCATGCATCCAACTAAAATAAAATCCAATCACATTGGTCAATAGTTCATAATCAATCCCATTTATTATCATACACATCACCATATGCATCAATAAATAACATTCATCTCATGAATAATAAACATTCAATATATATATATATATATATATATATATATATATATATATATATATATATATATATATATATATATATCATTTAATGGGCAAATTTAGTTAGCATAAAATCTAATTTTGAATCAAAATAAACTTCTTTATTTTAATCCAAATTGAAATCAAAATAAACCTTTTTTATTTTAATTTATCCTATTTTGAATAAAATAAACTATTTTATTTTAATCAAAATCTTTAATTAAAATAAACTCCATTATTTTAATTAATTATGAAAACTCCAAACACGGATTATTTTTCCTATTCACAAGTAAACTCTTTTATTTTAAATAATATGAAATCTTATTCAATATCTAAATAAACTCATTTATTTATGGAAATATGGATTCACTTTCCTAATCACAAATAAACTCTTTTATTTTGGAAAACATGAAATCCGATTTCAACTCCAATTAGTTATCATAGAATCTAATTCCAACTCTAATTAGTTAGCATGAAATTACATTTTAAAATTAAAATAAACCTTTTTATTTTAATATTAAAATAAACTTTTTTATTTTAATTATAAAATAATTAAAATTATTATTATTATATATATATATATATAAATATATATATATATATATATATATATATATATATATATATATATATATATACAGTCCGGATCAGGGGCTTACCCCCTGATCGAGCTTACCCAACTTACCTATAAAAGCCAGCCTCTTTTTAATTTCTCTCTCCTCACTTTCGCATAACACGGCTTTCCCCCTCCCTTATTTCTCTCACCCGAAAATCAAAAGGAACGCGCCCTTCTTCCTCCCTCATCCGGAAAATCGACTGAGCTCCGAAGCCAAATCTGAAGCCCCTTGAAGCAAATCAGTTATTCCAAAGAGATACCCTGATCGTGACCATCCCCTCATCCGATTCCAACTCAAGCCCTAAACCCTGTGTTTTGGGTTGCTCTGATGATTCTCAAGCCAAAAGGGTTCGCGTACAAGGGCTCTGACGATTCTCAGGTACTTGAAACTGTTATAATCTTGTGTTATTTTTCTTTAAGTTTAAATGTTATAGTGAGCTAATAAAATTTGAAACTGGTGGATGTTATTCTTCTTCTTATTCCCTGCAAAGTGACATTATCAGGTACTTGATTGCTTATCTCCTTTTATGGAAGTTGAATGACAAAGTATTACTTATTTCTTCAAATTTTGAAGGAATAAAAGTTGTTCAATACTTAAAATCTAGTATGTATCCTAACCCCAAAGTGTAAATAACTGTAGTCTAGCTCTCTGTTTCTCTTAAGCAAGGATTCATGTTGATAACTTTCTGATAGACCCATGATGCTGAGAATGAGTTTGAGAAAAGATTTAAAGTTTAAATATTGGTTAACAGGTTCAGAGATTTTTCTGTATTTATTGTGGACTTAATCGTTCTTTTAAATTTATTATCAGGGAACTGTTGTCTCCGATTTCTGAGGTAATTCTGCATACTCATTTGTTCAAATTGGATATTGGCCTTTTTTTTTGTTTGCCACTGCAATATTGTTAAACTATGTAGAGTATAGTCAGTCATTACGACTATTGTTAATCTATTCGCAAATGGAAGTGATCTAAACTTTTGGGAAAGCTTAATCTATTCTTGTTAGTTTCTCCAATTCTATTGTTACTTGTGTTACCTAGAGTGTGGGCTGATGGGATCTCTTTTAGCTTTGAAAAGAGATTTGTATAGTTGAACTTCTTTAACATTTTTATTTCGATATGCTCTTTCTTTGCTTGCATTGTGCGTCCCAATGATATTGTCCATGTGCTTGGGAATAGCTAATTTTGAACATATTTGGTCTTGAAGGTGACAGTGTTCCTGTCCAGTTTGAGGACTACCTAAAAAAGCCTAATGGAGGTGACATTGAGGATATAGTTGACAAGTCTATGGTTTTGCAGGCGTCTGGCTCACCTCGATTTTACTTTGGTTCGTCTTGGATTTCCTATTAAACTGTCAAACTTTTATTTTCATGCTATTCAGATAATATATATTCCCCCCAACAACTTTAGAGTTTTCAACTTATATTTTCATGTTTAACGGAGCTAGTTGGTAACGCAACCATGTCAAAAATCAAGTTATTTAATTAATTTTTTCAAGGGAGATCAAGAGTGAATATATTTTAAAGTTGTAATTAAGCTTCATATATAATAGTCTACTCTGACTTTTGGGCAGTGTGGAAAAAACTGAAGGCAGCAAGACTGAAGGCAGTTCATGGAGATAAATTTTCAATCCCTTATTGAGAAAGAGTATTACATATGAAGGCAGTACATGAGGTGGACAGCTATGAGTATCCAGCTATAGTTTGTGTAATGACAACATGTTAGGCTGTTGTGTAATTGTTTTTGGACCTGTTTGTGTAATGACTACAAGCGTTTAAGATTTCTTTCGAAACATCGCAAAGTGGATATCTGAATTTTGCTTCCATGCCTCCTATTTATTCGTGTATTCAAGTGGATATTGAATTTTAGTCAGTGTCATTCTAATATATATTAAGGTGTAGTTAGTGGTAAATTGTGGTAATTTATTTTCTTTTTTTATAGGTATTTATTGGAGTATAGGTATTGATTCTCAAATCAATTAATCTTTATGATTTAGTCGAAGTCAGATAGTTGAAATGAGAATCACTTTTTTACTATGCCGAAGGAACACAATTTTATATTTTATTTATATTTTAGTTTCCATGTTTACGTACGTTTATGGAAGCACATATTTCATCACTTAGTCACATAAAGGACCTTGTTTATTTCAAGACTATATAAAATAAAAGGTCCTTTCTTAGAACAATGTGTACAATTTGCAGGTCTAGCTATATTACAACAAGTCATACTTATGCTCCATGGTAACAAAATACAGCAACAAACCGAATGAACAATCCTTTAAGGAACATGACAATATTCAACACATTTTACAGTATGAACAATATTTATAGATTCTTATAGATCTTTAAGTAACATGATAATATTCAACACAATATTACAATATTTAGTACATCTACAATAACATGATTAAAATAAATAACCAAGAACAAACAAGTGCAATAATAAATTTGTTTCTTCGCATTTTGCCTATTGTGTGCATTTTCTCCATCTCTTGCTCCATTCAGTTAATCATTCGAAGTATGAGTGCTAATCTTTCAAAGTATACAGCCACCCAACTGCAAACAATAGTCACAAAACAAAATGTTAGTAAATCAAAAAGTAAATGTTAGAAGACCAAGACTCAAAACGTCACTTGAATTTTGTGCACATGGAGTGAGATCAGATGTATGAGTGCTAATCTTAATAGTTGAATATCATAACCTCAAGACACAACCATGATCACTTAGTGAAACAAAAATATTCAGCATCCGACATTTGTAAAGTGATACTCGTTATTGTAGAAAATTCCTTTTTCCTATTGTGCCAGAGTATCTCTCAGATGCAAGGCTCTCCTGATGCACAAGTGGAAACATCTTAGAAGAGAATAGATGGAATCAACACCCTCCACATTCCAGGTTAGATGAATTACAATTAGAAAAACAAATGAAAAATCTTCTTTAAAATAAATATTAACTAATAGCAAAAAATGGGAGAAGAAATCATCCTTGCAAATTAAGAGGCTAGGAACATGGACTAATTGATTTTAGTTGATTTTCTCGCTATTATGTTTCTGAATTAAAAAATTGCACATAGAAGAATTGAAATGCAGTTCATATGGCCAATAGTAGACTAAACACATCTCTTTTGGCAAATTCTCCAAAAAGAATTTCTACATCATCAACACCATCAATACTAGAATACATTTTCAAAACTGAATTGTGTACAGACTGATTAATCAAAAGCCCATTTTTAAAAACATTTTAAAGAAGTTGTCTTCCTCCATACACATAATCACAACACACCTCCAACATGATCATCACCGTCACGTAATTGGGTTGAAACATGCATTGAACAATATAAAAGCGCCTAAAACAGTTCTTTCACAAACATAACCAGAAATCATTGATGTCCAAGAAACCAAATCTATGTTAGGCATTTCATCAAACACTTGACAAGCATAACCAAAAACTCCACCTTTCACATAAACATCAATCATCGTGTTGCAAAAAAAAAAAAATATAAAACCTCTGTATTAGCTTGCTGATCAAACTACTAGCTAGCTAGTACTTAATATATATTATACTTCCTCCAAGTTGGCTGTAGACTTTACACTCACATGAAATACAGCCAGCCCAGTCGGTTATGTTTAAAATATATATACAGCTAGCCCAGTTACTTTCTTAAGGACTGTTTGAAGTAGTTCTTATAGTTCCTCTTTCTTAATGTTATATTTAACCCAAATCAACACTTAAATTAAAGTGCAGCTGCTGTGAGCAATTTATATTCCTAGATTCACACCTAATTCTAACAAAAAAATACGAACATAGGTCAATATTGGGGCTTAATTTGTTCAAATTTATGGCCCAAATTAGGAGAGGAGAGAAGTTTGGTCTGTTTTGTTTGTGTTAGGGCTGAGATTTTATGAGAGATTCACAAAATTGGAACAAATATAAACCATAGATTCATACCTGATTGTCGTTTGTTACTAGCGATGGTGGTGCTGAGATGGTTAAGGAGCAGAGCAGCGGGAGAGACGCGAAATTGGGAGAGGCGACGAGAGAGAGAGATGGAGGCGACGCGTAATCGATTTCTGAGAGGATAAGAGCAGCGGGAGAGGGACTTGTTTTTAGGAGCGATGGTGTTATGTTATGTTCTGATATGAGGAGAGAGAAAAAATAAGGGGGAGTTTATATAGGTCCGCAAAGTATGTAAGGATCAGGGTAAGCCCCAGATCCGGACTCTATATATATATATATATATATATATATATATATATATATATATATATATATATATAGATACCATATATACAATTACTGTAGTATAATATATAAATGTATATATATAAAGCAAGCAAAAGCCATTCACAAAAATCAATATGTTGATTTCATGTTGCTTATTCCAAACATCCTGACTCCCTTGCAGGATACTTATGAATCTTACATATTTTACTATATATATATATATATATATATATATATATATATATATATATATATATATATATATATATAAACATAACTAGATTGTAATTCGTGAATCACCTTTTAGAAAACTAAAGTCACCCACCGATTCAGAAAAAAAAAACATTTTTCGAAAACAGTTTTCGGTAAAATAATATATACATATTTATTTATTTTTTTATTTTATACAACAAAATTATGCCCAATTAAATTGTTCTAAACATATATCAATATACATATCAAATTAAAACAATTAATAATTCGCATAAAGATTTGGCTCTGATGCCACTGTTAGGTTTGTAATATTCATGAACACAATCAAATTGCATAAAATAAACGGAAACGTAAAAAATTAGAGTTTTAAAATTTTACAAACCATATACCTAGATCATCATTTATGCACAATTATTAATTAAACGAAAAGATAAAGAATAAGAATCATACCCTTGAAGTTTCGAGCTTCCTCAGGTACAAGTTCACCTCCAATCTTTTTCGCGTTCAACTTCAATCCATCGGGTTTGGTTCCTTTCTTTGATCAACGTTAGCCACCCAAGTGTTTGGCCTCTAGAGGTGATCCACCAAGAAAGAATAAAGATTCAAGAAGATGGGTGTTTGACAAAATCATAGTTTTTCTATCTCTCATAGAAAAGGAGCGTATTCTCCCAACTATTGGAATTACGTCTGTTGTCAAAAAGTCAACAACAACTCTACACCCATAATAAGACTCCTCTTATTTATAGATGTAGGAAACCCTCCTTAACAATTAAGAAATTGGGCTTTATTTTAATTAATTAAACACCTTTAATTAATTAGGCTCCTAATCTTATTAGGAATAATTAATTAAACTTTTAATTAATTAGCCTCCTAATCTTATTAGGAATAAATGAGTGTACCTTTATTAATTAATTTCTAAACTCCTTTAGGAATTAAATAATAATAATAGTAATAATAATAATAAGACTCCTCTTATTAATTTATATTTAATATTTCTAAAATATTAAATAATAAATATTAAGCTATTTAATTTATTCTATCAACATAGATTAAATTAAATATATTTAACTTATTATTATAATTATGCCATTAACTTCTTAAATAATTATTCTTCCTTTTATGGTGTGACCCTTTAGGTTCTCCATATTAAATCGGTTGTGAATAAATCAATTAGAACAATTCTAATCTTATTTAAATAAATAAATTAAAATATTAATTTATTTAAATAAATAATATGTATTCTACAATAGGGATAAGCCTCCCTAGCGATTAACGACTTTCAAGATAATATAGATTTCAACATTAATCATAAAAAAATTTTTAAGTAAATAGTTACCGTACAATTCAATCATTCTACTATACAATGTCCCAATTAAATATAAGACATGAAATTACTGTCAAGTTTTATTTTATTTAATTATATGTTTTTCGACTCTTAAATGCTCAACTCCAAATAATGCAAATTAGAAACTCATTTCTAATTTCATTCTGCATTGGCCAAGGACTACTGAGTTGTCATTTATCGAATCACATAGGACATTTCTCTTCTTATACTAGAAGTGGTAGATTCTTTATTGATCATATATTATCTCAATATACTACTTATTATACCCAAGCATACCCTTTGATATACCCTAAGGGCCTTAAGGAATAAGTTAAAGTATAACTCATCATACACAAGATACTATGATGATCTCAAGTCCAAGGATCACTTGTACTACTATCACTACAAGAATTCCTATTGACCTGCAAGTAAAACTCCATTAGGTATTCCTTATTGAGCCACGTTCAGCGAACTTATTCTCTAATAAGCACCTACATACTTACTTTAGTGTCTCCACACAAATGATTATGAGATCAATCATTCTCATCCAATGAGCAAGCAACATATGTACCAATCTATCCGGATTCACTAATCCCCAATTTAGTAATCCAACGATTGGGAACTATTTCTAGTTTTAAGATTTCTAAGAATTTAGATCTCATTAGAATGATCATCATCATTATTCTAAAAGCATTGCTTAAAATTATGGGTTTATCACATATTATAAAACAACATCATGTAGATAATTAAAAGCCTTTAATAAATTAATAATTTTTATTTATAAATGAATAAGATTGTTAAAAAGTATATGATTTATCATCAAACATGATTGGCTTGTTTGCATACTACTTTCATCAACATATCAAGGAGTATTTGTAAGATGGATCTACACCCGCTGAGGCGAGCCTGACTGAGCAAAGGCAGATTCATCGACTTGCTATGAAATTCTACCTGAGCGGAGATGCACTCTACAAGAGAGATGCAGGACTCGGTGTCCTCGTATACCTGGACAAGGATCAAGCTCATAGACTCATGGATGAGGTCCATGGTGGAGTATGTGGCCCACACATGAGCGGCCTTTAACTTGTAAAGAAGATCCTCAGAACAGGACATTACTGGCTTTCTCTCAAGGCTGACAGCAATGACCACGTCAGGAGATGTTATCAATGCCAAATTCATGGGAATGCTATCCACGCCCCTCCACGGATGCTCCATAATATGAGTTCTCCTTGGCCCTTCTCAATGTGAGGAATGGACGTGATCGGGCCCATCGAGCCAAAAGCCAGCAATGGACAATGCTTTATCTTCACCACGATCTATTACTTCACCAAGTGGGTAGAACCAGCCTCCTTCCCCATGGTTACCAAAGAAGTCATCATTACTTTCATTAGAAATAATGTCATTTGTCGATATGGACAACCAGAGGTAATTGTATCAGACAATGCTAAGAACCTCAACAACAAAATGATGGAGGAGTTATGTAGCAAATTCCACATCAAACATCTTAACTCTGTCATCTATTGTCCAAAGATGAATGGTGCTATTGAAGCGGCTAACAAAAACATCAAGAAGATCATGTAAAATATGTCTGCCAACCACAAAGGTTGGCCTGACCTATTGCCTCTTACTCTGTTAGCTTACAGAACATCAATGAGCACTTCAACTAGGGCAACCCCGTGCGCATTAACCAATGGGATGGAAGCAGTACTCCCCATAGAAGTAGAAATGGAATCCCTCAGAGTGTTGATAGATGATCAGCTAGATGAAGACCAATGGGTACAAGACAGGTATCACCAATTATCTCCAATAGATGAAAGGCGAACTGCGGCTATCTTCTATGGTCAAGTTATATCAATAAAGGATCGCCCGATCCTATAACAGAAAAGTTCAGCTACGGCAATTTAAATAACACGACTTGGTTTTAAAGAAGATCATCGACAACCAAGATCAATCTAAGGCAAAATTCGCTCCTAACTGGGAAGGCCCATTTGTTGTCCAGGAGGTATTGATAGGAGGGGCTCTCAGATTGCAGGAAATAGATGACGATGAATTTCCTCAACTCATTAATGCGGACACCATGAAATGGTACTACGTCTGAAGTTACCATCAAGCAAACATCCTGGTGTTGGATCATCAGATCACCAGTCATTCTGGTTCTTTAACCCTTCACTACATACAATTTTTTTTTCACACTGTGCCCCTCAGGGAGACACACTTTTCAAGCCAGCAACCTGGTTTTCGGATCATCAGATTCTTTCCTCTCAACTCGGTTTTTTAACCCTTACTCAACTTCGATTATCCCACTAGGGATTGAACCTTTCGCACTTGCAGTTTGTCCCCAAACATGGGATCAAACTTTTTACACCTGTAGTTCATCCTGAACTTAGGATTAAACTTTCTTCCCCACCACAGTTTGTCCTCCACATAGGATCAAACTTTTCATTGGCTACCAAATCATCCTGAGGGGCGAACTACGCCGACCTGATCTCCTTGATACACGGGAGTACGTAGGCAACCATTTTATATGCCCCAGTCGCAATAAAACAAAAACACTTCCACACCTTTATCATTACAAAAACAAAAGCAACAAAAACATTCCTACACCCTTTCTGCCACATACATCGTTGAACCGCTTACATCAGGTTCGAACTACGCAGACCTGATCTCCTCTTGAACAGGAGTATGTAGGCAGTCATTTATGATTCGGTCTAACCCTCTACCAAAACACAAATACTTCTCAACGGTACTGAGATCAAACTTCAATCCACCACATTTCATTGGCTTCAGACCAAAGGGATGGAATTACCTGACCCCCCCCCATGTAAATGGGAGACTCGGTGACCATATAAGCTGCGGTTGTACCTTGAAGAGCAATACCAATCCATAAGAGATGGAATTAGGTAGGCTCCTCCTAAATAGGAGTACTGGCGACCATCTGTGGTGCGGTCAATCTCGAAGAGGAAAGCCACACTCCACTCTATATTTTCATACAGAAACCAGTCCCAAGACACTAGAGATGGTAGGGATACACACAAATCAATAATCCATTCTGAACTGTCCAGAGACAACTCAATGTACATCCAACAAGGAGGAATGCAGAATACATTAAGATCACAAGCCCTGAAGAAGCATGTAAATATCAAGCAAGTATTCAGGCATATCTAAAAGGGAAGTGATCAAAAAAATATATTTCCCGGCTATATATAATATTGTTTGATATACATAATGTAAACTGTACATGACAAAATGGCTAAGCTAGTATGTGAAGGAAAATACAAGGCTATCTACAAATCGTTATGCATGCGGGCTAGCAGATCTAACATAACATCTCTCTCAAAAGAATGAGGTAATGATGTGGTCTCCTGTATAAGGATATCCACACGCGCCAGCAAGTTTGAGGCCATCTACATGGTGACGCGATGCTCATATATATACGTACTCATCTCGGTAAGCATACCAGTGGTCAGGGATCTCACTGCAGTACTGTCTACAATAGCTACATCCCTATCAGATAGGGTAACATCTCGCTCAAAGATCACTACATCTCTGTCTAATATGGCCTCATTCCACTCAGCAACAGCGACATCTCTACGAGCTAATGCCTTATCTATCTCTAACAGAGTTACGTCTCTCCCATCAAGAGCTGTTAACATCAGGGCTCTAGCCTGATCTCTCTCGAAGGTCATCAAATGAAGACTCTGCTCAAAGTACTATGTTGAATGATGTATCACGACAGTACTAGTACTGGGAGAATCTAAGAGAGTTGCTGGCAACCCAGTAAATGGCTCCTCCTCGGTGTGAGAATCAATGTCCTCCATGGGCTCTCCATCATTTGAATCACTATTCGGCACTGTGGATACTGCCACAGCCGATGAAGTCTCTGTCTCCATCCACGCTGAATACTCTGGCGAACAACCCGGATGGCTAACAGAAAAAGTAGCTATCTCATGCTAATCCCAATAAGCATACACTCGGGATCGGTCCTCTGCTGACAAGTGGTGAAAACCTAAGCGCTGACTTAATGCCCCATCAAAAGGATGGAAATCCTAGAACTGGTTAAACTACGACATCACGGCCAGTGGGTGGTAAGTAGTCATGCCCCTCAAATCAGCCAGAGGGAGATAATCCATGCCCATAACATGAGTAATGAAACTGTAGGGTGAACTAAGCCCTGTACACGGCAAGATAGCAAATGGATCTCCAATCCCAGCTAGGAAAACGGACCAAGATGCATGATCTGTATACTCCGTAGGCTGGAAGGAATACGACATAGCTATCTCATGGGTGAAACAATACCCGTGTCGTCTGAATGTGCCAATTGATCTCAAGTGTGATATAAACCACACGTATAGCATGACCGAACTACCTATGAATACCCCTGCAGGGTAAGTCCTGTAGAATGTGGCCGACCTCAGTGTCTCTGCTATGATCATCGGAATAATGGTACGACCCTTCCTAAGAGCTCTCACTGCCATACTAACGTCGATGTCCAACTCATCCATGTATCGTGGCATGTATACGTATGATAATACACACAGCAGTAATGTATCCACTCTGGCCAAATGCAACTGGTCCTCTGGTATGACGAAATCCCCAGAATACCGAGTATAGTTGTCCTCATAGCCAAATCGGTCAATCAAAAAATGCTGGGATATCACGTGGCCGGATGTGATCTCATCCTGCACAACTCTCCACCTCAGCCTGGTGAGAGTCTTAAACTGTCGGCTCATGTCACCAATGGCCATATGCACACAAGGTCTGTCAAGTGGCAGCATCGTCAAACGTGCATACTCCTCCTGAGTCAGAGTTAACTCCTGGGTCCCAAGCTGAAAAACATGCCTCTCCGGTACTATTAGCTCCAGCATGCCCTCCATAAATCCTGCGGGAACCTGAAACATCAAGAGGGTCATAGTATGATGTAATACATGATCTACAATCATCCTATCTGTAGGTAACATACTATTATACCACGACCTCATATAAGAGGCTATCAACACTGGTAGTGTGTGATATATAAGGCACCCTTATGTGGATCACATCCATCAGGCTCGGTCCAGTTCGAGTTACAAAGGAGTTCTCACAAGCTAAAAAGGCCAAATCAGAGATAAAAACGCTATGCGATTGAGCGGAATAGCCTGAAAACCTGGTTTTCTTGGGCCCGATTGTGGCTTTCATATCATTCATTGGTATTAGCCTAAACATATGGTTTACTATGCCGATGATCTCAGGTGTTACAAGTTACCCTCGACAATACCTTACGCAGGTCCAATGTCGCCAAATCATGGTCCTCATCCTAATTCTTTTGAGCATCCCAGGCGGGGGCAGCACGCATTCTCAAACAATATACCCTGCGGGGGCATCACACATTTTTATAATAACCCGATATTTTCTATATAATTAAATCAAAAATTTTGCGTATAATTTTTTTTTTTTAAGGATGAGGATTTGTACAAGATAATATATTTATATAATTATGTAATAAATAAAAGTATATTTATTACATGAATATTTACAAATAATTTTATTTTAGAATTATTGATTTTTATAAAGTATATTCTTATAATAATTAATTTATAGCGGAAATATTTTTATTAATGAAAATATAATCATATATTATTTAAATAATATATGGAGTGATTTTTAGAATAATTATAATAATTATTTTATTATATGAATTTTAGTACATATTATTAAGTTATTTATTTTACCTTAATTATTAAGGTTAATTATGGAAGAATAAATCAGATATGGAATTCAAACCCTAATTTTGAATTTTGATCAATGGATGAGAATAATAATATAATACTAATTATATTTTGATTTTTTAGTCCTATAACTATGTACTGTATGTACGTATTGATAATGGTTGGTCAATTATGGTACAATATTTGAAAATCCTAATTTTAATGTGGGAAACCCTAAATTGAAACTCAATTGTGAGTATAAGTCTATTATATAAATATGTTATATGATTTTATGGTTAATTAGGTCAACCCTAATTAACATTTAGATATATTGATTTTTAGAAACCCTAATGTTTGAATTATAAACCCTAATTGTGATTTGGTAACCCTAATTACCAAAATTATAAGCCCTAATTGTTAATTTTAGAATGTTTAATGCTAATTAGTGGACTATAAAACCTAATGTGCATGTATAATGTCATTAAAAACCCTAATTACAAATTTTTAATCCTAATTATTAAATTGTTAACCCTAATTATCAAATGGGTGCTCTAATTGATAATTAGTGATCTTAATTATAAGTAGCATTAGTAAACCCTAATGTTAATGTATAAAGTAATTAGAAAACCTATCTAATTTAGAAAAACCTAATTACAAATTTTAGAAACTAAAATTTATTTAATTTTATTTTTGAGCAAACCCTAAATTGGAAATCTAACAATTAATTTATGCTAAATCTTAGGGTTAAACCCTAAAGGTTAAACCCTAAGGGTTTGACAAGTTATAAGTTTGCCATTAAACTGATTTACCAAATGACCTTTTTGCCCCTCTTGTATTATTAAAGTTAGTATAGGTTTTGACAATTAGGGGAAGTTGGTGACCAAACCCAACAACCCCATGTGATTATAATTGACAGCCATCAGCCATTTTGATCAACCATTCATGCATCCAAGACTTCTATATATAGATTGAGAGAGAAAAATTGCATTTGTTAGCCATTTTTGTACCAAACACTCAAACCTTTTCTCTCAACCCAAACCCACGAAAATGGTAAGTTTTAAAGTCACAAAATCAAGCTCCACGAATTTCATAACAACATCAGTAGCATAGAATCAAAGATTTTTCATAGAAGGTATAAACCCTAACTTGAAAATTTGTCCAATAATCTGTTGTTAAATGTTAGTTTTTATTGTTAAAACATGTTGGTTATAGTGTATAATGATGATCTGGGTTGATAGATGTTAGATCCATAACATCTAGAGGCTCGGATTTGAAGATCTACAAAATCTGGAATTATTTTTTTGGGATGTCTAACAACGAATGTCAGAGCCTATAGATCCTTGTATGTTTGTTGTTTTTGTTGTTTTAAGCTTCAAATATGTAGTCTGACACTAGCACTTTATTCTGGAACTGGAATCGTGATCGTTTGATGTCCCGAATTTGAGTTATTATTAGTCAAAGGTCGTTGACCGACCATGACTGAAGGAAATCTGGGCAGTCAAGAACATGCCCAGATCGTTCTGACAGAAAGTTTAAAGGCCCAGATCTTTCTATTGTTAGTTGTTTTGTTTTTGTTGTTACAACTATGTTGTAGTCTGGTAGATGAACCTTAGATTCATACCTTTATATCACCAAAACATCAAACTTGTTACTCGCAGTGGCTGGTCAAAATTGGTCAGATGTTCACGGATTGAGTGTTTTGGGTAACCCAGAAAACTCAAGAGCGTGATTTCTGACAAACGTTGACCGACATGGATCTGCTTATTATGTTGTTGTAATATGTGTTTTATGTATTATCTTACACAAACAGTACAAGAATCACATGTTATAGAAGCCCAAAAATGGAGAGTCGATCTGTTCTTCATTTCTGGGTAACCCAAAAATGAAGAACATGTCTGACAGTCCCTTTGAAGGCTCAGATCTCCTGAGTTATGCAGTTTTTGAGCATGTTTATGGTTGGATCTTGTAGTCTTGCACTAGTACTACACGATCTGATCAAAAACATGCCTAGAAACACAACACACAACAATTTATTTCTGGTCAAATCTGCCCACTCGTTCACTGGCTTGAATTTCTGGGTTTGGCCAAGAACACGAAGAACACCTATAGCGACGGTTCTGTCGCTATAGGCAGTCTTTAGCAACACTTTTATTAAAATTAATTATTTAAATTCCAAAAATTATTTAAAAATAGTAATTAATTTCTGAAAATTACAAAATTATTTTAAAAATTATTTTTAAATTAAAAAAAGTAAATATTAATAATTTGAAATATTTTTCATAAATATTAGTATTTATTTAAATATTATTGACAATTAAAT
This sequence comes from Panax notoginseng, assembly GCA_016801055.1. Lineage (NCBI taxonomy): Eukaryota > Viridiplantae > Streptophyta > Magnoliopsida > Apiales > Araliaceae > Panax > Panax notoginseng. The sequence continues at coordinate 195,259,479 of CM029013.1, read as the reverse complement.
TATTTATTAAATGCATTAAATAAATTAATTAAAAATGATTTTATTATATTAAAAAATATTTTAAATGATAATAAGTTATTTAAAAATATTTTAAGTTATAAAAAATAACTTTTAATATTTTAAAGCAAAATTCATTAATAATTTAATATTAATGATATTTAAGTTATTTATTAAATGAATTAAATAGATAAATTAAAAATGATTTTATTATATTAAAAATTATTTTAAATAATAATAAGGTATTTAAAAATATTATAAGTTATAAAATATAACTTTTAATATTTAAAGGTAAATTTTATTGATTAATTATTATTAATGATATTAAAGTTATTTAATAATTATATTAAATAATTTAGTTTAAAAATGATTTTAATATTATAAAAATTATTTTAAATGAAAATAAAGTGTTTAAAGATATTTTAAGTTATAAAATATAACTTTTAATATTTAAAGGATAATTTCGTTAATAATTTAATATTAATTTAATATTAATGATATTAAATTTATTTAATAATTATATTAAATAAATAGTTTAAAAATGGATTTATTAATTTAAAAATCAGTTAAAAATGATATAAATGAATTAAAAATATTTTAAGTTATAATTAATGGCTTTTAATATTTTGATAAATAGTACATTAATATTTAAATATTAATGATAATTATTGAAAAATAATTTTAATTGTTTTAACCATCATTTAAGGGTAATATTAATACTTTAAAAATATTCTAAGTTATTATATTATAATAAGTGTTTAAAAATTATTATAAGTCATTTAAAAATAATATGACTGATAATTATAGATATTAAGCTGCAGGATAGATTCTTAGACTCGATAATTACTCGATAAAGCCATCGGTAGACCGATATTTTTCAAAAATTGATCTGGACTTAGATAATTTGATTAGATATGTGATTATTTGTGATTCAATGGTTGTTAAATATGGGTGATAATGTGATTAGGTTATGTGCTGACTGCAATAAGCAGTGTTATGTGTTGAGATATGTTATTCTAATCAGTAAAATGATCTTATTACTGATAGGTGATTACATAAAAGATAAAATTAAGTTGCAAATTGTAAGCAGCGCATCAGGCAAGTATCTTACCTTTGCATTTTATTATGCAATGGACATGAGTAAGAATGTTTCTAAATTATATTAATACTGTACAGATTATTAACCCTATATTATATACGCTCATTGATTATCAACATGTTAGTATATGATAATTCAGAAATATATTTTGTTCGTTAATTTTTATAAATGGTTACACAAGTGTCCCCACTTGGATAATCATTGTATTTAATCACATGTTGATATACCTTTGTCAATTACCCGTATATATATATATATATATATATATATATATATATATATATATATATATATATATATATGTGTGTGTGTGTGTGTGTGTGTGTGTGTGTGTGTGTGTGTGTGTGTGTGTTGAATTATAAATTATTGTTGAACAAGATAAAATCTTTGATTTGGAACCCAGACAAATATGACCATCCCTACACGGGAAAACTTTTGTGCGCCCAAGGCGGACAGAGTGAACGATACCCTCGTTCTTGCATGTAGTGTTGATCAATACAGGGTACAACGGGCTGATCACCCCCGTGCCCGTAAATTATGACAGTTTACAGATGAATTTCTGTTTAACCTTTTCAAAAATGAAAACAATGTTCATAGTATGTCACCTTAACCCTATTTATAGTCATTATGTAGTTTTAAAAAGTTGAAAGAGGGTTGTTATGTTATTATTATCGGTATAGATACTTCACAACTATTGATCTGTTGTAGAAGGGTAGTATAAAAAAAATATTTAAATTCTTTCAGCTTATATATATATATATATATATATATATATATATATATATATATATATATATATATATATAATTGTTATTACTTGCTGGGCACTCAAATGCTCATCCTTGCTTAATTTAAATGTTTTCAGCCAAGTGTAAAAAACCAGAAAGCTCATGCAGAAACAAAGGAAAAAGAAAGCTAACTAAATAAGATTTGTGGTAGTTATGTAATAGTTTGATATTATTATTAAGACAATAATATATATTATCTATAATGGGTTGTAATGATTGTTTAAAGGTTACGTACTTGGGATTCAGACTCTGATAAATATGTAAATTAAGTTGGTCTTTATATTATTGTTATTATTATTAGTATTATTCTGCTCATAGAAATGGTATCGTGAAGCACCGAGTTCGGGTTTCAAGTACCTGGATTTGGGGGCTTTACAATTTTCATATGTCAAAGAACATATCCCCAGCGGGGGTATCACACATTTTTCGTTGATGCACATGTCTGCGAGGATGAAGCAGATCCTCGGCGGGGGTTACAACGTGTGATCCGTTGATGCATGAGTCAACGAAGGTCAAGCAACCTTGACGTTAGTTCAGTTGTTGGTAGGTAAACCCAACGAAGCGCCGGAAGCCATCCGATGATTGCATCTGTTGATACACACATCAACAAAGGTCAAGCAGCCTTGACATTTATCCCCAGCAGGGATTTCATCCGTTGATGTACACGTCAGCAAAGATCAAGTATATTAAAGTTATTTAATAATTTTATTTTAGAATTATTGATTTTTATAAAGTATATTCTTATAATAATTAATTTATAGCGGAAATATTTTTATTAATGAAAATATAATCATATATTATTTAAATAATATATGGAGTGATTTTTAGAATAATTATAATAATTATTTTATTATATGAATTTTAGTACATATTATTAAGTTATTTATTTTACCTTAATTATTAAGGTTAATTATGGAAGAATAAATCAGATATGGAATTCAAACCCTAATTTTGAATTTTGATCAATGGATGAGAATAATAATATAATACTAATTATATTTTGATTTTTTAGTCCTATAACTATGTACTGTATGTACGTATTGATAATGGTTGGTCAATTATGGTACAATATTTGAAAATCCTAATTTTAATGTGGGAAACCCTAAATTGAAACTCAATTGTGAGTATAAGTCTATTATATAAATATGTTATATGATTTTATGGTTAATTAGGTCAACCCTAATTAACATTTAGATATATTGATTTTTAGAAACCCTAATGTTTGAATTATAAACCCTAATTGTGATTTGGTAACCCTAATTACCAAAATTATAAGCCCTAATTGTTAATTTTAGAATGTTTAATGCTAATTAGTGGACTATAAAACCTAATGTGCATGTATAATGTCATTAAAAACCCTAATTACAAATTTTTAATCCTAATTATTAAATTGTTAACCCTAATTATCAAATGGGTGCTCTAATTGATAATTAGTGATCTTAATTATAAGTAGCATTAGTAAACCCTAATGTTAATGTATAAAGTAATTAGAAAACCTATCTAATTTAGAAAAACCTAATTACAAATTTTAGAAACTAAAATTTATTTAATTTTATTTTTGAGCAAACCCTAAATTGGAAATCTAACAATTAATTTATGCTAAATCTTAGGGTTAAACCCTAAAGGTTAAACCCTAAGGGTTTGACAAGTTATAAGTTTGCCATTAAACTGATTTACCAAATGACCTTTTTGCCCCTCTTGTATTATTAAAGTTAGTATAGGTTTTGACAATTAGGGGAAGTTGGTGACCAAACCCAACAACCCCATGTGATTATAATTGACAGCCATCAGCCATTTTGATCAACCATTCATGCATCCAAGACTTCTATATATAGATTGAGAGAGAAAAATTGCATTTGTTAGCCATTTTTGTACCAAACACTCAAACCTTTTCTCTCAACCCAAACCCACGAAAATGGTAAGTTTTAAAGTCACAAAATCAAGCTCCACGAATTTCATAACAACATCAGTAGCATAGAATCAAAGATTTTTCATAGAAGGTATAAACCCTAACTTGAAAATTTGTCCAATAATCTGTTGTTAAATGTTAGTTTTTATTGTTAAAACATGTTGGTTATAGTGTATAATGATGATCTGGGTTGATAGATGTTAGATCCATAACATCTAGAGGCTCGGATTTGAAGATCTACAAAATCTGGAATTATTTTTTTGGGATGTCTAACAACGAATGTCAGAGCCTATAGATCCTTGTATGTTTGTTGTTTTTGTTGTTTTAAGCTTCAAATATGTAGTCTGACACTAGCACTTTATTCTGGAACTGGAATCGTGATCGTTTGATGTCCCGAATTTGAGTTATTATTAGTCAAAGGTCGTTGACCGACCATGACTGAAGGAAATCTGGGCAGTCAAGAACATGCCCAGATCGTTCTGACAGAAAGTTTAAAGGCCCAGATCTTTCTATTGTTAGTTGTTTTGTTTTTGTTGTTACAACTATGTTGTAGTCTGGTAGATGAACCTTAGATTCATACCTTTATATCACCAAAACATCAAACTTGTTACTCGCAGTGGCTGGTCAAAATTGGTCAGATGTTCACGGATTGAGTGTTTTGGGTAACCCAGAAAACTCAAGAGCGTGATTTCTGACAAACGTTGACCGACATGGATCTGCTTATTATGTTGTTGTAATATGTGTTTTATGTATTATCTTACACAAACAGTACAAGAATCACATGTTATAGAAACCCAAAAATGGAGAGTCGATCTGTTCTTCATTTCTGGGTAACCCAAAAATGAAGAACATGTCTGACAGTCCCTTTGAAGGCTCAGATCTCCTGAGTTATGCAGTTTTTGAGCATGTTTATGGTTGGATCTTGTAGTCTTGCACTAGTACTACACGATCTGATCAAAAACATGCCTAGAAACACAACACACAACAATTTATTTCTGGTCAAATCTGCCCACTCGTTCACTGGCTTGAATTTCTGGGTTTGGCCAAGAACACGAAGAACACCTATAGCGACGGTTCTGTCGCTATAGGCAGTCTTTAGCAACACTTTTATTAAAATTAATTATTTAAATTCCAAAAATTATTTAAAAATAGTAATTAATTTCTGAAAATTACAAAATTATTTTAAAAATTATTTTTAAATTAAAAAAAGTAAATATTAATAATTTGAAATATTTTTCATAAATATTAGTATTTATTTAAATATTATTGACAATTAAATTATTTATTAAATGCATTAAATAAATTAATTAAAAATGATTTTATTATATTAAAAAATATTTTAAATGATAATAAGTTATTTAAAAATATTTTAAGTTATAAAAAATAACTTTTAATATTTTAAAGCAAAATTCATTAATAATTTAATATTAATGATATTTAAGTTATTTATTAAATGAATTAAATAGATAAATTAAAAATGATTTTATTATATTAAAAATTATTTTAAATAATAATAAGGTATTTAAAAATATTATAAGTTATAAAATATAACTTTTAATATTTAAAGGTAAATTTTATTGATTAATTATTATTAATGATATTAAAGTTATTTAATAATTATATTAAATAATTTAGTTTAAAAATGATTTTAATATTATAAAAATTATTTTAAATGAAAATAAAGTGTTTAAAGATATTTTAAGTTATAAAATATAACTTTTAATATTTAAAGGATAATTTCGTTAATAATTTAATATTAATTTAATATTAATGATATTAAATTTATTTAATAATTATATTAAATAAATAGTTTAAAAATGGATTTATTAATTTAAAAATCAGTTAAAAATGATATAAATGAATTAAAAATATTTTAAGTTATAATTAATGGCTTTTAATATTTTGATAAATAGTACATTAATATTTAAATATTAATGATAATTATTGAAAAATAATTTTAATTGTTTTAACCATCATTTAAGGGTAATATTAATACTTTAAAAATATTCTAAGTTATTATATTATAATAAGTGTTTAAAAATTATTATAAGTCATTTAAAAATAATATGACTGATAATTATAGATATTAAGCTGCAGGATAGATTCTTAGACTCGATAATTACTCGATAAAGCCATCGGTAGACCGATATTTTTCAAAAATTGATCTGGACTTAGATAATTTGATTAGATATGTGATTATTTGTGATTCAATGGTTGTTAAATATGGGTGATAATGTGATTAGGTTATGTGCTGACTGCAATAAGCAGTGTTATGTGTTGAGATATGTTATTCTAATCAGTAAAATGATCTTATTACTGATAGGTGATTACATAAAAGATAAAATTAAGTTGCAAATTGTAAGCAGCGCATCAGGCAAGTATCTTACCTTTGCATTTTATTATGCAATGGACATGAGTAAGAATGTTTCTAAATTATATTAATACTGTACAGATTATTAACCCTATATTATATACGCTCATTGATTATCAACATGTTAGTATATGATAATTCAGAAATATATTTTGTTCGTTAATTTTTATAAATGGTTACACAAGTGTCCCCACTTGGATAATCATTGTATTTAATCACATGTTGATATACCTTTGTCAATTACCCGTATATATATATATATATATATATATATATATATATATATATATGTGTGTGTGTGTGTGTGTGTGTGTGTGTGTGTGTGTGTGTGTGTGTGTGTGTGTTGAATTATAAATTATTGTTGAACAAGATAAAATCTTTGATTTGGAACCCAGACAAATATGACCATCCCTACACGGGAAAACTTTTGTGCGCCCAAGGCGGACAGAGTGAACGATACCCTCGTTCTTGCATGTAGTGTTGATCAATACAGGGTACAACGGGCTGATCACCCCCGTGCCCGTAAATTATGACAGTTTACAGATGAATTTCTGTTTAACCTTTTCAAAAATGAAAACAATGTTCATAGTATGTCACCTTAACCCTATTTATAGTCATTATGTAGTTTTAAAAAGTTGAAAGAGGGTTGTTATGTTATTATTATCGGTATAGATACTTCACAACTATTGATCTGTTGTAGAAGGGTAGTATAAAAAAAATATTTAAATTCTTTCAGCTTATATATATATATATATATATATATATATATATATATAATTGTTATTACTTGCTGGGCACTCAAATGCTCATCCTTGCTTAATTTAAATGTTTTCAGCCAAGTGTAAAAAACCAGAAAGCTCATGCAGAAACAAAGGAAAAAGAAAGCTAACTAAATAAGATTTGTGGTAGTTATGTAATAGTTTGATATTATTATTAAGACAATAATATATATTATCTATAATGGGTTGTAATGATTGTTTAAAGGTTACGTACTTGGGATTCAGACTCTGATAAATATGTAAATTAAGTTGGTCTTTATATTATTGTTATTATTATTAGTATTATTCTGCTCATAGAAATGGTATCGTGAAGCACCGAGTTCGGGTTTCAAGTACCTGGATTTGGGGGCTTTACAATTTTCATATGTCAAAGAACATATCCCCAGCGGGGGTATCACACATTTTTCGTTGATGCACATGTCTGCGAGGATGAAGCAGATCCTCGGCGGGGGTTACAACGTGTGATCCGTTGATGCATGAGTCAACGAAGGTCAAGCAACCTTGACGTTAGTTCAGTTGTTGGTAGGTAAACCCAACGAAGCGCCGGAAGCCATCCGATGATTGCATCTGTTGATACACACATCAACAAAGGTCAAGCAGCCTTGACATTTATCCCCAGCAGGGATTTCATCCGTTGATGTACACGTCAGCAAAGATCAAGTATATCCCCGGTGAGGGTTACAACGCATGGTCATCTGTCCAAAAATAGATCCTTGGCGGGGGTTACAACACATATTTTCTATTGATGCACATGTCAATGAAAGTTAAGCAACACTGACGTCAGTTCAGCCGTTGGCAAGTAAACCCAACGACGCATCGGAAGCCATCCGATGATTGCATCAGTGGATACGTATTAACAAAGGTCAAGCAACCTTGGCATTTATCCGTAGCAGGGAGTTCATCTGTTGGTTCACACGTCAACGAAGGTCAGGCAGCCCTGAAAACACATATTATTGGCAGTAAATCCAACAGAACATTGAAATGTCCTGGCGATACAAACAAGGAAGGATCAATATCATCAGGGAGGATCGATGATGGAATATGTTATACACATCCTCAAGTAGACAAAAGCTTTATCCCTACAAATCTCTTGTACACGAGAGGCATATCTTTGGAATAAAGTTTGTATCAAGGATTCAAGACTTTGGTGATAACCCCAATGCCAACAATCCTAGAGATTCCTGTTAGTTGTGGATCGCACGTCCACGACAGTTCATCAGGCTGCTTATTTATTGCCATCCCTGGTAGAAGCAACAGGGAGCCGGTAATCATCCCCAACGTGTGGGAAAATAATCCATATGCATCATACATTTACATCATGTTGTTACACATGACATCATGTTTATCTTGTTGCATTTCAAGTGTTTAGGATTCTTTATCCTATCCATCCCATTACATTGCATGAATATGATAAAGAGGGGCATCTGTAGATACTAAAAAAATTTTGCACACCTGTTACTGACATTGTAGGAGGGCAGATTCGTCTTTCAGAGATAACCCTGGCAGACAGCTCATATCTAGTTCAGATACTACCGAAAGTTTAGTCTTAACCCAGAAACACACACTGGGAGTATCAGTTCTAACCTCGGAGATAACCCCGAGGCCTGCAGTTCCAATACCAAAAATTCCAACGGAGAAGGCCAATTCATCCCGGAGATAACCATGAGATATTTATTCTCAGTCCTGACACCAGGAATAGCAGCACCAACCTTGGAGATAACCCCAAGGAATGCAGTTACAGTTTCGGAGATAACCCCAAAAATGCTTGTTTCAAAGCCATATAAATAGCTTCAGAACACTCGACACTCACACCGAGGCACTTAATACAAGACCTAGAGATAACACCGGGAAGACAGGCGCACCTCAGAGATAACACTGAGGATCTTCAACACTTGCAGTAGTCCAATCTCAGAGATAACCCTAAGCAACGTCTGCTTTATCATCCCAAACTGGAGATAACCCCGATTAGGGGCAAAGTCGTCATCTTGCCACCTTGACACCACATCACACCATTTTAACACTTCATACATACATTTTTACACATAAATATCCCACAAGAACCAAGGAAGTCCAACCCCGAGTGACTATTTCAAAAATTGATCTGGACTTAGATAATTTGATTAGATATGTGATTATTTGTGATTCAATGGTTGTTAAATATGGGTGATAATGTGATTAGATTATGTGCTGAATAAGCAGTATTATGTGTTGAGATATGTTATTCTAATCAGTAAAATGATCTTATTACTGATAGGTGATTACATAAAAGATAAAATTAAGTTGCAAATTGTAAGCAGCACATCAGGCAAGTATCTTACCTTTGCATTTTATTATGCAATGGACATGAGTAAGAATGTTTCTAAATTATATTAATACTGTACAGATTATTAACCCTATATTATATACGCTCATTGATTATCAACATGTTAGTATATGATAATTCAGAAATATATTTTGTTCGTTAATTTTTATAAATGGTTACACAAGTGTCCCCACTTGGATAATCATTGTATTTAATCACATGTTGATATACATTTGTCAATTATCCATATATATATATGTGTGTGTGTGTGTGTGTGTGTTAAATTATAAATTATTGTTGAACAAGATAAAATCTTTGATTTGGAACCCAGACAAATATGACCATCCCTACACGGGAAAACTTTTGTGCGCCCAAGGCGGACAGAGTGAACGATACCCTCGTTCTTGCATGTAGTGTTGATCAATACAGGGTACAACGGGTTGATCACCCCCGTGCCCATAAATTATGACGGTTTACAGATGAATTTCTATTTAACCTTTTCAAAAATGAAAACAATGTTCATAGTATGTCACCTTAACCCTATTTATAGTCATTATGTAGTTTTAAAAATTTGAAAGAGGGTTGTTATATTATTATTATCGGTATAGATACTTCACAACTATTAATCTGTTGTAGAAGGGTAGTATAAAGAAAATAATTAAATTCTTTCAGCTTATATATATATATATATATATATATATATATATATATAATTGTTATTACTTGCTGGGCACTCAAATGCTCATCCTTGCTTAATTTAAATGTTTTCAGCCAAGAGTAAAAAACCAGAAAGCTTATGCAGAAACAAAGGAAAAGGAAAGCTAACTAAATAAGATTTGTGGTAGTTATGTAATAGTTTGATATTATTATTAAGACAATGATATATATTATCTATTATGGGTTGTAATAATTGTTTAAAGGTTACGTACTTGGGATTCAGACTCTGATAAATATGTAAATTAAGTTGATCTTTATATTATTGTTATTATTATTAGTATTATTCCGCTCATAGAAATGGTATCGTGAAGCACCGAGTTCGGGTTTCAAGTACCTGGATTTGGGGGCTTTACAATTTTCATATGTCAAAGAACATATCCCCAGCGGGGGTATCACACATTTTTCGTTGATGCACATGTCAGCGAGGATGAAGCAGATCCCCGACGGGGGTTACAACGCGTGATCCGTTGATGCATGAGTCAACGAAGGTCAAGCAACCTTGACGTTAGTTCAGCTGTTGGCAGGTAAACCCAACGAAGCGTCGGAAGCCATCCGATGATTGCATCTGTTGATACACACATCAACAAAGGTCAAGCAGCCTTGACATTTATCCCCAGCAGTGATTTCATCCGTTGATGTACACGTCAGCAAAGATCAAGTATATCCCCAGTGAGGGTTACAACGCATGGTCATCTGTCCAAAAATAGATCCTTGGCGGGGGTTACAACACTTATTTTCTGTTGATGTACATGTCAATGAAAGTCAAGCAACACTGACGTCAGTTCAGCCGTTGGCAAGTAAACCCAACGACGCATCGAAAGCCATCCGATGATTGTATCAGTGGATACATATTAACAAAGGTCAAGCAACCTTGGCATTTATCCGCAGCAGGGAATTCATCCGTTGGTTCACACGTCAACGAAGGTCAGGCAGCCCTGAAAACACATATTATTGGCAGTAAATCCAACAAAACATTGAAATGTCCTGGCGATACAAACAAGGAAGGATCAATATCATCGGGGAGGATCGATGATGGAATATGTTATACACATCCTCAAGCAGACAAAAGCTTTATCCCTACAAATCTCTTGTACACGAGAGGCATATCTTTGGAATAAAGTTTGTATCAAGGATTTAGGACTTTGGTGATAACCCCAATGCCAACAATCCTAGAGATTCCTGTTAGTTGTGGATCGCACGTCCATGACAGTTCATCAGGCTGCTTATTTATTGCCATCCCTGGTAGAAGCAACAGGGAGCCGGTAATCATCCCCAACATATGGGAAAATAATCCATATGCATCATACATTTGTATCATGTTGTTACACATGACATCATGTTTATCTTGTTGCATTTCAAGTGTCTAGGATTCTTTATCCTATCCATCCCATTACATTGCATGAATATGATAAAGAGGGGCATCTGTAGACACTCAAAATTTTTTGCACACCTGTTACTGACATTGTAGGAGGGCAGATTCGTCTTTCAGAGATAACCCTGGAAGACATCTCATATTCAGTTCAGATACTACCGAAAGTTTAGTCTTAACCCAGAAACACACACTGGGAGTATCAGTTCTAACCTCGGAGATAACCCCGAGGCCTGCAGTTCTAATACCAAAAATTCCAACGGAGAAGGCCAATTCATCCTGGAGAAAACCTTGAGATATTTATTCTCAGTCTTGACACCAGGAATAGCAGCACCAACCTTGGAGATAACCCCAAGGAATGCAGTTACAGTTCCGGAGATAACCCCGAAAATGCTTGTTTCAAAGCCATATAAATAGCTTCAGAACACTCGACACTCACATCGAGGCACTTAATACAAGACCTAGAGATAACACCGGGAAGACAAGCGCACCTCCAAGATAACACTGAGGATCTTCAACACTTGCAGTAGTCCAATCTCAAAGATAACCCTAAGCAAAGTCTACTTTATCAGCCTAAACTGGAGATAACCCCGATGAGGGGCAAAGTCGTCATCTTGCCACCTTGACACCACATCACACCGTTTCAACACTTCAGACATACATTTCTACACAGAAATATCCACAAGAACCAAGGAAGTCCAATCCGAGTGACTATTGTGCAGGACAACGGATAAAATTTGAAGCCTGAAGACCAGAGGGCATGGTCCCCTCTTCCTTACTTCGTACAACCTCTAATCACATGTCATTGCGTAACTCTCGACAACGGCGGTCCTAAATAGGTCTTATACACCTCAGTCTGAAATTGTTCTAAAAGTTCGAGCGGACATCACGTTGCATACGTGCACGTACTTCCTGACAACGGGACCCACGGAGCCCGGGGCACCCCGGGCGGCCGTAAGTACACCTGCGGCTCCCCCATCTATACATAGAGTGCTTGGGGTGGCCATTTTGTAAGAGAAAAAGGCGAGGAAGCCCTGTCCAATTTTCTCTGCACACATCCTAAACAGAGTGCTTTCTTATTTTAAACATTTGTAAGCTCATATATAGCTACTTTTTACCAGTGGGAGTCAAGTGTTCATCCACTTAAAGCTATAGAAGTCTTCTTTAGAAGCCCATTGTAAGCCTTCATACACACTTTAAAGCCTTTCTATTCACGTTGAGAGTCGTGTTGCATGTGTATGCCCGCACTTCGTTTCATGATTTCATTTCAGTTTGTATATATACTTATATATATATATATATATATATATATATATATATATATATGGACTAACATTATCGAGTTATACCTTGATTAAGCCTAGGCTTAGGTCTGGAGCGTTTAATTGCTTTCGTATATATATATATATATATATATATATATATATATATATATATATATATATATATATATATATATATATATATATATATATATTTACATTTCGTCCCGCCTGGAGTTTACTCCGTGGCGGTTGGTCGCTTTTACAACTTTATTTATATTTCCAATATCCCATGGAGGTACTTCGTGGTGGTTGATCATGTCAATATATATATATATATATATATATATATATATATATATATATATATATATATATATATCGCTTTTATATATTTACATTTCTGATCCCCCATGAAGGTGCTTCGTGGTGGTTGATCATGTCTGTATATATATATATATTTACAGTTTTTATATATAACTGCTTTTTGCTTTCATACAAAATACGGTATCATGTGAGCCTAGGAATCATGTGATCACAGATTCAGTTTACTGACTCTAGATTCGGTTCTTGTGACGGACATTTTCAGCTGTAAGCAGCCTGTAAATTTATTCACGGTGTTTGGATTTCCTCATATGGTTTTCATACCCATGAGGAGTTCGGCACTAATATGTGCATTATTTTCTCAATGATGTTTCGCATCTCGAAAATAAAAGTAATCAAGCCGAACATTTTAATAAAATAGAAGTGTAAAAGGTCTCAATTACTATTGAGCATCAGGGTTTGAAAAATCTCTTTTATAAAACTTCACTACTATATCTTGTTTAAAACTGAATTTTTACACAAATTCAAACCATATGTATATAGGTGCGAACGAGGCCTTGTACTACTTCCAAATAATAATACATTGACCCACACACACACACATTCATATAATAATTTCTTGAAAAGTGGTGGTCACCGTGGCAACACGGATGTCAGGGGGTGCCTAACACCTTCCCTCCGCATAAGTAAGTCTCCGGACCGTAATGAATCTCGGTTTCACAGACCCATTTAACAATGTTACATCACTGCGTTAATGTACAAACCTTTTCTCAGTTGTGTCGGTACAACCAGTTAAAAAACCAACTGGCGACTCTTATAGTCCAATCGTCGGCATATACATGTCGGACTTTTTTTGCTTGTTTTTTAAAACAAATCTCACCTAACATGAGAACACAAAAGAACAAGAATAGAAAAGGGACAAATAAAAATCCCAACGTCGACAATGACGTCCTACTAAAATATTGCATAGCCTTACAACGCTCCTCTTCCATAATACAGAACATTGTTCGACGATCTAACATGTACGATGGCAGCGTCTCGAACTGAATCGGATAACACATAACCCGATCTTGAGCTCGATTGATGACAGTGTTAAAAACACTATTCATCTCTTCCATCTTGATCTTCATTACTTGTACCTCTCTCTCTCTGCTATCCCGGCTCGTTGATAAGCTTCCTTGTACGTGTCTTCGGCTCTTGCCCTCTTAGTAGATTCCTCTTTCAACTTGTTCTTCAGCTCTGCAATCTCCTCTGTCATTTGTTCATTCTCTCCTTCAGTGTGGATCAGCTTCCCTTCGACATTATTCAGACGTTCATCTCGATCCTGGATCTCGTTGTCCTTTTGCGCCATTGTGATCTATTGTTCAGATACTATCTCTTCCAACTCCTTGACTGTATCCTGAAGTTCCACATTGTGGTCGTATACTTCATCGTACATACGGGCAGTGATTGAGTTTAGTGGAATCTCTTCCTCCTCTTCCTCCTCATCTTCATTCGACTGTGGCAGCTCAACAGGGTCCTCCTTGTCCATCTCTATCTCATCATCCCCATCAGGTAATCCCTCCTGCTTAACCACTGTGACCAACGGAGATGTTTCCCGTGGTAGTAGTTATTCCCAAACCACCTGAATATCTCGAGGCTCTTCCTCTCGAGGCATCTGGGATCCTTCCTCCGTAGTCTGACTGGATTCTCCTACATTAGTCATCCTGATAACAAAATTTTATGTTCTAATTACTAATCATTACTACTCAACACTCACGAGCACATAGGTTACAAGCACATAAGCACATAAGTGTTTAATTACTTTTTCGTTAAAACTAGATAAGAGTTTATCACCACTATCTTATCAAAGGTTACTTCCTAAGGCTTTTCCCCACCTAAGGTTTATAACCTAAAGCTTTGATACCAACCTGTGACACCCCAAAATCTGGGTACTTCATTCCCCTAAGACTTGGTGCTCACTTTCCATACATTCATACTATCTACCCTAATATAATAACATTTAAACCATAAATCCTTCCATTAAAAGGTTACATCATTAAATCAAAAAGTCTCCCAGGTTATCTAACCTTTAACATAAATCAAGTGCGGAAATAAAAATAGTTACATCACATCATTTAAATAAAGTCTATTAACATAAAAGCCAATAAATTACAAGTCTTCATCACTTGCACATTTTTCCTTTTCCTTTGTTTGTAGTAGGTTCATCGACCTTCTCAACCTTAGCTGCAATAATTATATTTATGCAAGAGTGAGCAAAATAAATGCTCACTAGATATAGCATTGAACAATAAGAGAATAATAACTGTCAATGAATAAGCTCATTAAACTGAATAGTACTCTATCAATGATAACCAAAAACTAGAATCAAAATATGAAATATATCTTAGGGTTATAAGACCACGAACTATGTCCATGATTATAAATAATCTTTCAACTTTAACCTAAATCGGTATACTGTAGGGACTTCACGTACTTAGGGGGATCATCCCTTCATACCATGTATTGTGCACAAATATCTAAACACATCACGTACCCCTATAATAGGGTTGTTCTTCTCAGTTTTAGAGTACAAGTCCGCACCAAAGAAAGTTTGGTTTGGATAAACTTCAAGGATAATTTAGAGTTTAACGATCATCAACTAAAGGATTAGTTGAATCAATCAAAGTTCAATAACACTATAAATGATCAATAACTACATAATGTGGAATGATTAAGAATAGGTGAACCAACTATACATTTAACTCATGCTTAGAAATAACTAAAAATATAAGTATTGAATGAACAATAAACCTTGATTGAACAATAATACGCTAAGGCTATGATCTTATTAAATAAGAAATGGAAGTATTGGACATACATTAATTGATAGCAAGCTGAAAACAAAACTTGTGCAACATGATAATAAATTGTGCAAAGTAATTTTAGATAAGACAACTCAATATTGAAGACTAGAGTTCAAGAAGCATTCACTATAAAAGAATGAACTAAAGAAACTTGCTTAACTATAAACATGTTAGAATAATTCAACAATGATTATAATTCAAAACTTGCTCGAATTAAGTGAAAGTAGTATGCACACAAGCCAATCATGTTTGATGATAAAGTATGCACTTTGTAACAATCTTATTCATTTATTAATAAAAAGTATTAATTTATTAAAGGCTTTTAATTATTTACATGATGCTGCTTTATAATATGTGATAATCTCATAGTTTTAAGTAATGCTTTTAGAATAATGATGATGATCATTCTAATGAGATCTAAATTCTTACAAAGCTTAAAACTAAAATAGCTCCCAATCGTTGGATTACTAAATTGCGGATTAGTGAATCTGGATAGATTGGTACATACGTTACTTGCTCATTAGATGAGGATTATTGATCTCATAATCATTTATGTGGAGACACTAAAGCAAGTATGTAGGTATTTATTAGAGAATAAGTTCACTGAACGCGGCTCGCTAAGGAATACCTAATGGAGTTTTACTTGTCTGTCAATAGGAATTCATGTAGTGATAGTAGTACAAGTGATCCTTGGACTTGAGATCATCATAGTATCTTATGTATGATAAGTTATACTTTGACTTATTTCTTATGACCCTTAGGGTATATCAAATGGTATGCTCGTGTATAATAAGTTGTACATAGAGATAATGTATGATCAATAAAGAATCTACCACTTCTAGTAGAAGAAGAGAATTGTCCTACGTGATTCGATAAATGATAACACAGTAGTCCTTGGCTAAGGCAGAATGAAATTAGAAAGGAGTTTCTAATTTGTATTATTTGGAGTTGTTCATTTAAGAATCGAAATACATATAATTAATTAAAATAAGACTTGACAGTAATTCCATGTCTTATATTTAATTGGGACATTGTATGGTGGAAGGTTTGAATTGTACAGTAACTATTTACTCAAAGGTTCTTTTATGATTAATGTTGAAATTTATATTATCTGGAAAGTCGTTGATCACTAGGGAGGCTTATCCCTATTGTAAAATAAATATTATTTATTTAAATAAATTAATTGTTTAATTTATTTATTTAAATAAGATTAGAATTGTTTTAATTGATTTATTCACAACAGGTTTAATATGGAGAACCAAAAGGGTCACACCATAAAAGGAAGAGTAATTATTTAAAAAGTTAATGGCATATTCGTAATAATAGGTTAAGTATATTTAATTTAATGTATGGTGATAGAATAAATTAAATAGCTTAATATTTATTATTTAATATTTTAAAAATATTAAATATATAAATTAATAAGAGGAGTCTTATTAATATTATTATAATTATTATTATTTTAATTTCTAAGGAGTTGTAAATTAATTTAATATTAGTACTCTCATTTATTTCTAATAAGATTAAGATGCTAATTAATTAAAAGATTTTAATTAATTATTTCTAATAAGATTGGGAGCATAATTAATTAAAGGATTTTAATTAATTAAAATAAAACATAATTCCTTAATTGTTTAGGAGGGTTGCCCACATCTATAAATAAGAGGAGTCTTATTATGGGTGAGTGGTTGTTGACTTTTTGTCAAACACTCATCTTCTTGAATCATTCTTCTTTCTTAGTGGATCACTGTTGGTCGGAAAACTGATCACTATACATGCGCAAGTATACGCGGTCCAATAAGTAATACAGTGATAAGTGGAGTGTCGTACCCACGAGGAACTATCGCTAATATTTACCAAGTACCAACTTTGTATCGCTAAAGTCTTATTCGAACATTAATAAATGGAAGTGTGATAAATCTAGTTAAAACTAATTAACAAAGCAAGTAAATGGATAACGAATGGTAATCAAAGGAAATAAAAGCTAAGGTTACAGCTTCACCCCACTCAGGCATTTAGTCAAACACCTGGCGTGCTATGCTTCATCAAACTACCTACCCTTCTCTCTTTGGTCTTAATGGTCACGAAAATTTGTCGACCGAGAACACACATGTGCTTATGCACCTCTGTCGAGGTATGCATAAACATATCATCTCCAGTTCCACCCAAAAGGGAATAGAACAGAAAAGAACGTCCAAGCTAGATACAATCCTACACATGTCTATGCGAATTAATCATAACAAGGATTTAGGCATAAGTTCTCAATTAGGTAGCACGTGGCGCACATATATATGTCTATTCTATGCACAACTTATGCAGTCAAAACCCACAATCATATGCCAATATACTTAGGTGTAAATCTACATTCCTTCGGTCGATATCATGTAGATTACCAAAATCATCACTAATGTCTTAGCGAGAATCATTAAGCACAAATATATTAAACCAAATCATATGGTACCAACCAAAGAGATAAGACAATCAATTTAAATAAAAAAGGGTCCCATTAAAACCTTAGAGCCAATATTCAGTTCATAGTTATTGAACAAAATAGAAGTAGCAATAAAGACAACAATAATTGATTACAAAATTAGAGGAAATAAATGGATAAGAGGAAACTCTATCAATGCCCTTCAGTCTCCAAGCATTCCGCTCAAATCAAGCTTTCCGGTTCGTGTAGCTCACTGCTCACGATGCACCAAGGAAATGCCAGACTTCTTCCTAATCTACCTAATCTATATTTACAGACCTTTACTAAGAGAAAGAAAGAGAAATTATAGAAGAAAACTATCCTAAGCAAAAATATCTAATTATATGGTCTGTGATGATATATGATATCCCAGATATGAAATATAGAGGCTCTCTTATGTTATATAAGCGTCCCTCCTTCAAGCTAGGTCAAAATCACTCGTTTCTGCCTGGGAACCGGAGCTCGCGCTGCGGCGTGGGCAATAGACTTGTGGTTGGCGCTGCGGCGCCATATAAGTTTGGAAAAACTGGAGCTCGCGCTGCAGCGCGAGTCCATATAGGGACAGTGGCACTGCGGCGCCATGGTGACATCAGGCTGGACCAGGAGGTGGCATTGCGGAGCAAGCTTTAAGCTGGGCTTTGGCGCCGCAGCGCAACTACCTGTAAAATAACTGTTTTGCCCCTGAATGCTAGAAACACCTGTAAAGCCCTGCAATACGTCGATTAAGCACAATAACACTATAATCATATAAAACTATATGAAATGTACGAGATCAGGCAACTATTTAAGTCATAAAGTATCTGATTCGCGGGTATAAATCCCATTCATAAAATACCCCCAAACATAAGTCTTTGATTGTCCTCGAGCAAACTATCTAAGACAACACTAACAGTAGTAAAACGCACGCGAAAGAAAAATAAAACAGTATAGTAGTATCATGGCTTCTAAGCTCGATCATAGCTACTCCCAAAGAACAGGGCAAACAAAGATACGAATAAGGGTTCATTCAATTTAAAGCATAAGACTGTATTTGATCCATTCTATGTGTTTGTGTGAAGACCAACCGTCCTAACTAATCATAGCTCAAATAAGTTCGCATATTTGATTGTTAATACCAATAAGCAAACTCTGCAACTTAAACATTCAACAAGCAATAAGAATACGACGCAAGTGTAGGAAAAGATTAAAAGACTCTAGCATGACGACAGTAAAATCTTACTCGGACAGTCCTTAATTACCTTAGGCTGTTCAGAAATACCCATGAATGAGTTTTTGATCGGTGACTCCCAAGTCAGATGACTTTAGGGCACTAGGTGTAGAACACCCCTATGAATCTAATAACTCGAGCAATAAAGGTCACATAATCAACATAAACTAACTGAGACTTTACAACAAAAATGAAGATTATTTAGCGAGTGCATTTTATGCTCCATCTCGATATCGGTCCTGCGTTTATGGGCGAGTGCGTTTTACGCTCGATCTCGACCCACCGCAAAACTTTCGATATTAACTCTTCTTTTCTACTTTTTATTCTCATTTCATTATATATATATATATATATATATATATATATATGTATATATATATTATATGTCAACATGCCAGAATCCAAGATCCAAAACTGTATAAACATCTAAGTCATTTATTACCTTGTAAAAATGAAAGTTTATAAGAGTGAACAAACTCTCAAAGCAATAAACACGCAAACTAAATTCGGAAAAAAAATAACTAGATAACAAAGTTGGTCGGTCCTTGCTAAGTAGGACGGATCAATAACAGTCTAAACTTATCGATTAAAAAACCCCTAGCTCATACATGCTTGATACTACTCTAAGAGATAGACATAATTACTTGGTGCTTGTTATCAGCCACAATAAAAAAATTAATGATAAATATAACACCGTTGCTAAATAGCAGCTCAAAATAGGGTAAAAAGGCCATTCACATGACATAAGCATCTAAATCTGTATAAGCCCCAAAAAGATGTCTATATACCACAATCATGCTAATAATAATCAAAGCATTAATAAATAAAAACAAAAATAGTTCATGGCATCCATAATAATAACAATCCAAATATAATCTCGCAGTTCAAAACGACTGCACCACAATACTGATAATAAAAATATAACAAAGTACTAAATATACCAACCTAACATAGCAGTACAGAAATAAACAGATAATAGCAAAAACACCCCCAAACTTAAGGTGAGCAATGCCCTCATTGCTTAAACATAATCTATCGATACAAGAGGGCTTCCCTGAAGATCGCTCACTTCGCAACGGCATCGTCCTCGTCAGCTTTTGTAGGCGGTGATGGTGGAGGGTAGGGTAGGAAGACAGGAGGCTCTGGGAACTGGTATGGCATAAACTCAATGCTCTCGCAATAATAGTCGGTGTAAATACTCTGCATCGTGTTTACCAGCTCAGCTTGGTACTGTATAACAATATCCTGCCTCTGACCCACTGCTGTTATGTGCATGTGCTGCCTCCAAGCCTCGGCGTTGTGCTTTTAATGCAGCAAGGTGAGGGATGCCATGATGTCTGCCAGTAGTCCCTGTGCAGCTGGGCTGGCATCTAGAGGCTGCAAGGGCTCGGGCCCTGCTGTAGGAGGTGGCATAGTAGATGGCCCGTATCCTTCACCTCTAACATGAGAATCTGTACCGTCCCACATAGTATAGCATGCGATAGTCTGATGGTCAATGACTGCCATTGGTGGCAAGGCTATCTCCTCTGGCCCCCACTGAATACCTGCTTGCTTGCACAAGCGGGTTATCAATGATGGATGTGGAAGTCCTGAAGCGATGTTACTCTTGATTGCCTTCAGAATTGACTCGTGAATAAAAACTCCATTATCCACATGCAGACCCGTGACAATAGTGAACAACAGAATCACCCTATCTTTAGTCACGTCGCTCAAGTGATGGGTCGGGATCATGTTGGCACAGATAAAGCTGAACCACGCCTTCCCATAGCGACTGAGTGCTGAAGATGAGAAATTGGGCTTTTCCCCCATGTAGTCATTTTTCTTCCATGTCGTACCGGGCTTGTAGAGCCTCCTAATGATATCCTCAAGGTCATAACTACGGAGTCCCGACTCTATATAATCCCTGCCCTCATAGTTGGGTGCCGTAAACAATGCATTGATGGCCTAACTACCAAACGCCACTAACTTCCCCCTAACTTGGAGAACCGCAGGACCTTTGGGATTGACATTTGCATAAAACTCCCGAACCACAGATACACTAGCTGACCCGGGTGGTTTTGTGAAATGCACCCAGTTGCGTTCAAGTAGCATGGTGGTTAGCTCACCATCCTTTTTTTTCGGCCTGAACCCCCGCTCATTAATCAAATTATGTGCGGCAAAGGAGCTTTTGTACCTTTTCCAGGCCTCCTCATTGATGAACTTGGTGTTGTCCCAAGCCGTTGGTGCAGCGGATTATGATCCTCCCATACTAAGTTGTTGCCTCTTTTGTGCCATATCGTAAATCGTAGCAATTGGAATGACAACAAGCAGGAAACTGACGCACACACTCCCCAAACTTAGTTCAGATAATCCCCAATGAAAATTCAATTCCAAAACAACCCAAATAGTCAAATTGCTTTCTCAGACAATTTATCGAGCACCTAGTGTGCGCTCTGAAAACCAAACTAGATAGCCCTAAGTTTGTTGAAGCTCTAACCAGATTTCCTCCAGTGGAAATCATGCAAACAGAACACAAGAATTTCATAAATACCACAATTAAACAAAAAATATTTCTGTTTGAATGAAATCCAACAACAATACCTTGAGATGCAAACCCTAGGTGAGAAATCGAGTGGGGACAATTCGGACAAGCAATCGATGCTCTCGGTTTGTTATGGTAGGTTGAGATGAGACACGATCGATCGCTGCTAGGAATTTTTTGGAGTGAAACGACTGCTTTAGTTCTTTTGTGCTATATTGATGAGAGAAATATGCTTGAAACTGTCGAAAGATATGGGCGAGTGGGCACAACTGCTGGCCTTCAGTGCGTTTTCTAAAAATAAAACCTCACTGGTGGCCTTTGTTACTTGGCGCCGCAGCACGAATTAGCAGTGGGCAAGGCATGTTCATGGCGCCGCGGCGCAACCTGGCTATTGATTTATGGCACTGTAGCACGATGTGTGAAATTTGGAAAATGAGCATGGCGCTACGGCGCGAGTTGTAGTACACTTGTTGGCGCCGCAACGCGAGGACCATTTTTTGAGTTTTTCCTGCTTGTTTTCTGTACATGCCAAGACAAGTATACCAGAAATCACTTCAAAGCAAATATTCATAATTACAAACAGTATAATAACTAACTATAGAGTAAACTAGATATAAGTAAAGGAAAATAGATAATATTGATACCGAGATGAGGGTGCCTCCCCACCAAGCGCTTGTTTTAAAGTCGTCGGCTTGACTGTACAGATGCCGCTCAATCCGGCTCATAAGTTATAATGACCATGTTATGCCGCCTATTCGTCAGTTCCTTTAAATTTTTGGCAGACATGGGTGATGGATCATCCTCGCTTTCTTCACCCATCGACACGAAGAATCTTTCACCACTAAAATTATCTACTAATTCGCCTTTGTCATCAACTTGAAAGCGTTCTTTGTGCTCTAGCGGGCCCTCCAGGGTTTCCACAGTCGTGAGCGTGGTTTCTGGTTGATGATCAGTCATGACGATACAGCCACTATTGATCTTCTCTTCACCAACTTCAGGCTTCACCGATTGGATAGTTTGCACCATGGCATCTGACTCAGCAACTTTGTGAGACTCATCGCCTACTCCTTGCGTATCCACCGTGCACTGATCTACTTCTTCATCGTTGAGATCAATTATGACCGATAGAAAGTTTGGCGATGGATTTGTAATGGCATTGACGAGTTGCCCCAATTGACTTTGGAGGCTCTGCAATGCGGCTTCTTGACTTGCCATCCGAACCTCATTTTTCTCAATAAAATTGGTGAGAAGCTCTTCTAGCCTGTTCTCTTCTTCTTGTGTTGAGTACTCATGAAAGCTGTCATTGGGTCGAGACGTCAACTCATATTGCGGCGGAGACTGATATTCAAACTGAGAGGCATGATTCGTATCATGATATTGCTCTTGATTGTAGTCCCAAGAGTTTGGATAACCATGACAGTTTGGATGATAGGGAATCGGTTTAATGTCAGCTAGTTCCTGACAGTAGGCATTCTGAGTGGACTAACACTCAAGATTGTCAGAAAACCTCAAGACATTTGTAATTTGAAATTGCAATTGCTTGAGTCCTTCTTCCGAGCTTAGTTGTGTCGTCCTCTCATAAGGCCATTGATAACAATGATTGTCCATAACCTTTAAACTTAAAAACAAAAAGAAACGAAGATCAAACAAATAAAATATATGTATATATATATATATATATATATATATATATATATATATATATATATATATATATATGTATGTATGTATATATACGTTTAAAGTAAGACTAAATTGATTGAAATCAATATTAGAATAATAGTTCCCCGGCATCGGCACCAAAAACTTGTTGGTCAGAAAATCGATTACTAAACACGCGCAAGTATACGCGGTCTAACAAGTAATACAGTGATAAGTGGAGTGACGTACCCATGAGGAACTATCGCTAATATTTACCAAGTACCAACTTTGTATTGCTAAAGTCTTATTCAAACAGCAATAAATGGAAGTGTGATAAATCTAGTTAAAATTAATTAACAAAGAAAGTAAATGGATAACGAATGGTAATCGAAGGAAATGCAAGCTAAGGTTACAAATTCACCCTACTCAGGCATTTTATCGAACACATGGCGTGCTATGCTTCATCAAACTACCTACCCTTCTCTCTTTGGACTTAATGGTAACGACAATTTGTCGACCGATAACACACAGGTGATTATGCACCTCTGTCGAGGTATGAACAAACATACCCTCTCCAGTTCTACCCAAAAGCGAAAAGAACAGAAAAGAACATCCAAGCTAGATACAATCCTACACATGTCTATGCAAATTAATCATAACAAGGATTTAGGTATAAGTTCTCAATTAGGTCGCACGTGGCGGACAAATATATGTCTATTCTACGCACAACTTATGCAGTCGAAACCCACAATCACATGCCAATATACTTAGGTGTAAATCTACACTCCTTTTGTCGATATCATGTAGATTACCAATATCATCACCAATGTCTTAGCAAGAATCATTAAGCACAAATATATTAAACCAAATCATATGGTGCCAACCAAAGAGATAAGATAGTCAATTTAAATAACAAAGTGTTCCATTATAACCTTAAAGCCAATATTCAGTTCATAGCTATTGAACAAAATTGAAGTAGCAATAAAGACAACATTAATGGATTACAAAATTAGAGGAAATAAATGGATAAGAGGAAACTCTGTCAAGGCCCTTCAGTCTCCAAGCATTCCGGTCAAATCAAGCTTTCCAGTTCGTGTAGCTCACTGCTCTCGATGCTCCAAGGAAAAGCCAAACTTCTCCCTAATCTACCTAATCTATATTTACAGACCTTTACTAAGAGAAAGAAAGAGAAATTACAGAAAAAAACTATCATAAGCTAAACTATCTAATTATAAGGTCTGTGATGATATATGATATCCTAGATATGAAATATAGAGGCTCTCATGTGTTATATAAGCGTCCCTCCTTCAAGCTAGGTCAAAATCACTCGTTTCTGCCTAGGAACCGGAGCTCGCGCTGCGGCGTAGGTAATAGACTTGTGGTTGGCGTTGCGGCGCCACGTAAGTTTGGAAAAATTGGAGCTCGCACTACAGCGCGAGTTCATATAGGGACAGTGACGTTGTGGCGCCATGGTGACGTCAGACTGGACCAGGAAGTCGCGCTGCGGCGCGAGCTTTAAGCTGGGCTTTGGTGCCGCAGTGCGGCTACCTGTAAAATGACTATTTTGCCTCTGAATTCTAGAAAACACGTGTAAAGCCCTGCAATATGTCGATTAAGCACAATAACACTATAATCATATAAAACTATATGAAATCTACGAGATCAAGTAACTATTTAAGTCATAAAGTATCCGATTCACTGGTATAAATCTCACTCATCAATCACCTCTAGAGGTCAATCAATTGGGTGGCTAACATTGAACAAAGGAAGGAACCAAATCCGGTGGATTCTAGTTGAACGCGAAAGGATTTGGAGGTGAACTTGTACCTGAGGAAGCTCGAATTATCAAGGGTATGATTCTTATTCTTTATCTTTTCATTTAATTAATAATTGTGCATAAAGGATGATCCGGGTATATGGTTTGTAAAATTTAAAACTCTGATTTTTCACGCTTCCGCTTATTTTTGTTCAATTTGATTGTGTTCATGAATATTACAAACCTAACATTAAGTTAAGATTAGAGCTTGGTCAAATAAAATTTAGGAACAAAGAACTTGCTCAATAAAAGTTTAGGGTAAGGAACTTGTCTCATGCGTATGCTACACAATTATTACAAACGTTCGCCAAATACCTTACATATACCATTAACATCACAATATTTATTCGATATACTAACATCCACTTATCAAAATAACACTCACTTCTAGTTAAACTTGTTACTTTAGTACAAGTCTTACTTTACCATACACATTTCAGAATCACAAGTGTTAACTTCATAACACTTATTCATTATTCATTAAATAACATATCATTTTCACAACTTACTAATTTTACACTTTAGAATTACTAACCACATGATACGATTCTGTTTTAACCTCTTCATTACATGTTTCTCACATTAACATAACATTAGACCAAGTTATAATGGGTGTTCGAAGTCTGCAGAAGTAGCATACTTCACTGGGTCTGACTGACTACTGAAGCGGCCGCACCATAATTACCCTAAGACGAATTTCATCCACAAAACAGTAAATTAATCATACCCAATTGAAATAGGACTCATACAAACATGATTCCTCACATATACACTAACTTAGAACAATTAAACAAAAACTACAACTAATTTAAATCCTTTAAATTCTATGTTTTATACAAAAACACTGTTTTTGACATCCTTTACAAAAATCATCGTTGTGGTCACAATTCTTGTCCAAATTAACTTATTCAAACTACGTTCTCTTCGTTTCTTAACGAACTAACATATTCACGACTCAATTTATAGATTGGTTTAAAATTAACCACCAAAGTTGGTACATTCACAAGCTATATGTATAAACATTCATTGAAAATAGTTTTCTTTCTTTTTAACCGTAATTAGCATACTAATTCTCGTCTAAACATAAACTATAGCATTACAATTACTTACAATTGTAATCATTCAGATTATACAACAATTCAAGAGAAATTGGATTCACAAAGAATAGAAATACATGACGTAAAACATATATATATATATATATATATATATATATATAATATTAAGGTTCTCAAAATACCTTCAATTACTCGGTAATAATCTTTGATAAACTCAGAGAATTTCTTGGAAAATCTCAGAAATTCTCTCTCAACTCCCTCAAACTCTCTCTCTCTATTCTCTGTAATTTCTTCTTCTTTCTATCTTCTTAGGCTTAGCAACTAACACTTATGAGTAAAAAAAAACTGATAGCCTAGCCATAATACGTATACTAAATATAACAGTTACAAAAATGTAAATGTATATATGTTATAAATATATTTTATTTATTATAGTTATAATTCAAAATTCAAAATTAAAAAGCCATAAGACTTTGTTTGGCAAAACACTTTAAAAATTAAAGACTTAATACCTTTAAGCCTTGTTTGGGTAAATCCATTTAAACTTCTTTAATCTATTTTAATAAATCATTTATACTATAGTTTATAGTCCCATATTATTTATTTAGATCCCCACATCCAACAATAGTTAAATAAACTAATTACAACATACTAAATAAATTTTCTACTTAACCAAATATCACAAAATTATAATCTCATTATAATTTTTATTTAATAAATTAATATACCACTTTTATTATTAAATTAAAATAATAATAATACCCATTCATGTAATCTTTAACAACTCTCAAACTATTAAATTAAATTAGAGTATTATCTAATAAATTTAATTCACAAATACCTACAAGCAACAACTATATTAATAAAATATTTATTAAAACATTCGAGCAATTTAATAAATATTTTAAATTACAAATAAAATATTGGATTGTTACAGCTGTTATCGAGAGCTACATATTGACATGGGATTAGAGGTTGTACGAAGTTGGGAATATGGGTCCCTGACCAGATCTCCGAGTCTTCAAAGTCTATCTGTTGTGCTGTCTTGTGTAGTTGTCACTCGGGATTTGAGATATGGTTCTTGTGGGACACCTTAGTATGCAATACGGATTGAAATGTGTTGAGACGACATGAATGTGGTGTTGAGGTGGCAAAATGACTAGTTTACCCCCACCGGGGTTATCTCTAGCTTTTGCGCAAATGTAGCAATTGTTGCTCATGTTTATCTATGAGATTAGGTTGCTGTGAATGCTGAATGGCCTCAGATTTATCTCTGAGGTGGCTTGACCTCCTGGGTTTGTCTCAGGGGTTGAACTGAGTATCCCGGGGTTGTCGCCGGGGTTGAAACTGACTTTTTCGGGGTTATCTCCGAAATTAAAACTGCATCCCTCGGGGTTATCTCCAACATTGGTGACTAAATTTCCCAGGGTTATCTCCAGGATTAAAACTGAGTCTCTCAAGGTTATCTCTGAGATTGAGAATTGGATCTCCCGAAGTGGTCTCCGGGGTTGAAACTGAGCTGACTTCCAAGGTTATCTTTGGAAGACAATTCTGCTCTCCTACAGGGTTAGTAACAGGAACCCAAAATTTCAAGTGTTTACGGTATTCATATAGATCCACAAGTACATACAAATTTCTGAGTCTAACTACATCATAAGTGAGAGATCAAGGCTGATTAATCAACCTGTCAGACAATAATACATTTGTTAGGTTTTCCAAAAAATGGCTCTGTGAATGTATTAAGACAACTATAAATGTATTAATATTCAAAATTTCTATTAATAATCTTGATTAGGGTTCAGATTATTACAGTTAATCTAACCATTTTTCAGGTTATATTATTCCCGAAGGATGGATAATATATGTTTATACTATAGAAATTAATTGTGACCCACGGCTATATCCAGAACCACAAACCTTTAATCCGTGGAGATGGCTAGTTGATAAAAATGCTAAAGTGGTTTCAAAAGGACTCGTTCATAATTTAGAGCATCAAATTAAAAGTAACTAATTTGTTAGGATTTAAAATTGCTGA
Source organism: Panax notoginseng (assembly GCA_016801055.1). Taxonomy (NCBI): domain Eukaryota; kingdom Viridiplantae; phylum Streptophyta; class Magnoliopsida; order Apiales; family Araliaceae; genus Panax; species Panax notoginseng. The sequence goes on along the minus strand of CM029013.1, from coordinate 195,230,968 downwards.
ATAAGAGGATAAATGCCCAAAGCTACTTCTTCATATTTGGAGGAGGAACTAGGCTATGTCTTGGAAACGAACTAGGGATAGCAGAAATCTCAACTTTTCTGCATTACTTCGTCACTAGATATAGGTAAAAACAAACAAATCCCCACTTTTTTACCCATTATTCTATTATATAATTAGAAGCCTCAAATCTTTTTGATAAGCAGCAGAGTTTATTTTGACTTGCTAATTAATGTACTTGACATTTGAATGCAGATGGAATGAATTAAGTTGATGAAATTTCCAATAGTTGAAGCACCAAACATGGGTGGATCCAGCCCATTAATTAAATGGGGTTAATTTTTTTTAAACAAAAATTTAAAAAAAAATAAAATACAATAAAATAGAGGCGCCAGAATGCGAGGGATATTGTAAATAATTGTGTGAGCTATCATATAAAATTGATATTATTTTTATTTAATTGAATACACTTCGAATCCTCGATCTTTTGTTATATATAAAATTATATTTTATAATTTTTTAAAACACTGTTATTATAAGAGACACTTCTTGTGTCCTTTAAAATAAATTACAAAACTTAATAATATTTTTAAAATATTATTTATAATAACATTTTTCGAGATTTTATTGTTTGAAACTATCGTAATGATAGTCTTATTTCAATAGCTGCAAAAATATTGTGTTCAATGTAAGTTACTAAACAATATAAAAGAGTAGAGTGTTTGTGTTAGTAGAAATTTGATACATTTAATAGTTGTTTAGTCTAAATTTTTTATTTTTACTAAACACTTTATAAAATCAAAATCAAATTAAAAATTAACTCCCAAAAATTCAGTGGGGTCAATTGACCCCACTGCCCTAAGGTAGATCCGCCCATGTGCATGGGCTTATAGTCTTTTGTCCCCATGTCTCTTAGTCCATTTTAATGGGTTTTTTTGTATCTTTACTACATGGTTTTGCCTAGCAGCCTATCCTCTGCTAGTCTTCGCCTTTGAATAATTTTAAATAATGTAATATTTCTTATGTTTTATTTTATATTGAATTGTGTTTGTTGAATACATATGTGTATTATTAATTAATTTTTTTGAAAACTAAAAATCTATAGCGACGGATATTAATTATAAGCTATATGCATGTATATATTACAATGTTTTTAAGTCAGAAACGTTGTGGAATCATGCTATCGACAACGTTTTTGAGAAAATAAAAGTTGTTGCTTGCTAAGCAAGAGATCCAAAAATGTTATATATATGCATGTATTACAAAGTTTTTAAGTCAGAAACGTTGTGGAATCATACTATCTACAATATTTTCATGCATCCGACACCTTATAGAAAACAAATGCACAACGTTTTTTAGAAGAAAAAAAATGTTGTGCGATGTGTCAAACTATAACGTTTTAAAAGTATTCTTTAATTGTGTCTAATAGATGACACAGCTAACCACCACGTTTCTGGGGGACCAATTACAAAGTTTTTTAGGCGTTATATATTTACTTTTTTCTACTAATGTCCATTAGGTATTCCTTAGCAAGCCACGTTCAGTGAACTTATTAGCCAATAAGCACCTACATACTTACTTTATTGTCTCCACAAATGATCATGAGATCAATACTCCTCATCCAACAAGCAAGCAACGCATGTACCAATCTATCCGAATTCACTAATCCCCTTTTAAGTAATCCAACGATTGGGAACAATTTTAGTTTGTCAGCTATCTATGAGTTTAGATCTCATTAGCAAGATCATCATCATGATTCTAAAAGTGTTGCTCAAAACTACGGATTTATCATATATTTAAATAACAACACCAAATAACAACACCATGTAGATAAATTATAGGCTTTAAAAAATAATTCTTTTGTTAATAAATGAATAAGATTGTTACAAATAATATGTTTTATCATATCAAATATGATTAGCTTGTGTGCATACTACTTTCAATCTCCCATTTGCACTAAAGTCAATCGCCATAGTATCTCATACCCATATACTCTAACTGACGATCAAACTGTTGTTGTGTTAATGTTTTAGTAAATGGATCTGCAATGTTTTCTTAAGAGTCCACACGCTTCAAGGTGACATCTCATCTTTCAATGATCTCTCTAATCAAATGAAACTACCACAACACGTGTTTGAATTTTTAATGAGACCCGCAACTGCTCTAGTGTTGTCACAGAATTAAGGTACTACTCCTCTAATGCTAGGAACCATACAAAGTTCAGTTATGAACTTCTTCATCCAAATAACATTCTTTGCAGCTTCACTTGCAGCTATGTACTCTGCCTCTGTCACTGAATTAGCAAATGTTTACTGCTTGGAACTCTTCCAACTCACTGTGCCACCATTAAAGGTAAACACATACCCCGAAATGAATTTTATTGTCATCTTGGTTTGTTTGAAAGTTTGAGTCTGTATAGGCCTCTAATTTAAATTCAGACCCACCATAGACAAGAAATACATCCTTAGTTCTTCTTAAGTACATTAGGATATTTTGCACTGCATTCAAGTGCTCTTCTCAAGGATTCGACTGATATTCTTGTTACACTAAGTGCATGAGCGACATCCAGTCTAGTACATATCATACCGTATATGATAGATCCTATTGCTAAAGCGTAAGGAATCTTACTCATACATGAAAGTAGTATGCACACAAGCCAATCATATTTGATATGATAAAGCATATACTTTGTAACAATCTTATTCATTTATTAATAAAAGTATTTATTTATTAAAGGCTTTAATTTATCTTCATGGTGACATTACCTAATATGTGATAAACCAATCGTAAAAATCGAGAAAATTGGATTAAATGTAAAATAATTTTATTTGAATAAATAATGAATAAAATTATAATATATGTTATTTATAACGAGTGAGCGTGATGGAGGTTATTCTATAACCTAAAAGTGGAATAATATCATAGTATTCTGGCTACATGGTAGAATTAAGGTGTTTGATTTTCTAAGACGAAAATAAAAGCTTTCCAAAAAATTCTTTGAAAAATACTATTCATCCATTTATGCTCGGGAATTTATTTTGAACTTCCGAGAAATACGTAACAATAGAAGGATAAGGAAGGATGGATTTTATACTAATAATTCAGTTATGACAAACACAGTTTTTCGCCTGCGTTCTAAGTTCTAGGATGTCAAGTAAAGTGAGCATTTGAAGAAATGATTATCGTATAATAAAAAAGTTATTATACGAGGTGATGAATACGAGTATAATATGATATGTTATACAAGTATATACGAAAGATAACATAATGTATATGATGAATGTTATACAAACTAGTATACGAGAAGAATACGAGGATTATACGTTAAAAGCCTAAATCTTTATTAATAGAATAACAAGATTTGGTTATGAATTTGGCAAGCCCAAATGAATTTATGTTAAGGCCCAAAGATAAGTAATGTGAGCCCAATGTTAAGCTCAATGTTAATTAACTTAAGTTCGAACCAAGAACCGAACCCGTGGATCGAACTGATGGGTCACCAGAAGAGAAAAACCCATGGGGCAACCCGTGTGGGCCCCCCCATAGTGAGTCATGGTTGGCCACTTGGTGGCCAAGTAAAGGAGATGGCTTTGTTAGCAAGTTAGGAATAGTAAGGAGGTGGAATATTAAGGAGGTGGGACAATGGTCCATTTTTCCCTCACTTTGTAAAGCATATAAATAGGAAGCTTATGTTGGTCATTTGTTGGTTGTTTATTTTCCACCAACATCTTAGAGCAATATTATTGAGAGAAGTGAGAGCTATTTAATTAATCCAAGAAGAAGAAAAAGAAAGCTAGAACACCAAAGTTAATGAATCCTTAACCATTAATCTTCATCTCTTTATTTGTAGTTTCGATAGAGAAGTGGATATTGGTGGGGCATGTATCAGAAGGAGTAACAAGGATGACTATTAGTGGACTTAAACATTAATAAACCATGTTACAAGTGGAATCATAATCATAGAATTATGAACTAATGAAGAACACATAAAAATTTAGCTTATGTTATTAATGGACAAGTTTAAAACCATCGTGTATAGGATTAGATGATATATGCTTGGTTAGGATGATAGATGTATGAATAATGGAATGAATCCATTTTGAACGGAGTAAAAATCTCATGTAACGAAGTTATGGCGAAATTTACGAGAATAGACGATAATTGTCAAAATCGTGAAATTCTCGGAATGAAAGTCAAAAGTCGCCATTTAACTTAGAAACCTCAGTTTTCGATGGCATATTGTAGAACTTTGCATTTAAGAGTTACGAACTCAATAATGGTCAGATTCTGACTTAAAACGAAGAAACGAGCTATGGACGTTCACGAATGTTTAGCGAACGCGTAATAGAAAACTTAAACTATGAAATTAGTGTTAACGGATTTGAAAACATAAGTTGTCCTAATGAAATCGTAGTATACAAGATATGTGAGAAAATGGCTTTTGAACGAGCCAATTTTGACTTATAATGATTAAGTTACGAGCCCGGAAAGGATTGGAATTGGAAAACTTAAAAAAATTTCAAAGGCTCAGGGCCGGCGCCGCAGCACCACCCAAGCCTATGAATATGGTGCTACAGCGCCATGCCCGGATCCCAAACAGTGATGAGTCACGCTACAGTGCGACATATAAGAAGGAAAATGGCGCCGCATTGCCAATACTAGACAAAAGGCTGTAAAGAATGAAAATAAATATAAAAAAAGGAGAAGTTGATTGAAGGTGAATTATTACCTTAATTAAAATTAAAGTAACATCATAAAGAATGATTAAAACCTGAAGTTTAACTATGGAAAGTTAACAAAAGGTTACGAAAGCATAAATACAAAGTAATACAAAAACTATACGCACGTTGAATGAATGTTTGAGTTTACTTAAAATGTAATTACTTAAGCATTGAGTGAATAAGATTACTTATAACAATAACATGTTATAAAGCCATAATGAACATTATCTAATGATTGTTAGTAAGTTAAGTAAGTGGATAGTTAGATCGAGAAGAAGAAGAAGATAGGTTAATGACAATACTCGTTGATTGTTTATGACCTAATGTGGTATGCTATGTAATTATGTGATGTAGAATCTATAAAAATCAAAAGAGAAGTGAATTAACAGTAGAAGATGCTAAAGGTAAGTATTCCAAACCCTTGTCTATGCTCATTTTGGACAAGCATTATGATTCATGTATATTACGCATGAATTGATGTACAAATAAGTCAAAGCCAATTCTTTCGGCTAAACTTAAAGTATTTGGTGGATTTCATTACAATCTATCAAAATGTTATTGATGTTGCTATCTTATGCCAACTGCTTTGGTATGGATTTCAAAGAAAGACCGAGTATGAATAAACAAATGTTTTATCGTCAATCGACAGGTACGTGAGGTTTCTAAAACTTAAACGTAGATACGTTTAATAAAGTAGTATTGTACAACATAGAGTACTATAGGCTGATCACCTAGACGTGCTCATAAGAAATGTCAGACTTACGGACTTGGTGCCGAGTTATCCTTTTTAAAGAAAGAATGAAATGCTCAAGGTCTTAGACCAAAAAAATCAAGGTTTAACATATGTTGTTCATTGTTAAACATTTTAAAGAAAAGAGAAGTGGTATTTTGAATTATCTATAGTACTTCATAACTATTGATTCAGTTATTGAAGATGTATATTCATATAATTCAAACATATTTCTCAAATGAAATTGTTATACTTGCTGAGCTAGTTATGGTTACCCTTGCTTGAACCATATGAATGCAGCTAATTATGAACGAAACGAAGGATCCAGTAAGGATAAAGGAAAGGCTAAGGCAGACAAATAGTTGTCTTTGTAATAACATAGTATGAATTTATATTTATTTGAGACTATGACGAAGAACATATGTAATGGTTACAAAGAACCTGGGAAGGGAAATATTATTTTGTAATATATAGAAGACATATTCACTCTTTTGAAGTATTTCAATTGAATGTATGTTTGAACAGTAGAACCGTGTAGCACCATCTGTCGAGTTGGAAGATACCCGGATTTGGGGGGCGTCACTAGTTCGTATCAGAGCTGTAGGTTATAAAACTTAAGGGGGGAAAGAACCTTAGGCTATAACCTTAAGAAGCGTTGAAGAATTAAAAGATGAAGTTAACCCTAAAAATGCATTAAATGTGAAATGTGTTTATAATAGTCTAATATTGCGTACTAATAAAGATAATTTGTTTTGTTGTAGATGTCAGGAGATAACATGATGTATAGAGATATACATATGGTTAGTGAAGAGTCTACAAACCAGATAAGGATTTTACTGACATCCGTAGCTGAGTTGCCAGTGGTGGTGGTGGTTGAGTCAGAAGATTATGAGAACTTAGGATTTACATCCTTGTTCGAGGTTATGTCAGAGGAGGAGGTAGAGGTAGTATCGTTTAACACGGTAGTACCTATAGAGGAGATGACTTCGGGGGAGTCAATAAAGGAATTGTTCATAACGGTGTTGGATTGGAATATCCAGTTAAGGAAAGAGGTGAAAGAATTGAAGGAGGAGATCCATGACATCTTGGCAGACAAGAAAGACATGGAAACGTTTTGGGAGGTAGAGTATGATGAGAAGGTGTTAGCAAAGGACAAGTTCCACGAGCTGAAACATAAGGTCTTTGAGCTTAGGGAGGAGCTAAAGGCCAAGAAGTAGAAGATTTGTAGGATGTCCTATGTTAATAGGAGTTCTCATGAGGACTATCAGCGACAAATTGCTGAGTATCCTTTGGAGGCAGGGCAGACTCAGCATACTATCAGTCGTGATGTAATAGCCAGTCTTGCCGATGCAGATTATGAGAATGTAATTAGGTAAATGTAATCTACTTAGTAACTAGAGTAGGTTTAAATATGTAAATATGGTATATCTATGTAGTGATGTAAAACTCTCTTTTGTATAATCAAAGGGTAGTCTTTTTTAAATCCCAATTTTTGAAAAGTAATTGCGGGAAGGTAATGTAATCAGCATAAGTTGTGTAATGATGAACGATGTAGTATTATACTACAAAGAAAAAAGCATATCAATGTAAGTACTTTATTGAACATGTTGTGCAACGAGTTAAATTATTGTTTAAAGATGAATAATAACTAATTAATAAGAAGAAAGTAATAATGAAATGTTATTTATGTTAACAGAAAGATGCCGCCAAGAAGAAGACAACGAAATCAGGAAGCTAACGTGAATTGTGACACCCCTAAATTCGGGTACTTCATTCCCACAAGATTTGGTGTTAATGTCTAAACATTCATTTCTAACTACACAAATATAGAAAAATTTAAACAATAAACCTTCCCATTAAAGGGTTACATCATTAATTCAAATAACATTCCAGGTTGTCTAACCTTAAACATTCATCAAATGCGAAAAATAAATAATTACATCACAATATTTAAAATAAAATCTGACAATATAAAAGTCAACATATTTACAAGTCTTCAACACTTATTCATCTTTCCTTTCCCTTTACTGGTGGTAGGTTCATCGTCATTCTCAACTTTAGCTGTAATGGTTATAAGCAAGAGTGAGCAAACAATTACTCACTTGAAGTGACAATGAATAATAATATCATAACAACTGCTAAACAAATAGGCTCAATAGAACTGAATAATATTCTCTATCACTGATAATCAAGAACAGAATTTGAAATATATATCTGAGGGTCACAAGACCACGAGCTATGTCCAAAGTTATAAGTATTCTTTCAACTTAAACCTAAACAGTCATATGACTATAGGAACTTCTCTTACTTAGGGGGATCAGCCATTCGTACAATGTATTGTGCACAAATATCTAAATGCTTTGCGTAAATTATCCCATATAATAGGGTTGTACATCTTAGTAATTAAAATACAAGTCCGCACCAAAGAAAGTATGGTTTGGATAAGTTTCAAGGTAATTTAGAGTTTAACGAACATCAACTAAGGATTAGTTGAATAAAAATATAATAACAATATGCTATGGAACAAGTCATAATTAAATGAATCAACATTGTATATTAAGGTCATGCTTTAGAAATGAACTAAAAGCATAAGCATTGAATAACATAACATACATTGCTTGAACAATATTAAGCTAAGGCTAGAATTTTGTTTAGTAACATAATTGAGTTATTGAACATGCATAATCAATAGCAAGTTGAACGATAAAACTTGCTCATCATAAGTATATTAGAATTTAGAAACTTGCATACTAAAAACAAGTTAAAAGTAGGAAACCTTCTCAAAGTAAGAGTTAGGTTAAAGAGCTTGCATGAATATAATTAAGTTATGTAAGTAGGATTAGAAATTACTTACTCAATATAAAGGTAAATAGAACAAAATCAAATAGAGGTTAGGGTTTGAAAACTTGCCTTGCGTGTAAGCTAAACCGTAATAACTCGATTCTCAATATCCTATACACATGTCATTATGACATAATTAGTTACTACATGTGCTCCGTACACAATTAAGTATCTATTTCATGTATGACTTAGTTTTAATCATATAGTAAAGTCACACTTTAAATGCAATAACATAACTCATAAATTGCTAATAATATTCTCACACTTGGTATTATAACACCACAATATAACAAAATCACATTTTAATAGTCATAACATACTCTTTATCAAAAATTAAAAAATTGTATAATTAAAATAAACTTTTTGGCCAACACTGCTAACCGGCGCTGCAACGCCCTAGTTTGTACTGGGAATGGCACTGCAGTTCTGTGCAAGCGTTGTGGCGCGAGACACAGGCCTATAATTGGCACTGTGGCGCGAGAACTGTACTACGAGGCGGCGCTGCAGCACCGAATTATAGTTCCATGTAACCAGTTTTTGCGAAGGACACGAACAAAGCCAATTTGGCCTACAACTTAATTTCTAGCAACCAATTTAACACGTATAATTTACACAGACTCCACAAAAACATAACTTAAGGTCTCTAACATATTTTTACCCATATAAACAATATATACATTAAATTTAAAACCTCTAATTTCACTATTCTTGCTAATACTTAACTTTTTGACATTCTTAGTGAAATTCATCATTGTGACTTTGTTTTTCAACCAAAACAGTTAATTTATAATGCTTTGTTTTCATTTCTTCATGTACTTTCACAATCAATAGCCAATTTATACATTATACTATGAATTAAACATCAATTTTGACTTCAAAATAAGCCATATTCATATATATTTCACTGTTAAATAACTTTCTCCATATATATCATATTTACATGAAGTAAACTACTCTAAATCATATATTAACATATAAAACAATTTCTTAACAATTATTATATATTCAAATTATATAATCACAATTAACTACTCATATAACTTTTATAGAGAGCTTTTCATACAATATAAACTAGAACTTTAGATGGAAACTAGAGATTTGAAAAGTAGGGTTATACCTTTGCTAGAAGATGATTACAACTACTCCTTCTAAATTCTCAACTCACAGAGAATTTTCTCTTCGTCATTCTCTCTTTTCTTTCTTTCTTTCTTTCTTCTCTCTTTTCTCTTCTTTCTCTGTTCTTTCTCTCTTTTTCTTTCTCTGTTCTTTCTCTCTTTTATAACTTAACGTAGTATAAACTGATATAACGTATAACACATAATACATATTAATATATAATATAAATATATAATGTTGGCTTATGTCATACTTCATCCTAAATATTTTGATGATGACCATATTATTTCTCTTATAATGCTCTATGAAATTTAAGGAAAAGAAATGGCAATAAAAGGAACATCAAGGAGGAACATATAAGACTCAAAGGATGAAATGACATTTTGTATCCTAGAAAATATATGTATGATCTTAGCATTAATTACTTGTCAATACAAGGCTTTAGGGCATGTGCATTATATACATATAATTAATTTGCTCATACATCTGAAACTACAAATTGGTACAATAAGGCATGTGATTAAGGTAACTCATTTATAATGATCCATTATCTAATATGTCACCATAGTCGGGTAAGATAATACCATGAAACATGCATCATATAATTTCTCCATAATCTAAGGAGTTTATTGGTTATGACTACCGAATAAATTTTTGGTAAATCAACTATGCTGTCATGCGTCATATACTTGCCAAATTTAAAGTGTTTCATGCCCAACTCATTATGGAAATAATCTTAGTGGTTGTCTGTAATATGCCTATAATTGTGCTACACATATATAGTAAATCTACATATCTTTGTAATACAGGATATTATGTGTTTCACCATGTGACGTGCACTAAATCTAGCGTATATTCTCCAAATCATTGATATACCACAAATTATGGGTGATGTAAGAAATAAGTTTTTTCACACGTGATAGGCATTCAATCGACTTTTGTCTACTCACCAATCATTAATTGATCATATTGTTAGCGTAATATCTATTGCTGATTATATCAGTCCTACGGTATCAAGCAACTGATAGGAGACTAGAACATGTAATAACCCGATATTTTTTATATAAATAGATAAAAAAATTTGCATATAATTTTTTTTTTACAATGAGAATAAGTGTCAAGTATTGTGATGTTAAATGCGAATATATTTATTACTTGAAAAATTAAAAATAATTTTAGAATTATTAATTACTACAAATTATATTCTTATGGTAATTAATTTTTGTAAGCAGAAATGTTTTTATTATTTATTTTCCATGAAAATATAATTTATATATTATTTAAATAATATATGAAGTGACAATTAGAATTATAATAATAAATATGATATTATATGAAATTGTTCAAAATATTTAAGTTAATTATTTTAACTTGATTATTGATGTTGTGTACGAAGCATAAGTCAGATATGGAATCCAAACCCTAAACTTGGATTTTTATCCAGGAATGAGAATAATAATGTAATATTAATTATATTTTAATTTTCAGTGCTTAAATATATACCGTATATCTGTAGACTGTTAATGTTGGTCAATTGTGGTAAATTGGGTCATAACCTAATATTGTGTTGTGAAACCCTAATTGTTAAACTCAATTATGAGTTAAGACTGAGTAGTAATTGTGTTATATGAATTCTTCCGCGTATTAGAATTTCTGTAATTAGAAGAAACCCTAATTATTGTTTTGGGCTGATAATTAGGAAAAACCCTAATTATTTATTTAAAAACCCTAATTGCAAATTTTAGAAACCCTAATTATTATTTTGTGAATTATAAAGATAATTAGGAAACCCTAATTAATTTGGGAACCCTAATTTAAAAACCCTAATTTAATTAGTATGTTTTAAATTAAAATTGTATTACACTTTAAATTTTAAATTGTCCAAACCCTATAAATTATTTGGGAAATTGTAAGATTTTCAATCTAGTGAATAAACCCTAGATTTAATCACCTTGTACAAGAATGCCCTTGAGATTTTAAGTGAAATTACCAAAATGCCCTTTTTGTCTCTTTAGTGTATTATTAGTGAATTATTGTGCATTATTGCTATCAAAGCATGGCAAACATCCTACCCTACCAATTTAGCATCCAAGACTCAATTATATTCAGATTCAATCAACCATTTTGAGCATTTAATACATGTAATTTGGGTTATATATAGATTGGAGAGAGAATTAAGGCATTTTGTACACTAAAAATTGTCCAACTCTCATCCTTGAGCTTCTCTCTCTAAAACCTACGAATTATTATAGTATTTCAGTCCCAAAACAAAGCCCTACTACCAATCATAGCAAATCATAAGCCAAAAATCAAGAATCAAATCTTAAAAAAGGTATAAACTCTAGCTTGATTTTTTTTTTTTGGTTTTAGATGTTATGTTTAAATGTTAGAACATGTTGATTATAGTGTCTAAGGATGATCTGGGTTGCTAGATGTTGGATCCATAACATTTAGAAGCTCGGATTTGAAGATTTCCAAAATCTAGAAATTTCATTTTCTGTGATTTTTTGGCAAATGTCAAGCCTTATATCTCTGTGATCTTTAGTGTGTTTTGTGTTATAAAAAGTTGATATGTGTAGCTTGTTATATGGTCTTTAATCTCCAAAACGAATCAGGTCCATATCTATTTTGGATCAAAAGTTATTTAAGGTCAAAGTGGGTTGACCGGCATTGACCGGCTATTCTTCAAACCCAGAAAATATTCTAAGTGTCCAGAAAATATTTTTTGGCAAATGTCAGAGCTTATAAATCTTTGCTCAATCATGCTTTTTGTTGTTTAAAAGTTGTTATGTGTAGTCGGATATGTCGTCTTTAATATACAAAAAGAATCAAGTTCATAGATTTTGTAGATCGGGAGTTATTCATGGTCAAAACTTGTTGACCGAAAACGCTGAAGAACACAAACCCAGAATTTTTTTGAGCAGATTCTGTGTTGAAGTTTGACCAGCTAGATCTTGCTCATGTTGTGATGTTATTGTGTTATGATGCTTTGTAGTTGCAGTCCTACATGTTGTCTACACACTCCAATTGATAGATCACACAAACAATACACAGATTGGAAGTTATAAGGATCCAAAGTAGGCACCTCGACTGTTCTTCAGTCGAAGAACAGCCTTATCAGACTTTTTGATGGCTAATAACTCTTAGGTATGTTGTTTTTTTAGTCATGATGTTTGTTGATAATTGTAGTATTACATGAGCACTACAAGATTCAAGTGTTAGATTGCCCAAAAACGTAATGGATTGAGAATTATAATCGGTCAAACTAGGCACCTTGATAACTGTCTTGTCAGTGTTCTTGAAGCTCAAGAACACGTAAGGCAACAGATAAGCGTCGCTAAAGCCTTTAGCGACGGTATTAATATATTTTAAAATTTTCAATTTCTGAAAATTCTGAAAATGATTTAAAAATTAGAAAAATTAGATTTTAATTATTAAAAATACTTAATAAATTCTGAAAAATTATTTTAAACTCTGAAAAATAGTTTTTAACTATTTTGAGTATATTTCAAAAATATTTAGTATTTTTGGAATATAAAAGGTATTTATTTATTTAATTATAATATTAAATAAATTATTTAAAAATGATTTTAATTCATGAAAAATCATGAAAAATTATATTATTGTGTTAGAAAATATTTTAAGTTATTTTTAATAAATTTTAATATTTTGTGATGAAATTTCATTAATTAATTAATATTAATAATGTTTAAGTTATTTAATAAATATATGAAATAATTATGGAAAATAGAATTAATGATTTTAAAAATCATTTATAGTTTCATAAAAATATTTTGAGTTATAAAATATGACTTTGGATATTTTATCATGAAAAATATTATTAATTTAATATTAATGATATTAATCTAATACTGATGATATTTAGTTTATTTAATAATTATATTAAATAAATAGTTTAAAAATGGTTTTATTTATTTAAAAATCATTTAAAAAGGATATAAATGAATTAAAAATATTTTAAGTTATAATAAATGACTTTTAATATTTAGATAAATAGTGCATTAATATTTTAATATTAATGGTAATTATTTAAAAATGATTTTAAATGTTTTAAAAATCATTTAAGAGTAATATAAATGTTTTAAAAGCATTTTGAGTTATTATACATAACTTTAATATTTTGGCAATAGTTTCATTAATAATTTAATATTGATTAAATGTTAATGATAATAGAATTATTTGATGTTTAAATCATTTAAATATGATTCCGATGTTTGAAAATTCATGATAAATTATAATAAATATTTTAAAATTATATTAAGTCATTTAAAAATAATATGACTGATACTTACGGATATTGAAATACAGTATAGAGTCTTAGACTCAATAATTATCCAATAAAGCTGTCGGTACACCGACATGTTTCAAAAATTCATCTAGACTTAGATATTTTGACTGTATTAATGATTAATTATATAAGTGTCTCCACTTGGATAATCATTGTATTTAATCACATATTGATATACCTTTTGTCAATTACCCTTATATATATATATATATATATATATATATATATATATATATATATATGTTGAATAATAGATTATTGTTGAACAAGATAAAACCTTTGCTTTAGAACCCAGACAAGTATGAACATCCCTTACATAGGGAAAACTTTTATACGCCCAAGGCGGAGAGAGTTCTTGAAATGTAGTATTAATCAATGCAGGGCACAACGGGCTGATCACCCCCGTGTCCGTAAGTTATGACGGTTTACAGATGAATTTCTGTTTAACCTTTTCGAAAAAGAAAATAATGTTCATGATATGTCACTTAACCCTACTTATAGTCAATACGTTGTTTCAAAAATGTAAAAGAGAGTTGTTATGTTATTATTATTCTTGGTACAGCTTACTTCAGAACTGTTGATTCGTTGTAGAAGTGTCTTTCAAAGAAAATATTTAATTCTTTCAGCTAATATATATTATTGTTATTACTTTTTGGGCACTCAAATGCTCATTCTTGCTTAATTTAAATATTTTCAGTTAGGTTTGAAGAACTAGAAAGCTCGTGTAGAAACAAAGGAAAAGGAAAGCTAATTGAATAAGATTTGTGGTAGTTGCTGTAATAGTTTATATTATTAAAACAATGATATATATATAAATAATATCATGTATTGTATGGAATGCACTTTAAGGTCTCGTACCTGGGGAGATAAACTCTGATAATTATGTAAATTAAGTTGTTATTCATATTATTATTATTATTATTCGTAGAATTCTGCTCATAGAAATGGTATCGTGAAGCACCGAGTTCGGGTTTCAAGTACCCGAATTTGGGGGCGTCACAGGTTGGTATCAGAGCTTTAGGATTAGAAACCTTAGGTGGGATTGACCTTAGGCTATAACCTTAGGACAGGGGGAAACGTTGAAAATACAAATAATTCATATAGAGTTTTAAAAGGAGATGAATTGAATAAATTCATCGTTGAACAAAATAAAAGATAACTCTTATAAAACTATTGTTTGCTATGTGTATTTACTATATGCTAATCAGGATAATTTATGTGTGTAGATGTATGGTGGAAAAGGATTGTTATGGGCTTATAACTTGAAGAAGAATCAGATCTATACACCCAAGCTAATATCGAAGCCAATAGCTAAAATAAAGGCTCACAATGAAACCAACTCGGACGAGGTGGTTATTATAGAAAATGTAGTACCAGATCCGGAAATGGTGGAACTGACAGATAGTGATACGGACACTAAAGTTGAAGCTGATCAAGCATCAACGGAGGTGCAGGATTTGAGGAACAAGGTTTCTTCTTTGAAAAAGTTATGAGAAATAGAAAAGCTGTTGAATATTCAACTACGTCAGGCGTTAATAGAAACAATGGAAGAGCAGGATAAGCTTAAAATCCAAATTGATCAGATAGGAGCCTCAAGCAACACATCGTGTGCAGCTCCGAGAGATAAGAGAAAAAGAAAGATAGAAGACCATGATTTAGGAAAACCTGATAAGAAGAAAGGGAAAAAGATATGTTACAATTGCAGACATGAGGGACATACCTCTCATCATTGTCCCGACTTTAATCTAGGCGTACGTTTTATTTGTGGGATGGAAGGTCATCGATCAAAAGATTGTCCGAGAGAGAGGCTTAGTAAATAGGTAGTATATGTTTTGTTGTGTAGGTATGTTTAAGGTAATATGTGTGATAAGTATGTTTGTGTAATAAAATATTTTCAACTTTTGTGTTGGTCAATGTTGTAAATCCCGACTTTTGTAGTCACAAAGGGATATCTGGTGTGTAAAGTAGTATGTGATATGCTATGTAAAATATTCGATGAATGAATATGAATCTAAGTTTGAGAAATAAAACAAGTTTAATATATTAATCTTATGCAATAAGGTTTAGAATTTAAGTTAATAAAGTATAATTTATGATTTTACTTAACCAGATAATGCCGCCAAGACGTCAAACTCGAAACCAAAGGGTAAAAGAATCTCTCAACAACACTGAGGAACAACAATAAAACCCGATGCAAAACTTCACAAACATGGTAGCTCAGGCTATGCAGCAGGGAATACCAGCCGCAGGAAACCAGCCAGATAATCGCTTGGCAAAATTTAAAGACTTCAAAGCAGTAGGACCACCAGAATTCAGAGGATCAGCTGACCCTATAGAAGCCCAGACATGGGTTAATGAAATAGAATAGGCGTTCCTAATTGCTAGTGTAGATGAGGGGCAAAAGACTGCTTTTGCCACTTAAATGATGAAAGGGGAAGCCAACTTTTGGTGGGAGGCAAATAAAACTAGGGCAGGAGAAGGAGTAGTTACTTGGGATAGGTTTAAGACTTTATTTTTCGAAAACTATCTCTCAGCTAGTATGCAAGCTAGGATGGAGGTGAAATTTCTGGAGTTAAAGTAGGAGAACATGACTGTTGCGGAGTATGTCACAAAGTTTAATGAGTTGGCTAGGTTTGCTCCACATCAAGTTGATACGGAGGCTAGAAAGGTAATGAGGTTTGAGCTGGGCTTAAAACCCTGGCTCTACAATAAGGTGGTAGTATTACAAATTAATATTTTTGCAGCACTCATGGAGAAGGCAATCATAGCTGAGGAGGGGAGTGAGGCCATGAGCCTCTACAACAAGGAGAAGAAGAACAGAAGCAAGGAAGAAGGATCTTTGAAGGTGGAAGGAAATATTGGAAATAGGGGTGAGAAAAGAAAGAGGAATTTTTTTGGGAATGTTCAGGTGAAACAGGAAGGTGTGAAGAAGCAGGTAGTGCAGTGCAAGAATTACGGGAAGAATCACTCTGGTGAGTGCCTAAAGGGTAAGTTTGTATGTTACAAGTGCGGGTAGGAGGGTCATATCTCTCCCAACTGCCCCAACCCAAGGATGAACAGTGGGTGTTTTATATGTGGATCGACTGAACATAAGGTGAAGGATTGTCCAAAGAGGAGAATGGAGGCAGAAAATGTAACCACGGGGAAAGGCAGTGGGACTTTAGCAATCACAGGACCGACCTCAACCAATAACCCAACAAAAGCAACTCCGAGGGTCTTCAACATGACGGTCCAGGATACTGTGGCAGCTGGAAATGGAACTCCAGGTGTTATTCGAATAACTTATATATCTTATATGATTTTCTTATATATATAGTAAATTAATTTATAAGGAAATTTTGAATGAAGAATTTGAGTCCTTTAAGAAATCAAACTTCTGTTTAATCAGGTAGACAAGCGTTATGTTGAATAGTAAAAGATCAGTTCGATCAATTATGATCGAGGTCTACTTGCAATGATCATATATGCTATGTACCCTTGTATATATGAGTTTTAAAACGGTGATTCCGGGGACGAAATCCTTATAAGGGAGGGTGAATGTAATAATCCGATATTTTTTATATAAATAGATAAGAAATTTTGCATATAAATTTATTTTTTTACAATGAGAATAAGTGTCAAGTATTGTGATGTTAAATGCGAATATATTTATTACTTAAAAAATTAGAAATAATTTTAGAATTATTAATTACTACAAATTATATTCTTATGGTAATTAATTTCTGTAAGCAGAAATGTTTTTATTATTTATTTTCCATAAAAATATAATTTATATATTATTTAAATAATATATGAAATGACAATTAGAATTATAATAATAAATATGTTATTATATGAATTTGTTCAGAATATTTAAGTTAATTATTTTAACTTGATTATTGATGTTGTGTACGAAGGATAAGTCAGATATGGAATCCAAACCCTAAACTTGGATTTTTATTCAAGAATGAGAATAATATTGTAATATTAATTATATTTTAATTTTTAGTGCTTAAATATATACCGTATATCTGTAGACTGTTAATGTTGGTCAATTGTGGTAAATTGGGTCATAACCTAATATTGTGTTGTGAAACCCTAATTGTTAAACTCAATTATGAGTTAAGACTGAGTTGTAATTGTGTTATATGAATTCTTCTGCGTATTAGAATTTTTGTAATTAGAAGAAACCCTAATTATTATTTTATGCTGATAATTAGAAAAAACCCTAATTATTTATTTGAAAACCCTAATTGCAAATTTTAGAAACCCTAATTATTATTTTAAGAATTATAAAGATAATTAGGAAACCCTAATAATATTTAGGAACCCTAATTTAAAAATCCTAATTTCTATTAAAAACCCTAATTTAATTAGTATATTTTAAATTGAAATTGTATTACACTTTAAATTTTAAATTGTCCAAACCCTATAAATTATTTGGGAAATTGTAAGATTTTCAATCTAGTGAATAAACCCTAGATTTAATCACCTTGTACAAGAATGCCCTTGAGATTTTAAGTGAAATTACTAAAATGCCTTTCTTGTCTCTTTAGTGTATTATTAGTGAATTATTGTGCATTATTGCTATCAAAGCATAACAAACATCCTACCCTACCAATTTAGCATCCAAGACTCAATTATATTCAAATTCAATCAACCATTTTGAGCATTCAATGCATCTAATTTGGTTTATATATAGATTGGAGAGAGAATTAAGGCATTTTGTACACTAAAAATTGCCCAACTCTCATCCTTAAGCTTCTCTCTCTAAAACCTACGAATTATTGTAGTATTTCAGTCCCAAAACAAAGCTCTACTACCAATCATAACAAATCATAAGCCAAAAATCAAGAATCAAAGCTTAGAAAAGATATAAACTCTAGCTTGATTTTTTTTTATTTTTAGTGTTAGATATTATGTTTAAATGTTAGAACATGTTGATTATAGTGTCTAAGGATGTTCTGGGTTGCTAGATGTTGGATCTATAACATTTAGAAGCTCGGATTTGATGATTTCCAAAATCTAGAAATTTCATTTTCTGTGATTTTTTGGCAAATGTCAAGCCTTATATCTCTGTGATCTTTAATGTGTTTTGTGTTCTTAAAGTTGATATGTGTAGCTTGTTATGTGGTCTTTAATCTCCAAAACGAATCAGGTCCATATCTAGTTTGGATCAAAAGTTATTTAAGGTCAAAGTGGGTTGACCGGCATTGACCGGCTGTTCTTCAAACCCAGAAAATATTCTAAGTGTCCAGAAAATATTTTTTGGCAAATGTCAGAGCTTATAAATCTTTGCTCAATCATGCTTTTTGTTGTTTAAAAGTTGTTATATGTAGTCAGATATGTCGTCTTTAATATACAAAAAGAATCAAGTTCATAGCTTTTGTAGATCGGGAGTTATTCATGGTCAAAACCCGTTGACCGAAAACGCTAAAGAACACAAATCCAGAATTTTTTTGAGCAGATTCCGTGTTGAAGTTTGACCAGCTAGATCTTGCTCATGTTTTGATCTTAATGTGTTATGATGCTTTGTAGTTTTAGTCCTACATGTTGTCTACACACTCCAATTGATAGATCACACAAACAATACACAGATTGGAAGTTATAAGGATCCAAAGTAGGCACCTCGACTGTTCTTCAGTCGAAGAACAGCCTTATCAGACTTTTTGATGGCTAATAACTCTTAGATATGATGTTTTTTTAGTCATGATGTTTGTTGGTAATTGTAGTATTACATGAGCACTACAAGATTCGAGTGTTAGATTGCCCAGAAACATAATGGATTGAGAATTATAATCGGTTAAACTATGCACCTTGATAACTGCCTTGTCAGTGTTCTTGAGGCTCAAGAACACCTAAGGCAATTGATAAGCGTCGCTAAAGCCTTTAGCGACGGTTTTGATATATTTTAAAATTTTCAATTTCTGAAAATTCCGAAAATGATTTAAAAATTAGAAAAATTAGATTTTAATTATTAAAAATACTTAATAAATTTTGAAAAATTATTTTAAAGGCTGAAAAATAGTTTTTAACTATTTTGAGTATATTTCAAAAATATTTAATCTTTTTGGAATATAAAAAAGTATTTATTTATAATATTAAATAAATTATTTAAAAATGATTTTAATTCATGAAAAATTATATTATTGTGTTAGAAAATATTTTAAGTTATTTTTAATGAATTTTAATATTTTGTGATGAAATTTTATTAATTAATTAATATTAATGATGTTTAAGTTATTTAATAAATATATGAAATAATTATGGAAAATAGAATTAATGATTTTAAAAATCATTTATAGTATCATAAAAATATTTTGATTTATAAAATATGACTTTGGATATTTTGTCATGAAAAATATTATTAATTTAATATTAATGATATTAATCTAATATTGATGATATTTAGTTTATTTAATAATTATATTAAATAAATAGTTTAAAAATGGTTTTATTTATTGAAAAATTATTTAAAAAGGATATAAATGAATTAAAAATATTTTAAGTTATAATAAATGACTTTTAATATTTGGATAAATAGTGCATTAATATTTTAATATTAATGGTAATTATTTGAAAATGATTTTAAATGTTTTAAAAATCATTTAAGAGTAATATTAATGTTTTAAAAGCATTTTGAGTTATTATACATAACTTTAATATTTTGGCAACAGTTTCATTAATAATTTAATATTAATTAAATGTTAATGATAATAGAATTATTTGATGTTTAAATCATTTAAATATGATTTCGATGTTTGAAAATTCATGATAAATTATAATAAATATTTTAAAATTATATTAAGTCATTTAAAAATAATATGACTGATACTTACGGATATTGAAATACAGTATAGAGTCTTAGACTCAATAATTATCCAATAAAGTTGTCGGTACACTGGCATGTTTCAGAAATTCATCTAGACTTAGATATTTTGATTGTATTAATGATTAATTATGATTCAATGACTGTTGAATATGTGTGATAATGTGATTAGGTTATGTGCTGACTGCGAAATACAGTACTATGTGTTATAGTATATTATTCTAATCGAACGAATGATCTTATTACTGATAGGTCGCTGTATAAAAGATTAATCTAAGTTGCGTTATTGTAAGCAGCAGCTCAGGCAAGCATCCTACCTTTGCATTTCCTTTATGTAATGAACATGAGTAAGAAGTTTTAGAATTAAATTATTATTATGCTATATTATCAACTCTACTGCGACATATTCTATATCCGCTCATTGTTTATCAACATGTTAGTATATGGTAATTCAAATATATATTATGTTCGTCAATTTCTATAAAATGGTTATATAAATGTCCCCACTTGGATAATCATTGTATTTAATCACATGTTAATATACCTTTGTCAATTACCCTTATATATAGGTTGAATTATAGATTATTGTTAAACAAGATAAAACCTTTGCTTTAGAACCCAGACAAGTATGAACATCCCTTATATAGGGAAAACTTTTATGCGCCCAAGGCGGAGAGAGTTCTTAAAATGTAGTATTGATCAATGCAGGGCACAACGGGCTGATCACCCCCGTGTCCGTAAGTTATGACGGTTTGCAGATGAATTTCTGTTTAACCTTTTCGAAAAAGAAAATAATGTTCATGATATGTCACTTAACCCTACTTATAGTCAATACGTAGTTTCAAAAATGTGAAAGAGAGTTTGTTATGTTATTATTATTCTTGGTACAGCTTACTTCAGAATTGTTGATTCGTTGTAGAAGTGTCTTTCAAAGAAAATATTTAATTCTTTCAACTAATATATATTATTGTTATTACTTGCTGGGCACTCAAATGCTCATTCTTGCTTAATTTAAATGTTTTCAGTTAAGTTTGAAGAACTAAAAAGCTCGTGCAAAAACAAAGGAAAAGGAAAGCTAACTGAATAAGATTTGTAGTAGTTGTTGTAATAGTTTATATTATTAAAACAATGATATATATATATATATATATATATATATATATATATATATATAAATAATATCATGTATTGTATGGAATATGCTTTAAGGTCTCGTACCTGGGGAGATAAACTCTGATAATTATGTAAATTAAGTTATTATTCATATTATTATTATTATTATTCGTAGAATTCCGCTCATAGAAATGGTATCGTGAAGCACCGAGTTCGGGTTTCAAGTGCCCGAATTTGGGGGCGTCACAGAACATATTGTGATTAGCACGAAATCTGGATATTATTATCATAATGCATGATTTATGTCAAACAGTCAAAATCTGTATAGTCTCCTTGCAACGGTAAAAGCCTATAAAAGAACTGGACCTATTAATAAGAAAGATTAGAAAAACATACTGCAGTTGCGAATATAATAAACAGTGAACGTGTGTTTCTTCTTCCTACTATTGAAATTGCTATTTTATTGAAGAAGCTAGTGCTGTCTGTTTCTGAGGTGATTTTGTAGCAAATACTCTGGTAATATCTTTCTTGTATATCATTACATACTAGAGCCTTGGATTGCTAAGTGTTAAATTGGTTAGATCATTAGACCTCTATTGTGTATTTTATAATTCTCATACAAATCAATATTATCTAAATTATAATTCGGTTTGGATTATTATTTTATTACTATCAAGTTCGAGGAAGGCATAGGTGCTTCAAGGTGCATAGGTGTACAAAGAGCAAAGGTGCTCAAATGGTTTAAATTTATAATTGTAATTGAAAGTGCTTAATAAAAGTGAGTGTAAGACCCCGAATTTTATGAAATAAAAGTATTCAATTTTTCTTATAATTACAATTCAGTAAATGGTTAAATTGATAAAAAGTTAAAGTTATGGGTGAAATGTGAAAATTTTTCAAAATAAACTAGTGGTTATAAAATATTCATTGTTGTCGTACGACGGCGCAGACATTTATGGGTCCCATAACAGAATAACTGTCGGATGAAGATAACGACAAAAATTGAGTTTTTATAATTAACAGCGTAGTTGTTACCGTTAATACTGTTGAAATATCCGGTGGTTAAAATACAGTAATACGCGTTATTGCACAGTAGCACACGGTATTGCACAGTATTTTTTAAATTATTGATTCTTACGTAAGAAGGCACAACTTAATAATTATTAATGTAATTACTGTTTAATATTTTATTTTATTGATTCAATAATTGCTACGTTGATATTTTATATTATTGTTGTTTCAATAATTGTTACTGCACAATATTTCTCATTATCAGATCAATAATTCATACTATTTGAATAATATTATTAGATAACATTATTGACAATGTCTAGAAAGTTCTGTCTAAGGAGAGGTTTGGTCATCTAATTGCGCGCCAGTAAGGGGAAATCCTTATCAGAAAGCCCCCTCTTTTCCTAGGAACGGCCTGGTTGTCATAAATGTGATTCTGTAATATTATTTGTGAATAATTAATTATTGATTCATATGATAAGGAAATATTTATTTTATGTGGATATAAATGAGGGATATATTTTTGTGGTTAATAAAGAAGGAGTTAATGTTGAGGTATTTTATCTGTATTTTTGTCGGAACGGAGGTATTGAAAATCAAATTAGGGTTTTTGAGATATTTTGCGGGGGTTATAATTTTTAATCCGACCGTTGGATCGTGGTGATTTTTAGATATGTTATACATATATAAGTTGAGTATATGTCCACAAATTTTGAACCGTTAAAAATGAACGTATGATTTGTTATGAATTTTAAGAGATGACTGATTCGAAAATTAGGTTTATAAATGATTTTGGTGGAAAATTTTAGAATTGAGTGGGCCCCACTTGTGGTTGGTGAAGAAATGTGCTAAATTTTATTTTAAATGTCGTGGATGGCAATAGTAGCAGGTAAAGCCATCAGGTTGCAGGTCAAGTCTGCTTCGGCGTGCTAACATTTTCCTATAAATAGAGGGCTAAGTTAGAATTAAAAATCACACCAGAAACAAGTTTTCTCTCTTTCTCTCTCTAGATTATTGAGTATATTTTGTGAGTATTTTGATACTTGGTGAGTTGCTATTCATCAGTGCAAGTTTCCTTCAGCGTTATATATGGTATCCGGTCAGAAGTGCTGCTATTTTGAGGTAAGGGATTGTAAGGGATAGTAAGGGATTTTAAGGGTTATTATGTTTTTCAGTTCGTAATTCTTCTGACCTTTAGAAAGTTTTGGAAAAATTTTAAATGATATTTTGATGAGTTTTATTGATTGTGTCCAAAAATGGCAATTTTTGGATGTATAGATTAAGTGTTATGAATTTTACGGGGAAAGACTATTTTAATAGTAACCGCTTATAACTCCTTGTGGTTAACTCCAAAATTGATGAAATTTTTATTAGAAGTATATCTATATAATATCAGTGTACTCTGTGAATTTCGAAATTTTTAGATAAAAGTACAATTTATGATAAATGTCTAAATATTCGGCTGTTTTGGCCATATAAAAAATAGTAAATGAGTTTTAAAAATTCAGAGAAAAATATATGTTCAATATGGGACTATATTCTGCTAAATTCCAGAAAAGAAATATTTTTGGAACTGATTTGATATTTTTCATGAAAATGGACTAGTTATGAGTAAATGAATTAAATATGTTATGTGAAGTAAGAAAATTGGAAAATATGATTTTATGGCTTGAGAATCCTATATGAGGTATATGCAGATTTTTGATGAGGGTTTTGGTTATTGGTAATAAAATCTTATGAGTTTGGCATTTCAGGATAATTAAATGCATTATTTAGTAATGTGTAAACAATTAAAATAAATTGTTTATAAGCTTAAGAAATATTATTCTTTCAATATCATTATACCGAAATATTGGTACGAATTTTATTATAGAATTTCTACCTTTTTGTGTTGGGGTTACTATTCATGAGTTACTATTCACGAGTTACTATTCATGAGTTACTATTCACGAGTTACTATTCATGGGTACTATTCACGACAAAATTAGTTTCTTTTTCAGACCAAATTATAGTTGATTTATAAATATTACTCTTGAGATTAAAACTATATGTTGATCATATTATTTTTATTATCATATATAACATTTTTATAACCCTAATGATGATATTTCTCTTTGACTTGAGTGTAAATATGGGTAGATTAATGGTATGATCATGACTATGGGTTCTCTTTGGCCAGTAGTGTAAAGTTGAATTGTTAACTGGTATGATCATTACCATTGAATTTATAATTGAATATCTTTAGCTTAAGTGCAAATGTGAAATGATCAACATGGTTATAATTATTGTTTATATAAATTGTGAAATGATTGTATATTTCTTTGAGATATTAATATCTTTGGCCTATAGTGCAAAAATGAATTATTGATGAATATCTTTGGCCTGTAGTGCAAAGATGAACTGTTGTTGAATATCTTTGGCCTGTAGTGCAAAGATGGTCTGCAAATGAATATCTTTGGCCTGTAGTGCAAAGATGAACTGTTGATGAATATCTTTGGCCTGTAGTGCAAAGATGAATTATTGATGAATATCTTTGGCCTGTAGTGCGAATATGAACTGTTGTTAAATATCTTTGGCCTGTAGTGCAAAGATGATTTATTGATGAATATCTTTGGCCCGTAGTGCAAAGATGAAGTTATTAGTATGATTATGAACAGGAACTGTGATTTGGTATAACCATGATCTTTGATGTTTTAGATAAAGACAAGTGATGAAAATATTCTTCGTCCTGGGTGCGAAGAAAAATTTCGAATCACAATTATGATTATGAGTTATTCATATGATTGTGAAAAGGAACTGTTGAGTGATGTTACATGGATAAAATATTGTTGGTGGATTTTTAACATGGAAAAGATAATAGACTATATGGTCTATTTGACTCTTCTAATGGATTGCACGTTCCGCTGCAACTATGGTTGAAATTTTTTATCATCTACCATATGTTCTAAATCTCTGATTTATTACTGTTGAAGACTATTGATAATTTATTTATCTTTAGTCATGATATTCTTTACTAGGCTAGTTGTGCTCACCCTTTTATTTCACAATTCATTTCAGGTAATAAGAGTGTAGCTGGGTCGAGCGGGGGTAACAAGGGAATAGAACGGTGGTCATCATTTAGTAGTTATATTTGGTGATTTATCTAGGGTGAGGCGAACCCAACGTTGGAAGGGTGTTTTGCCACTATCATACAAGATGTCTAATGACATACAACCTCGTGTCATCATAAGACATGATTGTGCTTATCCACTTGCTGAGTATATTTACGAGCACTACCTATATAATCTTGATGTTTGTTTGAAGTATAATTATCAATTAGAAACAGTGGAGATAATGATAAGTCAAGAGAAGGCTCACCATTGTGAAGAATCTGATAGTAATCTTCTTATTTTTTTTGGGGTCTATTGGGTCAACCAAGGATAATTCTATGGCCATATGATATCTATCATAACCTAGAATCATGGCCTCCCATATACGAAGGTTTCCTTGAGCACTTCCCAAAGATTCTAATTTCTAAAATAGTTTTTGACTATACTTTAATGTAAGGTGTCATTGTGAGGTGCTGTCCACGGTTGGGACATGAGTCACATTTGGTATATATTTGTATCCAAACTCACAGCATATGTGTTGTTGTATTTTGCACGACAATTTTTGTAATAAAGTTGTAGTTGTTTTCTGTACCATGTATTTGGCGACTCAGAATAGGTTGGATGGAATGGACCTATTTTGGGGTCATTACGTTTTGGTATCAGAGTTTAGGGATATGATCGTTGGCGGAGATCGAGAAATAGAACTAGGAGGGGAGAGATGAGTAAATCATTAGCTAGTGTGTCCTACCTAAGCTTATTTGTTGGTCAGTCATAATATCGGGATATTATGTGATATGTTAATTTGTTAAATTTACCCTTGTTTTGAAGCTATATTCTTGAATGATATCTAAAATACAGGAGATAAGTAATGGAGAAATCATGATGACAGGGAAGATGGAATCTGAAATGAAAGCAAGGTATTATTAACTCTTTGAAATACCAGGTACGCAAATTTCGGGGACGAAATTTCATAAGGAGGGGAGATTGTAAGACCCCGAATTTTACGAAATAAAAGTATTCAATTTTTCTTATAATTACAATTCAGTAAATGGTTAAATTGATAAAAAGTTAAAGTTATGGGTGAAATGTGAAAATTTTTCAAAATAAACAGGTGGTTATAAAATATTCATTGTTGTCGGGGAATATTCGTTTCGTCCTAGAATATTCTTTCTGTCGGAGAATATTCGTACGACGGCGCAGACATTTGTGGGCCTCATAACAGAATAACTATCGGATGAAGATAACGACAAAAATTGAGTTTTTATAATTAACGACGTAGTTATTATCGTTAACACTGTTGGAATACCCGGTAGTTAAAATACAGTAATACGCGTTATTGCACAGTAGCACACGGTATTGCACAATATTTTTGAAATTATTGATTCTTACGTAAGAAGGCACAACTGAATAATTGTCATAGTAATTAGTGTTCAATATTTTATTTTATTGATTCAATAATTGTTGCGTGGATATTTTATATTATTGTTGTTTAAATAATTGATATTGCACAGTATTTCCCATTATCAGATCAATAATTCATATTATTTAAATAATATTATTAGATAGCATTATTGGCAATGTCTAGAAAACTCTGTCTAAGGAGAGGTTTGGTCATCTAATTGCGCGCCAGTAAGGAGAAATCCTTATCAGAAAGCTCCCTCTTTTCTGGGAACGGCCTTGTTGTCATAAATGTGATTCTGTAATATTATTTGTGAATAATTAATTATTGATTCATATGATAAGGAAATATTTATTTTATGTGGATATAAATGAGGGATATATTTTTGTGGTTAATAAAGAAGGAGTTAATGTTGAGGTATTTTATCTGTATTTTTGTCGGAACGGAGGTATTGAAAATCAAATTAGGATTTTGGAGATATTTTGCGTGGTTATAATTTTTAATCCGACCGTTGGATCGTGGTGATTTTTGGATATGTTATACATATATAAGTTGAGTATATGTCCACAAATTTTGAACCGTTAAAAATGAACATATGATTTGTTATGAATTTTAAGAGATGACTGATTCGAAATTTAGGTTTATAAATAATTTTGGTGAAAAATTCTAGATTTGAGTGGGCCCCACTTGTGGTTGGTGAAGAAATATGCTGAATTTTATTTCAAATGTGGTGGGTGGCAATAGTAGCAGGTAAAGCCATCAGGTTGCAGGTCAAGTCTGCTTCGGCGTGCTAACATTTTCCTATAAATAGAGGGCTAAGTTAGAATTGAAAATCACACCAGAAATAAGTTTTTTCTCTTTCTCTCTCTAGATTATTGAGTATATTTTGTAAGTATTTTGATACTTGGTGAGTTGCTATTTATCAGTGTAAGTTTCCTTCAGCGTTATATCCGATATCCGGTCAGAAGTGCTGCTATTTTGAGGTAAGGGATAGTAAGGGATTTTAAGGGTTATTATATTTTCCAGTTCGTAATTCTTCTGACCTTCAGAAAGTTATGGAAAAATTTGAAATGATATTTTGATGAGTTTTATTGATTGTGTCCAAAAATGGTGATTTTTGGATGTATAGATTAAGAGTTATGAATTTTACGGGGAAAGACTATTTTAAAAGTAACCGCTTATAACTCCTTGTGGTTAACTCTAAAATTGATGAAATGTTTATTGAAAGTATATCTATATAATATCAGTGTACTCTGTGAATTTCAAAATTTTTGGATAAAAGAACAATTTATGATAAATGTCTAAATATTCGGCTGTTTTGGCCATATGAAAAATAGTAAATGAGTTTTAAAAATGATGAGAAAAATATATGTTCAATATGGGACTATATTCTGCTAAATCCCAGAAAAAAAATATTTTTGAAACTGATTTGGTATTTTTCATAAAAATAGACTAGTTTATGAGTAAATGAATTAAATATGTTATGTGAAGTAAGAAAATTGGTAAATAGGATTTTATGGCTTGAGAATCCTATATGAGGTATATGAAGATTTTTGATGAGGGTTTTGGTTATTGGTAATAAAATCTTATGAGTTTGGCATTTTTAGGATGATTAAATGCATTATTTAGTAAAGTGTAAACAATTAAAATAAATTATTTATAAGCTTAAGAAATATTATTCTTTCAATATCATTATACCGAAATATTGGTACGAATTTTATTGTGGAATTTCTACCTTTTTTGTCGGGGTTACTATTCACTAGTTACTATTTACGAGTTACTATTCATGAGTTACTATTCACGAGTTACTATTCACGGGTACTATTCACGATAAAATTGGTTTCTTTTTCAGACTAAATTATAGTTGATTTATAAATATTACTCTTGAGATTAAAACTATATATTGATCATATTATTTTTATTATCATATATAACATTTTTATAACCCTAATGATGATAGTTCTCTTTGACTTGTGTATAAAGATGGGTAGATTATTGGTATGATCATGACTATGAGTTCTCTTTGGCCAGTAGTGCAAAATTGAATTGTTAATTGGTATGATCATGACCATTGAATTTATAATTGAATATCTTTAGCTTAAGTGCAAAGGTGAAATGATCAACATAGTTATAATTATTGTTTATATAAATTGTGAAATAAATATATATTTCTTTGAGATATTAATATCTTTAGCCTAGAGTGCAAAGATGAATTATTGATGAATATCTTTGGCCTGTAGTGCAAAGATAAACTGTTGTTGAATATCTTTGGCCTGTAGTGCAAAGATGTTCTGTTGATGAATATCTTTGGCCTGTAGTGCAAAGATGAACTGTTGATGAATATATTTGGCCTGTAGTGCAATGATGAATTATTGATGAATATCTTTGGCCTATAGTGCGAATATGAACTGTTGTTAAATATTTTGGCCTGTAGTGCAAATATGGTTTATTGATGAATATCTTTGGCCCGTAGTGCAAAGATGAAGTTATTAGTATGATTATGAACAGGAACTGTGATTTGGTATAACCATGATCTTTGATATTTCAGATAAAGACAGGTGATGAAAATATTCTTCGTGCTGGGTGCGAAGAAAAATTTAGAATCACAATTATGATTATGAGTTATTCATATGATTGTGAAAAGGAACTATTGAGTGATGTTACAGGGATAAAACATTGTTGGTGGATTTTTAACATGGAGAAGATAATAGACTATATGGTCTATTTGACTCTTCTAATGGATTGCTCGTTCCGTTGCGACTATGGTTGAAATTTTTTATCATCTACCATATGTTCTAAATCTCTGATTTATTACTGTTGAAGACTATTGATAATTTATTTATCTTTAGTCATGATATTCTTTACTAGGCTAGTTGTTTTCTGTACCATGTATTTGGCGACTCAGAATAGGTTGGATGGAATTGACCTATTTTGGGATCGTTACATTTTGGTATCAGAGCTTAGAGATATGATCTCTGGCGGAGATCGGGAAATAAAACTAGGAGGGGAGAGATGAGTAAATCCTTCGCTAGTGTGTCCTACCTAAGCTTATTTGTTGGTTAGTCATAATATCGAGATATTATGTGATATGTTAATTTGTTAAATTTACCCTTGTTTTGAAGCTATATTCTAGAATGATATCTAAAATACAGGAGATGAGCAATGGAAAAATCATGATGACAGGGAAGATGGAATCTGAAATGAAAGCAAGGTAATCTCAACTCTTTGAAATACTAGGTACGTAAAAGTATGAAATTTTTCTTATAATTACAATTCAGTAGATGGTTAAATTGATAAAAAGTTAAAGTTATGGGTGAAATGTGAAAATTTTTCAAAATAAACAAGTGGTTATAAAATATTCATTGTTGTCGGGGAATATTCGTTTGGTCGTGGAATATTCTTTCTGTCGGGGAATATTCGTACGACGGCGCAGACCTTTGTGGGCCCCATAACAGAATAACTGTCGGATTAAGATAACGACAAAAATTGAGTTTTTATAATTAACGCCGTAGTTGTTACCGTTAACACTGTTGGAATACCCGGTGGTTAAAATACAGTAATACGCGTTATTACACAGTAGCACACGGTATTGCACAATATTTTTGAAATTATTGATTCTTACGTAAGAAGGCACAACTGAATAATTGTCACAGTAATTAGTGTTCAATATTTTATTTTATTGATTCAATAATTGCTGCGTTGATATTTTATATTATTGTTGTTTCAATAATTGTTACTGCACAGTATTTCCCATTATCAGATCAATAATTCATATTATTTGAATAATATTATTAGATAACATTATTGGCAATGTCTAGAAAGTTCTGTCTAAGGAGAGGTTTGGTCATCTAATTGCGCGCCAGTAAGGAGAAATTCTTATCAGAAAGCCCCCTCTTTCTTGGGAACGGCCTGGTTGTCATAAATGTGATTCTGTAATATTATTTGTGAATAATTAAATATTGATTCATATGTTAAGGAAATATTTATTTTATGTGGGTATAAATGAGGGATATATTTTTGTGGTTAATAAAGAAGGAGTTAATGTTGAGGTATTTTATCTGTATTTTTGTCGGAACGGAGGTATTGAAAATTAAATTAGGGTTTTTGAGATATTTTACGTGGTTATAATTTTTAATCCGACCTTTGGATCGTGGTGATTTTTGGATATGTTATACATATATAAGTTTATTATATGTCCACAAATTTTGAACCGTTAAAAATGAACGTATGATTTGTTATAAATTTTAAGAGATGACTAATTTGAAAATTAGGTTTATAAATAATTTTGGTAGAAAATTCTAGAATTGAGTGGGCTCCACTTGTGGTTGGTGAAGAAATGTGCTGAATTTTATTTCAAATGTGTTGGGTGGCAATAGTAGCAGGTAAAGCCATCAGGTTGCATGTAAGACCCCAAATTATTAATAAATGAAATTTAATTTCCTCTATTTATTATTCTGAAATATTAAGGGTTGATTTGATTAATGTGGTTAGTTATGAGTAAAATGCGCAAATATTTTAAATAAGCAAGTGGTTATAAAATATTCATTGTTGTTGGGGAATATTTATTTGGTCGGGGAATATTCTTGTTGTCGGGGAATATTCGTACGACGGCGCAGCCTTGCGTGGGCCCCATAACAGAAAGCGATTAGATGAAGAAAACGACAAAAATAAGTTGTTTATAAATAACGGCGTAGTTGTTACCGTTAATACTGTTGGAATACCCGGTGGTTAAAACACGGTAATACGCGTAGCACACGGTATTGCACCAATTATTGATTCTTACGTAAGAAGGCACTACTCAATAATGGTTACAGTAATTACTGTTCAATATTTTATTTTATTGATTCAATAATTGCTGCGTTAATATTTTATATTACTGTTGTTTTAATAATTGTCACTACACAGTATTTTCTATTATCGGAACAATAATTCATATTATCTGAATAATATTATTAGATAACATTATTGACAATGTCTAGAAAGTTCTGTCTAAGGAGAGGTTTGGTCATCTAATTGCGCGCCAGTTAGGAGAGATCCTTATTGGAAAGCCCCTTCTTTCCTGGGAACAGCCTGGTTGCCAGTACTGTGGTTCTGTAATATTATTTGTGTATAATTAATTATTGATTTATATGATGAGGAAAATAGTGATTTTATGTGGATATAGATGGAGAAAATTTTTAATGTGACAACTGTTGAAAATTAATATTTTATCTTTTTCTGATAAAATAATTCATTTAAATATATTATTTAAATAATATATTGATGGTGGTATTTTTACAATGAATGTGGGATATATGAGTATATGAGGAGGAAGAGTATTATTGTGGCATTAAATGATTAACACATGTTTTGTGTGTTGGTGGACATAATTCTTGACCGAAAATTTATTATTGACTGTAAAATCGCCCGTTTGTGAATTTCGGTCAATTTCTGTTTAGAATTTAGAAAAACTTTCTTCTGCAAAGTTGTACAGAATTGAATTTCCTATAAAAACTCGCGCGATTCGAATTTTCTGATAAAAGGGCTATTTATTATGAATTATTGAAGTTCTGAAGTTCCGAAATAATTGATTTTTAGAAGTTTTATTTATTAGAGTTAAGAAAAACATTTTTTGTATTTTGTTGGACATCATTAACATGTGTGGCTGGTGTTTTTGACCAAAGGTGGGCTAAGGAAATTTTGTATAATTATATTAATATTATATTCAATTTTCTGCTTTGGTGTTCTAAGCATTTTCCTATAAATAGGGTGCTTAGGTTAGAATTGAAAATCACACCAGAAACATAAGTTTCTCTCTCTTTCTCTCTCTATATTAGTGAGCGTATTCTTGTGAGTATTCTAATACTTTGAGTATTGCTATACGGTGCAAGTTCAAGTCATAACCTATATCTGGTGTTTCAGCTAGAAGTACTGTTTTTGCTGAGGTAAGGGATGTTATTTCTTCTTAAATGATATTATTTTCTTCAATATCATTATGCCGAAGTATTGATATGAACTTTTTATCAAATTTGGAACTTTTCATGTCGGGGTTACTATTCATGAGTTACTATTCATGAGTTACTATTCACGAGTTATTATTCACGAGTTACTATTCATCGAAAAATGAAATTTTCTTCTTTTCGTCCAAAATATCTATTCTGGATACTAGCTTTGATTGTATCCATGTTTTGATCATTCTTGAATTTTACTCCACTATGATTATTTATGAGGTATTTTTGGACATGGAATAGCTGAAATACGAATCCTTAATATTTATTATTTTGTTTCACTGGATTCGTTTTCCTTAAAATATTTTTCATCATCCTCCGTCTTAAAAGATGATATAACTGAATATCTTTGGCCTATAGTACAAAGATTAATAATTTCTGATGAATATCTTTGGCCCGTAGTGCAAAGATGAACAGGTGTTGAGGTGAACATGACCAACTGATGAATATCTTTGGCCTGTAGTGCAAAGATGACTATTTGATTCAAGATATTTATTGATTGATGTTATAGGGATAAAATATAGATGATGGGCTTATAAATTCATAGATAATCGTAGATTTCATTCTCTACGTAACTCTTCTATGAATTATTATTTTCCGCTGCGAATATTGATTTAAAAGTTGTTGTCTATTGTATTCTATTAAATTTTTTCCCCGTTGAAGACTAACGATAATTTGTTGTATATTATCTTAGTCATAATATTCTTTACTGGGCTAGTTGAGCTCACCCTTTTCCTTGTTGTTCCATTATCTTCTCAGGAGGCGAGAATGTAGCGAGTACTAGTCGGGGTGTGGAATGATGGTTCAAGACAGTTGTTTTAGTAGTCCTCACTATTTTGTAAAATAGTGTATCAATAAGTATAATGAGGACTTAATTGAGTATGAATACTGTCTAGATGACAATATTTGTATTTAAACTCACAGTATATGTGTTGTCGTATTTTGCACGACAATTGTAATAATAAAGTTGTAGTTATTTTCTGTACCATGTATTTGGCGACGCAGAATGGGTTGGATGGATTGGACCTATTTTGGGGGCGTCACATTGCAGGTCAAGTCAGCTTCGGCGTGCTAACATTTTTCTATAAATAGAGGGCTAAGTTAGAATTGAAAATCACACCAGAAATAAGTTTTCTCTCTTTCTCTCTCTAGATTATTGAGTATATTTTGTCAGTATTTTGATACTTGGTGAGTTGCTATTCATCAGTGCAAGTTTCCTTCAGCATTATATCCGATATCCGGCCAGAAGTGCTGTTATTTTGAGGTAAGGGATAGTAAGGAATAGTAAGGAATTTTAAGGGTTATTATGTTTTTCAGTTCATAATTCTTCTGACCTTCAGAAAGTTCTGGAAAACTTTGAAATGATATTTTGATGAGTTTTATTGATTGTGTCTAAAAATGGTGATTTTTGGATGTATAGATTAAGAGTTATGAATTTTACGAGGAAAGACTATTTTAAAAGTAACCGCTTATAACTCCTTGTGGTTAACTCCAAAACTGATGAAATTTTTATTGGAAGTATATCTATATAATATCAGTGTACTCTGTGAATTTCGAAATTTTTGGATAAAAGTACAATTTATGATAAATGTCTAAATATTCGGCTGTTTTGGCCAATTAAAAAATAGTAAATGAGTTTTAAAAATTCGGAGAAAAATATATGTTCAATATGGGACTATATTCTGCTAAATCCCCGAAAAGAAATATTTTTGGAACTGATTTG
This sequence comes from Panax notoginseng, assembly GCA_016801055.1. Lineage (NCBI taxonomy): Eukaryota > Viridiplantae > Streptophyta > Magnoliopsida > Apiales > Araliaceae > Panax > Panax notoginseng. The sequence continues at coordinate 195,196,124 of CM029013.1, read as the reverse complement.
GTATTTTTCATGAAAATAGACTAGTTATGAGTAAATGAATTAAATATGTTATGTGAAGTAAGAAAATTAGAAAATAGGATTTTATGGCTTGAGAATTCTATATGAGGTATATGTAGATTTTTGATGAGTGTTTTGGTTATTGGTAATAAAATCTTATGAGTTTGGCATTTTAGGATGATTAAATGCATTATTTAGTGAAGCGTAAACAATTAAAATAAATTGTTTATAAGCTTAAGAAATATTATTCTTTCAATATCATTATACCAAAATATTGGTACAAATTTTATTGTGGAATTTTTACATTTTTGTGTCGGAGTTACTATTCATGTGTTACTATTCACGAGTTACTATTCACGAGTTACTATTCATGAGTTACTATTCACGAGTATTATTCACGACAAAATAGGTTTCTTTTTCAGACTAAATTATAGTTGATTTATAAATATTACTCTTGAGATTAAAACTATATGTTTATTTTTATTATCATATATAAAATTTTTATAACCCCAATGATGATATTTTTTTCTTTGACTTGAGTGTAAAGATGGGTAGATTATTGGTATGATTATGACTATGGGTTCTCTTTGGCCAGTAGTGCAAAGTTAAATTGTTGACTGGTATGATCATGACCATTGAATTTATAATTGAATATCTTTAGCTTAAGTGCGAAGGTGAAATGATCAACATGGTTATAATTATTGTTTATATAAATTGTGAAATGATTATATATTTCTTTGAGATATTAATATATTTGGCCTGTAGTATAAAGATGAATTATTGATGAATATCTTTGGCCTGTAGTGCAAAGTTGAACTGTTGATGAATATCTTTGGCCTGTAGAGCAAATATGAATTCTTGATGAATATCTTTGGCCTGTAGTGCGAATATGAACTGTTGTTAAATATCTTTGGCTTGTAGTGCAAGGATGGTTTATTGATGAATATCTTTGGCCCGTAGTGTAAAGATGAAGTTATTAGTATGATTATGAACAGAAACTGTGATTTGGTATAACCATGATCTTTGATCTTTCAGGTAAAGACAGGTGATGAAAATATTCTTCGTCCTAGGTGTGAAGAAAAATTTAGAATCACAATTATGATTATGAGTTATTCATATGATCGTGAAAAGGAACTGTTGAGTGATGTTACAGGGATAAAACATTATTGGTGGATTTTTAACATGGAGAAGATAATAGACTATATGGTCTATTTGACTCTTCTAATGGATTGCTCGTTCCGCTGTAACTATGGTTGAAATTTTTTATCATCTACCATATGTTCTAAATCTCTGATTTATTACTGTTGAAGACTATTGATAATTTATTTATCTTTAGTTATGATATTCTTTACTAGGCTAGTTGTGCTCACCCTTTTGTTTCACAATTCCTTTCAGGTAATAAGAGTGTAGCTGGGTCGAGTTGGGGTAACAAGGGAATAGAACGGTGGTCATCATTTAGTAGTTATATTTGGTGAATCATCTAGGGTTAGGCGAACCCAACGTTGGAAGGGTGTTTTGTCAGTATCATACAAGATGTCTAATGACATACAACCTCGTGTCATCATAAGACATGATTGTGCTCATCCACTTGCTGAGTATATTTACGAGCACTACCTATATAATCTTGGTGTTTATTTGAAGTATAATTCTCAATTAGAGACAGTGGAGATAATGATAAGTCAAGAGAAGGCTAACCATTGGGAAGAATCTGATAGTAATCTTCTTTTTTTCTTTGGGGTCTATTGGGTCAACCAAGGATAATTTTGTGGCCATATGATATCTATCATAACCTAGAAGCATGGCCTCCCATATTCGAAGGTTTCCTTGAGCACTTCCCAAAGATTCTAATTTCTAAAACAGTTTTTGACTATACCTTTATGTAAGGTGTCATTGTGAGGTGTTGTCCACGGTTGGGACATGAGTCACATTTGATATATATTTGTATCCAAACTCACAGCATATGTGTTGTTGTATTTTGCACGACAATTATTGTAATAAAGTTGTAGTTATTTTCTGTACCATGTATTTGGCGACTCAGAATAGGTTGGATGGAATTGACCTATTTTGGGGTCGTTACATTTTGGTATCAGAGCTTAGGGATATGATCTCTGGCGGAGATCGAGAAATAGAACTAGGAGGGGAGAGATGACTAAATCCTTCGCTAGTGTGTCCTACCTAAGCTTATTTGTTGGTCAGTCATAATATCGGGATATTATGTGATATGTTAATTTGTTAAATTTACCCTTATTTTGAAGCTATATTCTAGAATGATATCTAAAATACAGGAGATGAGCAATGGAGAAATCATGATGACAGGGAAGATGGAATCTGAAATGAAAGTAAGGTATTCTCAACTCTTTGAAATACCAGGTACGTAAATTTCGGGGACAAAATTTCATAAGGAGGGGAGATTGTAAGACCCTGAATTTTATGAAATAAAAGTATTCAATTTTTCTTATAATTACAATTCAGTAAATGGTTAAATTGATAAAAATTTAAAGTTATGGGTGAAATGTGAAAAATTTTCAAAATAAACAGGTGGTTATAAAATATTCATTGTTGTCGGGGAATATTCGTTTGGTCGTGGAATATTCTTTCTGTCGGGGAATATTCGTACGACGACGCAGACATTTATGGGCCCCATAACAGAATAACTATCGAATGAAGATAACTACAAAAATTGAGTTTTTATAATTAACGGCGTAGTTGTTACCGTTAACAATGTTGGAATACCCGATGGTTAAAATACAGTAATACACGTTATTGCACAGTAGCACACGATATTGCACAATATTTTTGAAATTATTGATTCTTACGTAAGAAGGCACAACTGAATAATTGTCACAGTAATTAGTATTCAATATTTTATTTTATTGATTCAATAATTGCTGCATTGATATTTTATATTATTGTAGTTTCAATAATTGTAACATCACAGTATTTCTCATTATCAGATCAATAATTCATACTATTTGAATAATATTATTAGATAACATTATTGACAATGTCTAGAAAGTTCTGTCTAAGGAGAGGTTTGGTCATCTAATTGCGCGCCAGTAAGGGAAAATCCTTATCAGAAAGCCCCCTCTTTTCCTAGGAACGGCCTGGTTGTCATAAATGTGATTCTGTAATATTATTTGTGAATAATTAATTATTGATTCATATGATAAGGAAATATTTATTTTATGTGGATATAAATGAGGGATATATTTTTGTGGTTAATAAAGAAGGAGTTAATGTTGAGGTATTTTATCTGTATTTTTGTCGAAACGGAGGCATTGAAAATCAAATTAGGGTTTTTGAGATATTTTGCGGGGGTTATAATTTTTAATCCGACCGTTGGATCGTGGTGATTTTTAGATATGTTATACATATATAAGTTGAGTATATGTCCACAAATTTTGAACCGTTAAAAATGAACGTATGATTTGTTATGAATTTTAAGAGATGAATGATTCGAAAATTAGGTTTACAAATGATTTTGGTGGAAAATTCTAGAGTTGAGTGGGCCCCACTTGTGGTTGGTGAAGAAATATGCTGAATTTTATTTCAAATGTGGTGGGTGGGAATAGTAGCAGGTAAAGCCATCAGGTTGCAGGTTAAGTCTGCTTCGGCGTGCTAACATTTTCCTATAAATAGAGGGCTAAGTTAGAATTGAAAATCACACCAGAAACAAGTTTTCTCTCTTTCTCTCTCTAGATTATTGAGTATATTTTGTGAGTATTTTGATACTTGGTGAGTTGTTATTCATCAGTGCAAGTTTCCTTCAGCGTTATATTGATATCCGGTCAGAAGTGCTGCTATTTTGAGGTAATGGATAGTAAGGGATTTTAAGGGTTATTATATTTTTCAGTTCGTAATTCTTCTAACCTTCAGAAAGTTCTGGAAAAATTTGAAATGATATTTTGATGAGTTTTATTGGTTGTGTCCAAAAATGGTGATTTTTGGATGTATAGATTAAGAGTTTTGAATTTTATGGGGAAATACTATTTAAAAAGTAACCGCTTATAACTCCTTGTGGTTAACTCCAAAATTGATGAAATGCTTATTGGAAGTATATCTATATAATATCAGTGTACTCTATGAATTTCGAAATTTTTGGATAAAAGTACAATTTATGATAAATGTCTAAATATTCGACTATTTTGGCCATATGAAAAATAGTAAATGAGTTTTAAAAATTCAGAGAAAAATATATGTTCAATATGGGACTATATTCTGCTAAATCCCAGAAAAGAAATATTTTTGGAACTGATTTGGTATTTTTCATGAAAATGGACTAGTTATGAGTAAATAAATTAAATATGTTATGTGAAGTAAGAAAATTGTAAAATAGGATTTTATTGCTTGAGAATCCTATATGAGATATATGCAGATTTTTGATGAGGGTTTTGGTTATTGGTAATAAAATCTTATGAGTTTGGCATTTTAGGATGATTAAATGCATTATTTAGTAAAGTGTAAACAATTAAAATAAATTATTTATAAGCTTAAGAAATATTATTCTTTCAATACCATTATACCAAAATATTGGTACGAATTTTATTGTGAAATTTCTACTTTTTTGTGTCGGGATTACTATTCATGAGTTACTATTCACGAATTACTATTCACGAGTTACTATTCACGGGTACTATTCACGACAAAATTAGTTTCTTTTTCAGACCAAATTATGGTTGATTTATAAATATTACTCTTGAGATGAAAACTATATGTTGATCATATTATTTTTATTATCATATATAACATTTTTATAACCCTAATGATGATATTTTTTTCTTTGACTTGAGTGTAAAGATGGGTAGATTGTTGGTATGATCATGACTATGGGTTCTCTTTGGCCAGTAGTGCAAAGTTAAATTGTTGACTGGTATGATCATGACCATTGAATTTATAATTAAATATCTTTAGCTTAAGTGCAAAGGTGAAATGATCAACATGGTTATAATTATTGTTTATATAAATTGTGAAATGATTATATATTTTTTTGAGATATTAATATCTTTGGCTTGTAGTGCAAAGATGAATTATTGATGAATATCTTTGGCCTGTAGTGGAAAGATGAACTGTTGTTGAATATCTTTGGCCTGTAGTGCAAAGATGAACTGTTGATGAATATCTTTGGCCTGTAGTGCAAAGATGAATTCTTGATGAATATCTTTGGCCTGTAGTGCGAATATGAACTGTTGTTAACTATCTTTGGCATGTAGTGCAAAGATGGTTTATTGATGAATATCTTTGCCCCGTAGTGCAAAGATGAAGTTATTAGTATGATTATGAACAGGAACTGTGATTTGGTATAACCATGATCTTTGATATTTCAGATAAAGACAGGTGATGAAAATATTCTTCGTGCTGGGTGCGAAGAAAAATTTAGAATCACAATTATGATTATGAGTTATTCATATGATTGTGAAAAGGAACTGTTGAGTGATGTTACAGGGATAAAACATTGTTGGTGGATTTTTAACATGGAGAAGATAATAGACTATATGGTCTATTTGACTCTTCTAATGGATTGCTCGTTCCGCTGCAACTATGGTTGAAATTTTTTATCATCGACCATATGTTCTAAATCTCTGATTTATTACTATTGAAGACTATTGATAATTTATTTATCTTTAGTCATGATATTCTTAACTGGGCTAGTTGTGCTCACCCTTTTGTTTCACAATTCCTTTCAGGTAATAAGAGTGTAGCTGGGTCGAGCGGGGGTAACAAGGGAATAGAACGGTGGTCATCATTTAGTAGTTATATTTGGTGAATCATCTAGGGTTAGGCGAACCCAACGTTGGAAGGGTGTTTTGTCACTATCATACAAGATGTCTAATGACATACAACCTCGTGTCATCATAAGACATGATTGTGCTCATCCACTTGCTGAGTATATTTACGAGCACTACCTATATAATCTTGGTGTTTATTTGAAGTATAATTCTCAATTAGAGACAGTGGAGATAATGATAAGTCAAGAGAAGGCTAACCATTGGGAAGAATCTGATAGTAATCTTCTTGTTTTTCTTTGGGGTCTATTGGGTCAACCAAGGATAATTCTGTGGCCATATGATATCTATCATAACCTAGAAGCATGGCCTCCCATATATGAAGGTTTCCTTGAGCACTTCCCAAAGATTCTAATTTCTAAAACAGTTTTTGACTATACCTTTATGTAAGGTGTAATTGTGCGGTGTTGTCCACGGTTGGGACATGAGTCACATTTAGTATATATTTGTATCCAAACTCACAGCATATGTGTTGTTGTATTTTGCACGACAACTGTTGTAATAAAGTTGTAGTTATTTTCTGTACCATGTATTTGGCGACTCAGAATAGGTTGGATGGAATGGACCTATTTTGGGGTCGTTACAGTGAGTCTCCAATACTAGTTGGTATTGGACGTGGATTAGGCTACTATTCTAGAGGGTAGTAGTTGAACTGTGACACCCCCAAATCCGGATAATTCATTTCCACAAAATTTGGTGCTCACTATCAAAAAAATTACATCTAACTACCCATAATAAAGGATAAATACATTAAATAACTTAAACAATAATCTTTCCCATTAAAGGGTTACATCATCTCATAAATAATCCCAGGTAATCTAACCTTAATTTAGTACATCAGTTTGCGGAATACATCATAAAATAAAACTATTCTTATAGCATAATTCATTTAAATAAATTCTCATGAATCTTCAACTCTTGGACATCTTGCCCTTTCCTTTGCTAGTAGATGGCTCATCGACTCTTTCAACTTTAGCTGCAGTGTTAATTGCAAGAGTGAGCAAACAATTGCTCACTGATATAAAGAGTAGTAATGATAAAAACATGAGAGTGAACAACGAATGCTGAACAATAATGAACTTGTTCTGTGAATCAAAAATAGAAAATAAGTTCGAACTTTAATATTTGAGGGTCTTAAGACCACTAACTATGTCTCCGGTGATTAGGTATTACTACCCCAACCTTAACAGTTAGTTAGACTATACAGACCCTACTTAACGTACTTAGGGGGATCAGCCCTTTGTACCATGTATTGTGCACAAACATCTAAACATTACACATATAAAATCCCTTATGTTAGGGTTGTTCGTCTCAGTTTCGATTTAAAATTTTCGCACTAAAGAAAGTTTAACTCACAACTAGCCTATCAATGGTTCTAGAATTTTAGAACCCTATTCCATTATAGATTAGTTCAATCAATAAGAGTTTGCTTACTATTTAAAGGTTTAACACGATAATATAGAATTGAACACGCTTATTTAAGTTAAAGTTTGAGTGATGACAATATACATTGGAATGGACATGGTATATATATATATATATATATATATATATATATATATATATATATATATATATATATATATATATCAAAAGAGTTAGAATAATCTCATTTGAATCAATGTTTTAAAACAGTATATGCTTTGAATAACAATAACAAGAAATAAGAATGTGCTACTCGCTCGATGTAACGAATTAGGTTACAAGAGCATATTCAAACATACATAATATAGAACCAATAAGCTTGCTTAACTTTAATATAGGATTTGCATAACGATAATTTAGAACTAGAAAGCTTGCTTAACAATAACAAATATCAGAATTATGAAACTTGCATTTGCTATAAAGAGAATGAAGTTAGAGAACTTGTCTTGTATGTAAGCTACACAAATAATAATAAACGTTCGCCAATTGCCTTGTACGTAAGCTTCCGCGCGATAGCGCGCCCGGGCCAAGAGGCAGCGCGCCCGCGCTTGGCACCAGAAATAGTTTTACAGCAACGACATCAGACTCTGTTCTTAGGCTAAAAATCCCAATTCCACATAAATTCACCAAACTAAACATCTAAAACTTTATAATAACATAGTTAAGCTTGCTACTATTCATTCTAATTACATAAACATTACATATACACAAGTTTGAAGAATCAAAATCATAATTTTCCAACTTTCTTCAATTTTAACACTTTTAGCGAATTCGATCGCCACGACTTTGTTTCTTAACCAATTAACACGATTTAAACTACGTCATTTTCGTTTCATAACATACTAACATAATCCATCATAAATTTACAGATTATATCACATATTGAGCATGAAATTTTGGACTTTCTTAAGCCATTTTTCATGCATAACCACTATTATTTCAATTTTTCCTACAACCCAATTTACATGAGTTTGAACACCAACATAGAATTATTGAGGAAAATTTTTCTTGCTTTCTTTATGATTCGTCCCACCTGAAGTTTACTCTGTGGCGGTTGATTGCTTTTACAGCTTTATTTACATTTTTGATCCCCCATGGAGGTGCTTCGTGGTGGTTGATCATGTCTCTATATATATATTTATCGCTTTTATATATTTATATTTTCGATCCTCCATGGAGGTGCTTCGTGGTGGTTGATCAAGTTTGTGTATGTATATTTACAACTTTTATATATATAACTGCTTATAGTTTTCATATAATTTGCGGCATCATGTGAGCCTAGGAACCATGTGATCACAGATTCAGTTTACTGAATCCAGATTCGGTTCCCGTGATGGACATTTTTGGTTATAAGCAGCTTGTAAATTTATTCACGGTGTTTGGATTTCCTCAGATGGTTTTCATGCCCACGAGGAGTTCGACACTGCTTTGTACATTATTTTCTCGAGGATGCTTCGCATCTCAAAAATTAAAAACAATTAAGCCGAACACTTAATAAAAAAATGGAAGTGTGAAAGGTCTCAATTACTATTGAGCATAAGGGTTTGAAAAACTTTTTTTACAAAACATCATTGCTATATCTTGTTTAAAATTGAATTTTTACATAAATTCAAACCCTGTGTATATAGGTGCGAGCAAGGCCTCACACTACTTCCAAATAATTTCACATTAACCCACATACACACACACACACACACATTCATATAACAGTTTCTTGAAATGTGGCGGTCACCGTGGTATCACGAATGTCGGGGGGTGCCTAACACCTTCCCTCTGCATAATCAAGCCCTCGGACCCTAATGAATCTCGGTTTCACAGACCCTTTTAGTAGTGTCACATCACTGGGTCAATGTACAAACCTTTTCTTGGTTGTGTTGGTACAACCATTTAAAAAATCAACTGGCGACTCTTACAGTCAAATCGTCGACATATAAATGTCGGACCTTTTCACGACTTGTTTTTCAAACAAATCTCACCTAACATGAGAACACTAAAGAACAAGAACAGAAAAGGGACAAATAAAATCCCGACGTCGACAGGTGGTGACTCTACTGGGGACTCCAGTAAGAGGGCTTAAGCCACTATTACAATCTTTTCAAAATTGTTATATGCTTGTGTGTGGATTTTGCATTTACATTTACGATGAATGTGTACGAATGCATATATTTACTGCACTTAATGCTTTACACTATATCTGCTTGTGATATTAGTGCTTCGCACATGTCATCATTTTTATAAACTGTAAGACACATTGTATGTAAATGTATGTTGTGTGGTTCCTCCACCAGGAGGCTATCCTGTCGGTGTTTGATTATTGGACTCGTAGGAAGACCAATTCCAACGAGGTTTAGGAAAGGCACCACCCAAATTCGCTCTAGTTAAAAGACCGTATTAACTTCCCGTCGAGAAAATTGTGATGATTTGGGGACCTTCATGCCAAAAAGCCGCGAGAGTAACCTAAGATAGGTCAGCCTCTGATAAACCAAATGTGGAGGAAAGTCACTTCATTATTTCTCATTTTAAATTACTCACAAAGTCAATTACTTGTAATTTCATGCCATATTCATCACATTGTAATGGGAAATATGAAAAAATATGTGCACATGCATATTTAAATTAACATGATATCCTGTATTACAAACAACTAACATCTATTTTGCAGGATAATATTCCTAAAATAGATACATCACATAACATGTAAACATTTACACATCCCTTAAGACTAAACTATGCAAGTCTTTCCAGGGAAACAATCAGACCTATTACCTGTTCAAAATCCAAAAAGGCTACGAGCCTACGGTCAATCATGTCGTCATCAGACCAGACTGACCTTAATACAGTTTCTCGTAAATAATTTGACGGATTAAGTAAACAAATCACGGATTTGGCTGTTCTACTTAAAGAACTACACCAGTCTACTCAGGGTACAAGGATACCCATACATGCTGAATCCTCCGCATAAGGAGGAACCCAAGGTTCAGATAAAGCCATTACAGTACCTGAGTTGCAGTTGGATACAACCAATAAAATTCATGATACCACCCATCTCAAAGAAGATTTAGACACCGGTGATATCAGAAAGAAGGTTCTTTAGATGGAAGAAACTCTTCGTTCTTTCAAAGGAATTGGAGCACACGGGAGTGTCTCATATGCAGACCTTTATATATTCCCTGGTGTGCATTATCTAGAGAAGTTCAAAACTCCTGATTTTAAAAATTATTATGGGTTAGGAGATCCTTACACACATTTGAAGGTGTTCATTGCAGAACTTGGATCTTATGCAGAGGACGAGAAGCTCAGAATGCAGCTGTTCCAAAAGAGTTTGACTGGAGAAACTCGTTCGTGGTATACCAGATTAGACAACTCAAAGATCCATAGTTGGGAAGAGCTAGCTTATACCTTCCTCACTAAATGTAGCTTCTAGTCTCAGATGGCTCCTGACCAGTACCAGATTACCAAGGTCAAGAAACAGTCCAATGAGTCTTTCAGAGAGTATGCTCAAAGGTGGAGGCGCCTTACTGCTCAAGTTATTCCTCCTATGACAGAGTCAGAAATGGTTATGACCTTCATAGACATACAAGAAGCTCCTTTCTATGAGAGGGTCTTAGCTGGCATTGGGAAACCATTCTTTAAAATGATTAAACATGGGGAGATGACTGAGATGGGATTGAAGTCAGGAAAGATTCAAGACCTAGCTGCCCTTAAAGATGTTGCTGAGCACATTCAGTCTGGCAATTATGGAAACAGCCCCCGGAGGGTCCATAAAAAGAAAAGGAAGATGTTTTCTTGATACTACAAGGTCAAAAGGGAAGTCAGAATATGCCTATCCAAAGGAGAAATTACACTCCCTTTCAAGCACAGTCTTCAAACCCTCCATTGCCTAAGGGTGGAGAAGCTAAATGCCCTCGAGTGTTCATACCCTTGGAGGACTCACTCGAGAACATTCTCAAGTTTCTGATGACTTAGAAGAAAATAACACATCTTTTTTCACCCGCCAACCCGAATGGGAAGGGTTTCAATGCTACTCGAAAGTGTGCTTATCATGCCGGGGCACCTGGACATGATACTCAAGATTATTGGGCCTTGAAACACAAGATCCAAGATTTAATAGACAACGGTGAGATTGTGGTCACAAAGCCAGATCAACCTCACGTGCAAGACAACCCTCTTCCTCGACACAAAGAGGAAGAGGTCAGTATGATTAATTGGAGCATTGGATAGAGTTCCAATTTTAATGGTGAATAATTCCAGACCATCAAAGATGATATTAACAAATTGGATTATGCAAAATTCTAGTTTGTGATGGAACGAAAGATGAAAGCCATATGTAAGCAAATTGAGCAATTGGCAGAACTGGTAATCCATCAGCATCAGATCCAAGCCAATTAGTCAGCTAGGAGCATGCTAGTCTCCTCCCTTTTGTTATGAATATTCCATCATCGCTTTCAAAAAATGAAACACTGGAGGACAAAGTTGTGAAGAGAGCAAGTGCCAAAGCCTGTCGTGATTTGGCCAATAGAAGGGAATTTACATACCTGGGCAACCTATAGAGGAGATATTCAGATGCTGCTCAATGAAGGAAGGATTACCTCACTTCTACCTTCAATAAATCCACGTTCAGGGCGGTTCAATTCTGATGGAGTATGTCAGTATCACTCCCATTCTCGCAGTCACAGCACAAAAGAATGCTGGGTACTCCGCAACCTTAGTCAGAATCTAATTGATAGCGGTGTCCTGCAACGGCAGACGATGATACCTTGTGACGCCCCCAAATTCGGGTCTCTTCCAACCCGACATATGGTGCTACACGATGCTACAGTTCACACAAATATTCATTTGAAATGCCTCAAAAGAAAGAATACGTCTTACATATATTCCAAAATAATATTACAATTCCCCAAGTTCTTTATAACCGTTACATTTTTTCTTGTCATAATATCTAATATTATCATTACAAACCTATACTATTACATAGGTAATCTACAGGTTCACGTTAGTTTTCCCTTTATCCTTGTCGGATCCTTTAGTCTGTTCTGTCTAAGCTGCATTCATATGGTTCAAGCAAGAGTGAGCATAACAAGCTCAGCAAGTACAACAATTTCTTTTAAACAACATGCTTAAAACATAGGAATCATATATCTTCAATAACTGGATAATAGTTACGAAGTACTATCGATAATTCAAAATAGCATTTCTTTTCCTTCAAAATGTTTTACAATAACAATATTCAGTAAAACATCAATTCTGGTCTAAGACCATGAGTATTTCATAATTTCTTTTAAAAGGATAACCAGACTCTAAGACCGTAAGTTCGGCATAGCTTACAAGCACTTCTAGGTGATCAGCCTATAGTACTCTATGTTGATCAACACTACATACGTTTAAGTTTTGGCAACGTCACGTTGTAATAACCGTGAATTTTAAGTCACTATATATGTATGTACATTATTGATGTTTAAAACTTTGTGTTATGTAGTGATTCAATATGTGAAAACATATGTGAAGTGGTGCACGGATCAATTAACATATATACTATTGTTATGGATATGTATATACATGTGTAGATTTCATTAAGAATGGAAGCTTTGTAATCTAATTATACATTAGGTGAGACAATTAAATAACTTAAGGGTTATGGTAATAAGGACAGGTTAGTATTTAAATTGTATACTAACTTAAGTGGATAATCTTATTATTTCAAGTGACTAATAATTTTAAACCTAATTCTTGTGAACCTAATTAGGTTATGAACTAAAGTCACGTGTATAGGTAATTAAATTTCATAAGATTAGGAATGGAAACCCTAAATAATCAAATTGGATAACATATATTAAAATTGCTAGAATATGTTTATTACATAGCCCAAAACAATTAGCCCACTTGATTAAGGGTATTTTAGACTTTTGATTAATCAAATTTGTGCATTAAAATAAAAGCTAAATGGAGGATATAATGGGGCTAGAGGGACCGGCCGATTAGGCTTTTTATGGCAAGATGATTAAGCTAAACAATGTCCATTAGTAGTAACTCTTACACCCAAGGACATGGTTGTCAAGCTCTCATTGGTTGCCACTTTATTAGGCATCCTTAATCATGATTAGACTAATTAAAGTGATAAGGCAAAGCTTTTATCCATGGGTTAAAGAAAGTATGGGGGATAATAAGGAATCAACGATTCCATTTGCTAGAATACTCCACTTTCTCTCATTCTTCTTCTTCTAATTTTTCTCCCAAGCTAGCAACTTCAAGAGAGAGAAAAGAGAAAGAGGTTCGGCCATATATATATATATATATATATATATATATATATATATATATATATATATATAGAGAGAGAGAGAGAGAGAGAGGAGCGCTAGTTTGTTTATGCATCCTAAGTTAATCACTTACTTTGGTAAATCAAGGAAGGTTGCCATTAAATCAAGGTATAACCTAACCTTCATCTTCTTCTTCTACTTTATTTTATAGCTTGAGTTTTGTTGGAGTTATGAACAAATACTCAAGATACCCTAGTCCTACATATCATCATGTATGAAACTAAGTATCTTGAGTGCTAGATCAAGGGCTTAGAGGAAGAATATGAGTATATGTTCTCCAAGGGTGAAAACTCTTATTTTCTTCCACTAAATCTTGTGTAACTTAAGTTTTTCCAACTTAGATTTGTGATCCGTCGAAGGGGGGTGCTACATACATTAGTTATCTAGTAAACCCAAGTGATAGAACACAAATCTAGCAAGTTTTGAAACCTTTGGGGCTGTTTTCCCCAAAACAGTCCACTTAGAATGTTAAAGGTTCAAAGCCCTAAAATAGCTTCTATCCCGTTTTTCATGGGACTGTTTCGGACAATTGTATGTCTTTTAAAATTTTGGGAAAAATCACAGAGGTACCTTGAGAAGTTATCTACATGTAGGAAAAAGAACGGACACGTTTCGATTTATAGGTTGTGCGTAATGGCTATTTCCGTAAAGGACTCCAAAATATTAACCTTTAAATATCTCACTGTATATACACTGGAAAATGTTAGGAGAGCATACCCTAAAAATTTTAGATTTTTCTGATCAAAACTCAATTTATGAAAAATGAAGCAAGATCCGACTGTTTTAGGAACTTTAAAAATAGTAGATCATTTTCTAAAATTCCAGAAAAATTTGGGGATCCTTGAGGGTTCATTTTCTGTCAAAATCCAGAAGATGAGAATTTTTGGAATCAGTTTAATATTTTTCCTAAAAATGATTAAATTATGAATAAAAGGAAATATATAGTTAAATGATGTCTTTAATAAGAAAAATGTGATTTTTATGCTTGAATACTCATATTATATCATATCCTGACTATCTTAGAGCACTTTGGTAATTTATGATAAGAAATATTATTTATGACAATTTATGGATATTAAATAAGAGGTTTAATAAAGGGTGACCAATTAGAATAAATTGTTTATTATTCCAATAAATTATTAAAATATTATTATGATATTAATAATATTAGAATATGATATTGATAAGTAAATAAAAATATTAAGATTAAAATTTCTTTAAAATATTCTTAAATGGTTAATAATATTTGATTTTAGCATTAATAAATGATTAAAGTATTATTAAATGATTAATAATATTAGATTAAAATATTAATCTTAGATTAAAATATTATTAATATTAAATTAAAGTATTATTATTGAGTAAATAATAATATTAGAGATTAAATAAAATGTTATTAAAAATGTAATAACAATAGTAAAGGAATAAAATATTATTAAATGATTAATAATATTAGTAATGGAATAAGATATTATTAAATAAATAAAATATTAGTAAATGATTAAAAGTATTATTAAATGATTAATGATACTAAAGCGTAAGTAAGATATTATTAAGATAATAATATTGATGCATAATTAAAATATTATTAAGAGGATTAATAATATTAGTAAGGTATTAAAATATTATTGAGATGTTAATAATATTTGTAAGCGAATCAAAGTATTATTAGGGAACTAATAATACTAAGATGTGAATTAAATATTATCAAGATTAATAATATTAAGTTGTTATTTAATAGTAACATTATCAAGGTAGGATAATGTTTATAAGAACTAAATATAATGTATAATATTTACGTGATTACATAATCTAATGTTATACTATGACTAATTAAAAGATTAACTATAGGTCTCTCAAAGGAAGATAATTTAACTGCATAGTGGATATAAATTAATTGCGTAGCCGTAATCTACAGACGATGAACGTTCCCTAACTCAAACTCGAGTTATTATTTTCAAAGCATATTAGTGAATAATTATTGATGATTATTTACATCTATAATGATTATTGAAATTCGCACTTTGTGCAATTGAATCACTGTTCTAATATTATTAAACTGTGAATTAAATTAAAGTTCTTCATTAATGAACTATTTATGAGATAGATCTATGCTAATTGTATCAGCTAGATCAAGCATGTTTAAATTTGTTAAATAAAATGTATTTAAAAAAAAAGTTGTTCTTATTAAATTGATATGATAAGAACTCGTGACTGAGAAAATGACGAATTTGATTAAGGCATGATATCAATGCCAGAGTATTAAGTGTTTATGCATAAATCATGGGGTATGAAAGGCTAATCCCCTTGAATACTAAAACTTATTAAGAGGTCTAGTTTAAATTACTAAGAACCTTTGCAAATGTTCATGGTTATTTCAAAACCACTCAGTACATGTTATTCAATTATTCGAATACTCAATTGTTGATTATTAATTCATGTTCCTTCGTAATCTTATACTATTGATGAATATTGAAAAAAAAAATTCTTTCTAGTCATGATATATCTCCCTTGTATATAAACTTGCTAAGCAAATTAGTTACTTACCCTTGCTATATCATGACATTTATTTCAGCTAAGCCTGAAGGATCCAATACGAAAGACAAGGGCAAGGGTAAGATCCAGGAATAGTTTAGAATGAATGTTAATTATTATTATCTAATGGGATTTCTTATGTAAACCTTTTGTATTATGAATGGTGTGTTTAAGTTAAGGTTAAGAAAACCTTGGGACCGTGTTATAAAACTTTATTATAATGAACAATGTATGTTTATTATTTCCGTAATAGTTATAGAATGCTTATGATGATGATAGATCGTGAGCACCGAATCTGAGGTTAGAGAACTTGGATTTGGGGGCGCTACAGGTTGATATCAAAGCTATAGGTTATAAACATTAGGAATGCGAAACCTAGGTTATAACCTTAGTAGAAAACTCTTATAGAGTATGTTAGGATATGGATTGTGGAAGTTCATCGAGTTTGTGTTGTACTTAATAAAATATTATTTCATTTTATCAATGAATATATTTTATTGTGGTACTGATGTTGGTTTTATTTATGGTGTTTGTAGGATGTCTGACGAGCGCCAGGGCAGTCACTCAGTAGATCAGGATCCCATTGAACATGAGGTCACAGAAGAAGCCCTTCATGGTCCTCTGATAGAGGATTTGTTGAGGAGAATCAGTCAATTGGAAGGCAGAGTGGGAGAACTGGAGGTTGAAAACCACACACTCTAGTTCACAGAAGGTCAATACAAGGAGGCAGCTTATCAAGCCCATATGGAGGTAGTCGAGCAGAAGGAAAAGTTGGATGAGTCCCAGTTAAAAGTTGGGATGCTGAGGGTACAACTAGAGCATGAAAAGGCAAAGTTCGGAGAGCTGAGCATAGAGCATCTGGTGATACGGGGTGAGTTTGACATCGAGATTGCAGACAAGATTCGCGTGGCGGAGGCATTTTATGAGTCAGCCTAGCGGGTGGACCAATTGGAAATAGCACTGCAGGCTATGAAGGTCAGGGCCGAGACTTTAGGACTGGCGCTAGACGCAGCATATGAGGGCTAGAGCAGTGGGACCAGGAGGGTGCAGTTCGAGATAGGAGAGTTGAGCCGATCCGTTTGACGTAGAGTTATGGAGGGGATGTTTCCCCATGAGCCTGTTCAGGTGACCCAGCAAGGCCACCAGTAATGATTATGCTATGGACCAGCTATAGATAGATACATTAGTACCCCTTTTGTGTAATAGAGTTTTATGTTGATGTAAACCTCAGCAGGTGTGAGGTAGTAGGTAGTTGGGTAGTATCCCTATTTGTGTTTGTAGGGAAGTATCATTTTGAGTTAATCCCATCTTTTGTGTTTAAAATGGGATAGTAGCATTTATAAAAATATACCTGTATTGAACATGTAAGACACAGAAGATTGGTATATGAATATAAATGCGTTATTATGACATGTGTTGAAAAATTTAAATAGTAAATTGTCTATTTAATGTTATGTGAATCCAGTAGACTGATTTGGAAAATTTTCTTTAAAAACAAACTTAACCCACTAATTAGGGAGAAAGACTTCCAAAATCTTGGTAATTTAAAACTCTCCCATAATGATCATCTGATTGTTGAATACTATAGCATGTTACATGCTAAGTACTTATATGATAATAAACTCGAGTAACATGTTAGAATTTTGTTTCACTAGATAATGTCTCCCAGACATGTACTAAGAAACCAAGAGATCGAATTGTCAGTTAATAATGCAACGGGAGCTCAACCAAACCCAATGCAAGACTTTGTTAACATGATGGCTGAAGCCATGAGGAATCAAGCTCAACCTGGGGGAAATCAGGCGGGAAACCAATTAGCCAACTTTAAGGACTTTAAGGCAGTAGGACCGCCAGAGTTTAGAGGAACAGCAGACCTGATAGAGGCCCAGACATGGATGAAGGAGATTGAGAAGGCCTTAATTATTGCTAGAGTAGCAGAAGAACAAAAAATAATTTTTGCTACCTACTTAATGAAGGGTGAGGCTAACTATTGGTGGGAGGCCAACCAGAACAAAGTCGGGACTGGAATCATGACCTGGGAAGCGTTCAAGAAGTTGTTCTTTGAGAACTACTTCACTGAGAGTACACAAGCGAGAATGGAGGTCAAGTTTTTGGAATTGAAATAAGAGAATATGTCAGTGTCAGAGTACGCCACAAAGTTTAATGAATTGGCCAGATTCGCTCCACATCAGGTAGACACGGAGGTGAGGAAAGCAAGAAGGTTCGAAAATGGACTAAAGCCGTGGATTTATAGTAAGTAGCGGTTCTACAAATCACGTCATTCTCAACTCTGTTGGAGAACGCTCTAATAGCGGAAGGTGGAAGTGAAGCGGTCTCAAAGTACAATCGGGAGAAGAACAAGAAGAAAGTAGAAGGTGGGAATCAAAATATTTGCAGTGGCGGTAGCAATAACAAGAAGCGAAAATGGAGCAGTAGGGGTAGTAATTTGGAGAGTCTGCAAGGTAGTGTGCAACAAAAGAAGCCAGTATGTGGAAACTGTGGAAAGGGTCACTCGGGAGAGTGCTTGAAAGGAAAAACGGTATAGTATACCTGTGAACAAGAAGGGCATAACTCACCCAATTATTCTAAGGTGAAGAAGGGAGGTTGTTTTAACTGTGGTGAATTGGGACATCAGATCAAGGATTGCCCAAAGAAGAAAAGCACGGATGGCGAAAAACGGTAATAGGGGCAATAACTGTAGGACAACCAGTGGAGGACCAGCCCAGCCAAACAAGCCGACAACAAGGACATACAATATGACAGTGCAAGATGTTGTGGTATCCAGGGAGGTGGTGTCAGGTATAATTTCGATCAACGATATAAATGCCTATGTGTTATTCGATTCGGGAGTTTCATGTTCTTTCGTATCTGATGAATTTGCTCAAAGATTAAGTTTACCTCGTGAACTATTAGAACACCCAATGAATGTAGAAGTAGCAAATAAAGAAATTATCCCTGTAGACTACATCCATAAGAACTGTTGTGCTGATTTAAGAGGGTTTAAGCTTAACGTGGATTTGATACCGATTCGTCTTGGAGAGTTTGATGTAATCCTCGGGATGGATTGGTTATCAAGTCACTGGGCGATCATTGATTGTAAAAAAAAGTGCGTACACCTAAAGACTCTGAATAAGTCAAAGGTGGTATTTCATGGCAGTAAATCACCAAGGCAATCTTGTTGTCTGACGATGATGCAAGCAAAGAAGTTGCTTAGGAAGGATTGTATAGGTTATTTGGCTCACGTTGTGGATACCAGCAGACTCAAGGGTGAACTGGGTCAGATACCTATTGTAAGGGAATTTGTTGACGTCTTCCCAAATGAGATTCTGGGATTGCCACCAGATAGAGAGATAGATTTTGTTATCGATTTGGCACCAGGGACATCACCGGTATACAAAGCGCCGTATCGTATGGCTCCGGTAGAAAAGAAGGAATTGATGATTCAACTACGAGAATTCTTAAATAAGGGATACATTCGACCGAGCGTATCACCATGGGGAGCACCAGTCTTATTTGTAAAGAAGAAGGATGGGTCATTAAGACTTTGCATCGACTACCGGGAGTTGAACAAGGTCACCATTAACAACAAGTACCCGTTGCCCAGGATCGACGATTTGTTTGATCAGTTGAAGGGGGTAAAATATTTTTCAAAAATCGACTTAAGCACCGGTTATCACCAACTGAAGGTGAGGCAGGAGGATGTTCCAAAGACGACATTCAGAACTCGGTATGGACACTTTGAGTTTCTGGTAATATCTTTTGGGTTGACGAATGCGCCAGCATCATTCATGGACTTGATGAATAGAGTGTTTAAACAGTATTTGGATAAGTTTGTTGTCGTCTTCATCGATGACATTCTGGTATATTCAGAGACAGAGGAAGAGCACACTGAACATCTGAGGATAGTGTTGGAGACGTTAAGGAGGGAGAAGTTGTATGCAAAGTTCTCTAAGTGTGAGTTTATGTTACGAAGAGTGCAGTTTTTGGGTCTTGTTATCGACACGGATGGTGTTTCAGTGGATCCAGCAAAGGTAGAAGTAGTTATCAACTGGGAACAGCCAAAGACGCCGACAATAATTAGGAGTTTCTTGGGACTAGCAGGATACTATCGGAGATTCATCCCAAAATTTTCAAATATAGCATCACCGTTGACCAACCTTACCAGAAAGACAGTGAAGTTCGTTTGGACAGAGAAATATTAAGAGAGTTTCATGGAATTGAAGAAGAGGCTCAGTCAGGCACCTGTGTTGACTTTATCAGACAACACGGGAGGATTTGTAGTGTATAGTGATGCGTCACACAAGGGTCTTGGCTGTGTACTGATGCAACATGGCAAGGTCATTACGTACGCTTCACATCAGCTGAAGGAGTATGAGAAGGGTTATCCGACTCATGACATGGAATTAGCAGCAGTAGTTTTTGCCTTGAAGATTTGGAGGCAATATTTGTATGGCGAGAAGTGTGAGATATATACGAATCACAAGAGTCTGAAGTATATCTTCACGTAGAAAGAGCTAAATATGAGGTAACGCCGATGGCTAGAATTGATCAAGGATTATGATTGTGAGATTTTGTACCATCCAGGAAAAGCAAATATAGTGGCAGATGCCCTGAGCAGAAAAGGCAGAGAGAAGTTACTGAAGTTGACCATGCAAGAGGAATTGGTGAAAGATTTTGAACGACTTGACTTAGAGGTTAAGTATCCGATGGAGACCAATGAGAAATTATTTACAGTGACAGTGAGCCCGACTCTATTAGATAAGGTTAAAGAGGCTCAAGAGGAGGACAAAGATTGTGACAACATCAAGAAGCAGTTAGCTGAAGGGGATGAATTGAAATACAAGGTTGATGGCACCAGACTGCTGAGATTCGAAGGGCGAATTTGGGTACCGCTAGTACCAGAACTAAGAGAAGAGATTTTGCAAGAAGCGCACAGAACGAGGTACTCGATACACCCAGGAAGCACCAAAATGTATCAAGATTTGCGTCAACACTTTTGGTGGCCAAACATGAAGAGAGAGGTTGTTGAATGTGTCAGCAGATGTCTAACTTGTCAGAGAATCAAGGCAGAGCATCAACGACCGAGTGGATTACTATAGCCTTTAGAAATTCCAGAGTGGAAGTGGGAGCACATCACGATGGATTTTATGACGGGACTTCTAGTAACGCAAAAAGGACACGATGCCATATGGGTGATTGTAGATCGTCTTACGAAGTCGGCTCACTTTTTGCCGATCAAGATCAGGTATAGTTTGGACCAGCTAGCCAAATTGTATATGAAAGAAATTATCTCGAGACATGGCGTACCAGTATCTATTGTGTCAGATAGGGATCTGCGATTCACATCAAACTTCTGGAAGAGTCTTTAGGAAAGAATGGGGACATAACTACGGATGAGCACCGCGTACCATCCGCAAACCGATGGGCAAAGCGAGAGAACAATTCAAACACTTAAAGACATGCTCAAAGGTTGTGTGATGGACTTCAAGGGTAGCTGGGAGGATCATCTACCATTAGAAGAGTTCACATACAATAATAGCTATCACGCTAGCATCGGAATGCCGCCGTACGAAGCACTGTATGGGAGGAAATGTAGAACGCCTTTATACTGGGATGAAATGGATGAACGTCGACTGTTGGGACCAGAACTGGTGCAGCAGACCGTAGAGATCATCAAGGTAATAAGAGCCCGGCTGGTAGCAGCTCAAGATCGCCAGAAGAAGTATACAGACTTACATCGCTAGAAGAGAGATTTTGAAGTGGGAAGCTATGCATTTTTGAAAGTATCTCCCTAAAAAGGGAAGATAAGGTTTGGAAAGAAAGGTAAACTGAGTCCGAGATTTATTGGACCTTTCGAGATCTTGAGAAAGATAGGCGAAGTGGCGTACGAGGTAGCTCTACCTCCTGAACTAGAACATATTCATAATGTGTTTCGTGTGTCAGTGCTACGACCATACAAGCCTGATTATAATTACATGATATCGTACAAGCCAATTCAGGTCGAAAAGGATTTGTCGTACGAGGAAATTCCGGTTGAAATTTTAGATAGAAAAGAACAGAAATTGCGAAATAAGTTTATACATTCTGTAAAAGTTCGGTGGAGGAACCACAATGCGGAAGAAGCTACGTGGGAACTCGAAGAAAAGATGAGAGAAAATTAACCACATCTTTTTGAGTAACCTTGTATGTAATTCCGGGGACGAAATTCTTATAAGGGGGGGGGAGGATGTAATAACCGTGAATTTTAAGTCACTATATATGTATGTACATTTTTGATGTTTAAAACTTTGTGTTATGTAGTGATTCAATATGTGACAACATATGTGAAGTGGTGCATGAATCAATTAACATATATACTATAGTTATGGATATGTATATACATGTGTAGATTTCATTAAGAATGGAAGCTTTGTAACCTAATTATACATTAGGTGAGACAATTAAATAACCTAAGGGTTATGGTAATAAGGAGAGGTTAGTATTTAAATTGTATACTAACTTAAGTGGATAATCTTATTATTTCAAGTGACTAATAATTTTAAACCTAATTCTTGTGAACCTAATTAGGTTATGAACTAAAGTCATGTGTATAGGTAATTAAATTTCATAAGATTAGGAATGGAAACCCTAAATAATCAAATTGGGTAACATATATTAAAATTGATATACTATATTTATTACATAGCCCAAAACAATTAAGGAGGGGGCCTAAAGGAAATAAAATACAAACCAACACTTAGTCTACTTGATTAAGGGTATTTTAGACTTTTGATTAATCAAATTTGTGCATTAAAATAAAAGCTAAATGGAGGATATAATGGGGCTAGAGGGACCGGCCAATTAGGCTTTTTATGGCAAGATGATTAAGCTAAACAATGTCCATTAGTAGTAACTCTTACACCCAATGACATAGTTGTCAAGCTCCCATTGGTTGCCACTTTATTAAGCATCCTTAATCATGATTAAACTAATTAAAGTGATAAGGCAAAGCTTTTATCCATGGGTTAAAGAAAGTATGGGGGATAATAAGGAATCAACCATTCCATTTGATAGAATACTGCACTTTCTCTCATTCTTCTTCTTCTAATTTTTCTCCCAAGCTAGCAACTTCAAGAGAGAGAAAAGAGAGAGAGGTTCGACCATATATATAGAGAGAGAGGAGTGCTAGTTTGCTCATACATCCTAAGTTAATCACCTATTTTTGTAAATCAAGGAAGGTTGCCATTAAATCAAGGTATAACCTAACCTTCATCTTCTTCTTCTACTTTGTTTTATAGCTTGAGTTTTGTTGGAGTTATGAACAAATACTCAAGATACCCTAGTCCTACATATCATCATGTATGGAACTAAGTATCTTGAGTGTTAGATCAAGGGCTTAGAGGAAGAATATGAGCATATGTTCTCCAAGGGTGAAAACTCTTGTTTTCTTCCACTAAATCTTGTGTAACTCAAGTTTTTCCAACTTAGATTTGTGATCCGTTGAAGGGGGGGGGGGGCTAGATACACGAGTTATCTAGTAAACCCAACTGATAGTACACAATCTAGTAAGTTTTGAAACCTTTGGGGCTGTTTTCCTCAAAACAGTCCACTTGGAATGTTAAAGGTTCAAAACCCTAAAATAGCTTCTGTCTCATTTTTCTTGGGACTGTTTCGGATAGTTGCGTATCTTTTAAAATTTTAGGAAAAATCACTGAGGTACCTTGAGAAGTTATCTACATGTAGGAAAAAGAACGGACACGTTTCGATTTATAGGTTGTGCGTAATGGCTATTTCCGTAAAGGACTCCAAAATATTAACCTTCGCATATCTCACTGTGTATACACTGGAAAATTCTGATATTTTTACAGTAGGTTCATATATGTTAGGAGAGCATACCCTGAAAATTTTAGATTTTTCTAATCAAAACTTAATTTATGAAAAATGAAACAAGATCCGAGTGTTTTGGAAACTTTAAAAATAGTAGATGATTTTCTAAAATTCCAGAAAAATTTGGGGATCCTTGTGGGTTCATATTCTGTCAAAATCCAAAAGATGAAAATTTTTGGAATCAGTTTACTATTTTTCCTAAAAATGATTAAATTATGAATAAAAGAAAATATTTACATGATTAAATGTTTATAAGAACTAAATGTAATGTATAATATTTACGTGATTACATAATCTAATGCTATACTATGACTAATTGAAAGATTAACTATAGGTCTCTCAAAGGAAGATAATTTAACTGCATAGTGGCTATAAATTAATTGTGTAGCCGTAATCTACAGACGAGGCAATTTTCCTAATTCAAACTCGAGTTATTATTTTCAAAGCATATTACTGAATAATTATTGATGATTATTTACATCTATAATGATTATTAAAATTCGCACTTTGTGTAATTGAATCTCTGTTCTACTATTATTGAACTATGAATTAAATTAAAGTTCTTCATTCATGAACTGTTTATGAGATAGATCTATGCTAATTGTACCAACTAGATCAAGCATGTTTAAATTTGTTAAATAAAATGTATTTTAAAAAAAAACGCTGTTCTTATTAAATTGATATGATAAGAACTCTTGACTGAGAAAAGAACGAATTTGATTAAGGCATAGATATCAATGCCAGATTATTAAGTGTTTATGCATAAATCACGGGGTATGAAAGGCTGATCCTCTTGAATACTAAAACTTATTAAGAGGTCCAGTTTAAATAACTGAGAACCTTGGCAAATGTTCATGGTTATTTCAAAACCACTCAGTACATGTTATTCATTTATTCGAATATTCAATTGTTGATTATTAATTCATGTTCCTTCACAATCTTATACTATTATTGAACATTGAAAAAAAAACTTCTTTCTAATCATGATATATCTCCCTTATATATAAACTTGCTAAGCAAATTAGTTGCTTACCCTTGATATATCATGATATTTATTTCAGCTAAGCTTGAAGGATACAATACGAAGGACAAGGGCAAGGGCAAGATCTATGAATAGTTTAGAATGAATGTTAATTATTAATATCTAATGGAATTTCTTATGTAAACCTTTTGTAATATGAATGGTGTGTTTAAGTTAAGGTTAAGAAGAACTTGGGACCATGTTATGAAACTTTATTATAATGAACAATGTATGTTTATTATTTTCGTAATAGTTATAGAATGCTTATGATGATGATAGATCGTGAGCACCAAATCTGATTTTAGAGAACCTGGATTTGGGGGCGCTACACACGTGCCCATCGAATAATCAATGAAAAATACATTTGTTTATTCATACTTAGGCTTACCTTGAATCAGTACCAAACAATTGACGTATGATAGCGTTAGCAAATCTATATTGAAAGACTTGTAAACTAAATAAATCAACTCTTCAACATTAGTCTAGCCGAGGTAAAACTGGCATCAACCCTTTAGTAAAACAGTTCATGCATCTCATAACATGAATTTTAGGAAACTTGGCTAACATGAAGGTTGGACAAGAGTTTAAGAAAACTTGCCTTCAGCGTCTGCTACAGTAAAATTACTTTTCCTTCGGGTCTTTACAGTCTGTACAACACATAACCACATAGCATACCACATTAGGTCATGAATAAATATACATGGTTCCTAATGAATCTTACCCTTCTTCTCAATCTAATTATGTATTAGATTTGTTATTATTGGTTCCGGCTTGCCGTTATAATTTACATCGTTCTTACCAACTTCGTTCTTTTTTATAACTTAACTAAAACTATTTCATTAATATAACTCATTTCGAGTTAATTATCCTTCCTCGCAGCTTACTAACGTTCTTATATTATTAATCGAAACTCGATTGTCACTGATTAAATACACTTATTACATATCGTTCGCGTTCACATAATATTCATCAACATTTAGTTGTAATTTGCAACGATATTACCATCATAAAAAATGATATGTTAAGTTAATTAATTCATTATCAATTAACTATCTTTCCTTTCGTATTATTAATCGTACTTAATTACTTAACGAAACTCATTTCAATTACTTATCTGCCTTTACTGCTTATTACCATTCATCGCTTCAGTATTAATAACTTATGTTCAATTAATCTTTCTTCCAACCTTTAGTGTATTACTTAAGGTTTAAACAATGTCCTTTTTAGGTGTTAGTTCATTAACAAACAATCAGCTTCCTTCTATCTTCATAAGCCTTCATTACTGTACAAAACCTAGTGCTGGCGCTGCGGCGCCGACTTCTCTTCTCTATGCCGCGCTGCGGCGCGATGCTTAGGTGGCTACAGCCCAGACTCGGTGCTACGGCACGAGTCTTAGTGTTATCTGCCGCGCTGCGACGCCAACTAACAGTGCACTATGCCTCAGCCTCGCTCTGCGGCGCGGGCTTTTCTTCCTTGAGTCGCGCTGCGGCGCGGACTCTGTGCCTCAGAAAAATTTGACAGATTTTCTACTTAGTGAAATTCCCAGGCTCGTAACTTCTTCGTTATAAGTCCAAATTGGCTCGTTCAAGAGCCTACGGTTCACAAATTATATACTCTACGTGTTCATGAAATAATTTTATCTATTTTACTTTGTTAACTAAAAATTCACCTATTAGTCCATTTTTAACGAAAACTATAAACGTTCGTGAACGTTCAACGCTCGTTTCTTCGTTCTAAGTCCGAATTCGGTCATTTCTGAGTCCGCAACTCTATAATACCAAATAAGAATTCACTCCATTGAAAACCAATGTTTCCAATCTCAATATCAAAATTTGACTTCCATTTCGAGAATTTTACGAATTTGACGATTATCGTCCAAACTCATGAATTCCACCACAACTTCGCTACCTGAGATTTGTTCTTAGTTCCAAATGGATTCTATCCATTATATTAACATCTTAACCTAATCATTTCCTTAAATTATATACATGATAAGTTATTACTTGTTCTTTGTGAGTTTGTAACTTATAAAAGTATAAACTGCATACACTTTCATTTCTCATGACTTATAATGATTTATGTTTTCTAACCATCATTCTTACATCTCTTTATCATACCAAATTCATTAATGTAAACATGTTACAAGTTCTTCTTAAGTTCATAACTTCATTTATTGTTTATCTTACCACATGACTTACGCACGGCTTATTAAGACTTAAGCCCTTTTATTACTCATTCTTATCATTCCTTAGCATACTAGTTCTACCACTACTCACTTCTCTAACAATGGAAGAGAAAGAGAATCATGGTTTAGGATTGCTTACCCTTGAATATCACTTGGTTAATCTTTGATCTCCTTTTTGCTTCTTGAAATATGAAAGACTAGCTTTCTAGCTTTTCTAGCTTATTATCTTTAACAAATAAGCTCTCAACTTGTTAGATGAAATGAACAACCAACAAAATGAAAACCAAGCTTGCTTTTTATAGGACTTCCTAAGGTTAGGGTAGTTTAGTCATTAGGCCATCCCACCTCCTTAATCACCTCCTTACTATTCATAGCTTAAGCACTAAGTTAACTTGCTCACCACAACACTTGGCCATTAAGTCTACTTGGTCATTAAATCTACTTGGTTACCACACTTACTTAGCCATTAAGTATACTTGTTCATCACAACTTTTATCCTTTTCCTGCTCAACACAACACTTAGCCATTAAGTTACTTGCTCCCTACTTTGGATCATCCATGGTTTGCCCCATGGTTTAAACTATACAATAACCCATTGGTTCTTACTTTGGGCCTTTAGCTTAATTAATCTTAGCTTGCAATTAAACAAACACTTGGGCTTGTTCATTAAATTACATTGGACTTAACCATTCCTACACAATCCTACAAATTCAATTCATTTGGCTTAAAGCCTCATAACGTATAATTTACGTATTAATCTCGTATTCTAACTCATGTACTTTTTCAACTTATATGACATATCATCATTCATACGTACTCGTATAATATCTTGTATCATACCCGTATTAATTACCTCGTACAATACCTATGTAGTATACGCTCATCGCTTAATTTATTATACGCATTTAAATTCATTTTCAGAAATCACTTTCCCTAACCGTTAGATTTTAAGTCCGTAGGCGAAAAATAACATTTTCTATAAATGAAATATTATTGGATATTCCATCTCACGTCGATATTCTATCGTTACATATTTCTTAGAAGTTCAAAAATAATTCCCGAACAGAAATGCATGAATAGTGTTTTTCGAAAAGCTTTTATTTTCATCTTGGAAATTCAAACACTTTAATTCATTCACGTAGCTAAAATACTACGACGTTCCGACATATCTAGGTCATAGAATGACCTTCAATTAGCTTACTCCCATAAATAATCAATTAAATTCATTTAATTTACATAATTAAATAAAATTTTAATTTCCCTAAAATCCGATTTTTCTAAGGCGTTACACTCTTCCCCCCTTATAAGGATTCTGTCCCCAGAATCTCGCTAATAATACATACACCATTGAGGAAAATTTTTCCTTTATTTTAATCTCGAGTCCCCACGTTGCTTCTTCGACATTGTGGCTCCTCATATTCACCTTCACCGAAGGTATTATCTTAATTTACATGACTTCTCATTTCCTATCAATAATTTGAGTTGGAAGTTAAATACTTATTAACATATTAAACTATCTTCCTCTGATTAATTCTGCTTTTAACTCAAAAATATATGAAACTCAAATTCCTCCTTCAAAACAAGATTATACATAGTCTTCTCTTCGTCTTGCATCCTCTTCTTCCTTCGCTTGCATTGCTCATTACCTAGTTGTACTTAATTAACTCATTCCATTATGGTGGATTGGTTCTATGTTGTGAATAACATTTATACCCCTTCATTCCATAATTTAACTTCTAACTCTTATCTTGCCATCTCCGTTATTAACCCATTATGAGTCATTAACATCGATAGCTTTCCCTTACCCTTCCTACACCACGCATCGGCTTCTACGTTAACATTCCCTAAATGATACAAGATATCACAGTCCTTCTCTACTGCATATTCAACTCATTTTGTGTGAAGAAATATTCCAGACTCATAAAGTTTGTGTATATCTCACCCTTCTCCCCGTATAAATACTATCTCCATATTTTTTAATTCAAAACTTAAGCTGCCAATTATAGATCATAAGTAGGATAGACCTTCTGAAAATCCCTTAACTGGCGTGATGCATAAACAATGATTTTGCCATGCTATAAGAGCACGCAATCCTGTCATCTATGCGAAATATCGAGATACACTACACAATTCCCCGTATCATCTGATAAAGACAATACAGGTGCTTAATTAACATTCTTTTCTTAGTTCTTAAAAACTATATATATATATATATATATATATATATATATATATATATATATATATTCTTACTTCTCATTCCCAACATACTTATCAATTTGCCACCGACTTGCTCGGCACCTCTTACGAAAAGTTTAACTTCAGTGCATCTGTTAACCCATACGACATACCCAGAAACTCGTAATAACCATAACGAGTGCTGAATGTCGTCATATGTACCCCCTCCTACCTTACTTTCCACCGACGATACCCCGTACGCATATCTATCTTAAAAAAATTCTTTACCCCTTACAACTGATCAAATAGATCATCAATCCTGGGCAATATGTATTTACTCTTAACTACTAACTTACTCCTCTTATAATAGTCGATACGTAAACGTAACAACTCATTCTCTTCCTTAACATCCTTCTAACTTGCGTCATGGTGTTTTATTACCGTAAATTACTACCTTGGGTTTTCTTAGAAAACCAAAGATTCATACTTTTATTCTAACAATTTATTAAAGTTCTATGATTAATCAACCCATTCATACCTAGAATTACCTCAAATTCTCTCAACTTTATCAGTACTTATCTACTGATACATGCTTACCTTAATTATCCATGAAACAAATTACATGAATATAACCAATGAAAGTTATTTCCTCCTCCTCTACCTTAATGTTTAAAGGTACTTATACTCCTTTTCAGATAGACTCCTAGATGAGTCTTTCCAAATGTCTTACACGCTTCGATTCTACGCTTAGGATCCCCTTATCCCACTCCAGTATTTTCGGAGTTAAAATTCTTTCTTTTTGGCATACTGCCACTACCACTGGCATTCTCTGCCTTGGCTCCTCCCTCTCCCTTGCCCTTATTCTTTCTCTCTTTGTGGTATTGGGTTAACGCCTCACTACCACCCTCCACTATAATCGCCTTCTCTAGAATGGTCCCATAGAAAACATTCTAAAACACCAAAATCCTAATATAGAACAAGGGTTTCAGGCCCTGCTCAAACCTACTAGCCTTCCTCTCCTCAGCGTCTACTTGATGTGGAGCAAACCTTACCAATTCATTGAATTTGGTCGCATATTGGGGAATTGTCATGTCCCATTTCTTAAGTTCTAAGAACTTAATCTCCATCCTCCTTTACATTCTTGTAGAGAAATAATTCTCGAAGAAAACCTTCTTGAATTATTCCCACGCTACCGCATCTATTTTAGCCCCACCTTAGTGGGCCTTCCACCAAAAGTTGGCTTCTCCATTCATCATATAGGTCGCAAAAGAAGTATTTTGTGCCCCACCTACGTTTGTAATAACACACGCCTTTTCTATTTCTTTTACCCTTGTCTGGCCTCTATTGTCGTCGTTCCTTTGAACTTTGGCGGACCTACAATTTTAAACTCTTTAAAGGTAGTCGTTCTGGCTACCCTAGGTCCCGCGGGTAATCTACCCCCGGTTTGGTTAAATTCAGCCGTTAATAAATTAACGAACTCTTGCATAGGATTGTTTCGACCCCCCTTGGTTATCATTATGTGATTTCGCTTCTTGATTACATGGTCTTCTCCTTGGCGGCATTTTTTAATTAAATAACTAAAATTTCATGATTATCTATTTACTTACTTTGTTATTATTCGCCACAAAACAACTCATACCATAACAAAGCATATTAAATAAAAACTTCATTATATTCATATGCTTCTTCATAGTTTGAAACTATTTACAATTTGCTTTCATAGCCAAAAGCTATTACATTTTTATCCCGCAATTGAACTTCACAAAAGTCGGAATTTACAAAAAGACTACCCTTTTATACAAAAGAGGGTTTTACGTCACTACACACATTTTTATAACTCTAGATAGCATCCTCGTGTTTCTCATTCGCAATCATCGTTATAGTATCTCGACTAATCATATGACGGTTTTGTCCTGACTCAATGGAATAACAAGAAACTTTCAGCTTGAAATTCTTATGAGCATGTAGGACATCCGTGCTATCTTTCCGGTCCTTCTCCCCCAGTTCCCTACGAATCTCATCGGCATCTTCCTTATAGTCCCTAGCCCGCTCTGTCATAAGCACCTGCTTATCGTGCTCTGACTCAAAATCTGCTTCTGCAGACATCTTAGCTTCATGGAGATAACTAATCTCTTCACTCTGATTCTGCACAATTGTACTCAGTTGCACATTCCTGTTAAGCACTGCCAGATACAATGCTCTAATTGCATCTAGAGGTGATGACTATTGTGTAGGTACAACCGTATCAACCGATGTCACCTCCATTTCTTCTTCCTCATCAATAGTTATATTAAGATATGATGCTATATCTATATCTCACTCGGAGTAGTCTTCCTCAGAAAAGTACTCCGCTGTCTTCGACTCCTCTAAAATCACTATTGGTACCTCAGCCACTGACATGGGTACTTGCTCTACTTTGTTCACAGTTTCTCCACTCACCGCGAGTATGTCTCTATACATCAAGCTATCGATCGACATCCTACAATAACACATAACATGATGATTACTACATAATACACAATAGTATAAGCACAAATCACATTAAATTTATTTAGGATTAATTTCCATCTTTTAAATCTTTTGATAATGAGTTTCCTCAATACCTTATTGACTCATTCAACTCAAGTAAAGCTCGAGTTTACATCCTTCGGACTTTTCCTTCCTTAACAAGGTTATTAGCCTAAGGTTCTTCCCCCCTTAAGTTTTATAACCTAATGCTTTGATACCACTTGTGACGCCCCTAAATCCGGGTCTCTTCCAACCCGACATAAGGTGCTACACGATGCTACAGTTCACACAAACATTCATTTGAAATGCCTTAAAAGAACGAATATTTCTTAAATATATTCCAAAACAATATTATAATTCCCCAAGTTCTTTATAATTATTACATTTGTTCTTGTCATAATATCAAATATTATCATTACAAACCTATACTATTACATAGGTAATCTTCAGGTTCACCTTAGTAATCCCTTTATCCTTGTCGGATCCTTTGGTCCATTCGGTCTAAGCTGCATTCATATGGTTTAAGCAAGAGTGAGCATAACAAGCTCAGTAAGTACAACAATTTCTTTCAAACAACATGCTTGAAACATAGGAATCGTATATCTTCAATAACTGAATAATAGTTACGAAGTACTATCAGTAATTCAAAATAACATTTCTTTTCCTTCAAAACGTTTTATATTAATAATATTCAGTAAAACATCAATTTTGGTCCAAGACCATGAGCATTTCATAATTTCTTTAAAAAGGACAACCCGACACTAAGACCGTAAGTTCAGCATAGCTTACGAGCACTTTTAGGTGATCAGCCTATAGTACTCTATGTTGATCAACAATACATCCTTTAAACGTATGTACGTTTAAGTTTTGGCAACCTCACGTGCCCATCGAATAATCGATAAAAAATACATTTGTTTATTCATACTCAGGCTTACCTTGAATCTGTACCAAACAATTATTGTAGGATAGCGTTAGCAATTCTAAATTGAAAGACTTGTAAAATAAATCAATCAACTCTTCAATATTAGTCTAGCCGAGGTAAAACTGGCATCGACCCTTTAGTAAAACAGTTCATGCATCTTATAACATGAATTACAGGAAACTTGGCTAACACGAAGGTTAGATAAGCGTTTAAGAAAACTTGCCTTCAACGTCTGCTACAGTAAAATTACTTTTCCTTCGGGTCTTTATAGTCTCTACAACACATAACCACATAACATACCACATTAGGTCATGAATGAACATACATGGTTCCTAATGAATCTTACCCTTCTTCTTTATCTAATTATGTATTAGATTTGTTATTATTGGTTTCGGCTTGCCGTTATAATTTACATCGTTCTTACCAACTTCATTCTCTTCTATAACTTAGCTGAAATTATTTCATTAATATAACTCGTTTCGAGTTAATTATCCTTCCTCATGGCTTACTAACGTTCTTATATTATTAATCGAAACTCAATCGTCACTGATTAAATACACTTATTACATACCGTTCGCGTTCACATAATATTCATTAACATTTAGTTGTAATTTGCAACGTTATTGCCATCATCAAAAAATGTTATGTTAAGTTAATTAATTCATTATCAATTAACTATCTTTCCTTTCGTATTCTTAATCGTACTTACATACTTAACGAAACTCGTTTCAAGTACTTATATGCCTTTACTGCTTATTACCATTCATCGCTTCATTATTAATAACTTATGTTCAATTAATCTTTCTTCCAACCTTTAGTGTATTACTTAAGGTTTAAACATTTTAAACAATGTCCTTTCTAGGTGTTAGTTCATTAACAAACAATCAGCTTCCTTCTATCTTCATAAGCCTTCATTACCGTACAAAACCTAGTGCTGGCGCTGCGGTGCCAGCTTCTCTTCTTTATATCGCAGTGCGACGCGAGTCTTAGTGTTATCTGCCGCACTGCGGCGCCAACTAATAGTGCACTATGCCTCGACCTCACACTGCGGCGAGGGCTTTTCTTCCTTGAGTCGCGTTACTGCGCGGACTCTGTGCCTCATAAAAATTTGAAAGATTTTCTACTTAGTGATATTCTCGGGCTCGTAACTTCTTCGTTATAAGTCCAAATTGGCTTATTCAAGAGCCTACGGTTCACAAATTACATACTCTACATGTTCTTGCAAGAATTTTATCTATTTGACTTTGTTAACTAAAAAATCACCTATTAGTCCAATTTTAATGAAAACGATAAATGTTCATGAACGTTCAACGCTCGTTTCTTCGTTGTAAGTCGGAATTCGGTCATTTTCAAGTCCGCAACTCTATAATGCCAAATGAGAATTGACTCCATTCAAAACCAATGTTTCCAAGCTCAATATTAAAATTCGACTTCCATTCCGAGAATTTTACGAATTCGACGATTATCGTCCAAACTTGTGAATTCCTTCACAATTTCACTACTTAAGATTTGTTCTTCGTTTCAAATGGATTCTATCCATCATATTAACATCTTAACCTAATCATTTCATTAACTTATATACATGATAAGTTATTACTTGTTCTTTGTGAGTTTGTAACTTATAAAAGTATAAACTACATACACTTTCATTTCTCATGACTTATAATGATTTATGTTTTCTAACCATCATTCTTACATCTCATTATCATACCAGTTTCATTAATGTAAACATGTTACAAGTTCTTCTTAAGTTCATAACTTCATTTATTGTTTATCTTACCACAAGACTTACTCACGGCTTATTAAGACTTAAGCCCTTTGATTACTCATTCTTATCATTACTTAGCATACTAGTTCTACCACTACTCACTTCTCTAACAATGGAAGAGAAAGAGAATCATAGTTTAGGATTGCTTAACCTTGAATATCACTTGGTTAATATTTGATCTCCTTTTTTCTTCTTGAAATATGAATGACTAGCTTTCTAGCTTTTCTAGCTTATTATCTCTAATAATTAAGCTCTCAACTTGTTAGATGAAATGAACAACAAACAAAATGAAAACCAAGCTTGCTATTTATAGGGCTTCCTAAGGTTAGGGTAGTTTGGCTATTATGCCATCCCACCTCCTTAATTACCTCCTTACTATTCCTAGCTTAAGCACTAAGTTAACTTGCTCCCCACAACACTTGGCCATTAAGTCTACTTGGTCATTAAGTCTACTTGGTTACCACACTTACTCAGCCATTAATTATACTTGTTCATCACAACTTTTATCCTTTGCTTGCTCAACACAACACTTAGCCATTAAGTTACTTGCTCCCTACTTTGGATCATATATGGTTTGCCCCATGGTTTAAACTATACAATAACCCATTGGTTCTTACTTTGGGCCTTTAGCTTAATTAATCTTAACTTGTTCATTGGGCTTGCAATTAAACAAACATATTTGGGCTTGTTCATTAAATTACATTGGACTTAACCATTTATACACAATCCTATAAATTCAATACATTTGGCTTAAAGCCTCATAACGCAAAATTTACGTATTAATCTCGTATGCTAACTCGTGTACTTTTTCAACATATACGACATATCGTCATTCATACATACTCGTATAATACCTCGTATCATACTCGTATTTATTACCTCGTACAATACCTACATAGTATATGCTCATCGCTTAATTCATTATACGCATTTAAATTCCTTTTTGGAAATCACTTTCCATAACCATTAGATTTTAAGTCCGTAGGCGAAAAACTGCGTTTTCCATAACTGAAATATTATTGGATATTCCATCTCACCTCGATATTCTATCGTTGCGTATTTCTCAGAAGTTCAAAAATAATTCCCGAGCAGAAATGCGTGAATAGTATTTTTCAAAAAATTTATCGGAAAGCTTTTATTTTCATCTTGGAAATTCTAACATTCTAATTCATTCACGTATCCAAATTAGTATGACGTTCCGACATATCTAGGTCATATAACGACATTCAATTAGCTTACTCCCATAAATAATCAATTAAATTCACATAATTAAATAAAATTTTTATTCTCCTAAAATCCATTTTTTCTGGGCCTTACACTGTGCTACTTGAGAGTGAGAATACCTGTCCTACTAAATGGAAGGGGTTGGTAGTAGTTATATCCGTTGAGGCCGATGTGACTGTGCCAGAGCCAATTGACAATTCCTTTGTAAGTGGCTGTGCCAGAGCCAATTGTCATGCCGTTCAGACCGCAATATCCTATTATCAGCTTATAAAAAGTCGCATGGAATTATAGAGAAGCAGAAGGATCCACCTCTCATACAACTACTACAGTGTCGAATGAGAATCCACTGTATCTTTCCCAACGGGTGATTAAGACTACCATCAAATCAAAGGGGAAATTTTCCATGGAGAAAATTGAAAAATTCATCCGTACTATGGGCCATAATGAAGCCATGGTGGTTTTAAGCTTAGGAGAAGCTCCACATCAAATTTTAATATTGGACTTGATTTTATCTTCCGATGATCACAGGAAGATTCTACTGAAGGTTTTGGAAGAAGCCTAGTTGCCGAAATCAGTGGATGTGGAAAAATTTCAACATTTGGTTGATCACATTTTTAACAACAATGTGATATCTTTCGCTGATGATGACATACCGCCCGAAGGGACCGGTCATTGCAAGCCGCTGTACATTATAGTTTTGTCCTCCGGATATATGCTAGTTGGAGTCTTGATAGATGGAGTTCGTCTTTGAATATCTGTCCTTATGCTACTCTGGTAAGCATGAACATCAATCTCAGTCGAATCTGAAGTAGCCATACGGTTATTAAAGCTTTCGACGGATCCCGACTAAACTCTATCGGAGAGATTGAACTGCCAGTGGAGATTGGTCCCCATTCATTTTGCGTATCTTTTCACGTTCTTAAAATAGATAAAGGATATAACCTGCTATTGGGAAGACCGTGGATTTGTATGACTGTGGTCGTCCCCTCCACTCTTCATCAACAACTTAAATACATTATCAACAATAGCCTAGTCACTGTCAACGCTAAGCCGGAATGTCTGAAAGAAGGTGACATGCCACTCATTAGCTTCAATTCAGAAGTTGAGCTGGTCAGTTTTCATGCCCTGGAGGTGAGCAAAACTCAATACCACTCTATGGGGCGCCACATCTCATACCCTAAATTTCTGCCGAAGTAATGTCGGCCACTCAAGAAATGATGTCATTGGGTTATCAACCTGGACAAGGGTTGGGCAAAGACAATCAGGGCATCAAGAGCCCGATTCAAATGTCCAGTCAAACCGGGACAGCCGGACTAGGCTATACTACTACTTCAAGTCGTAGGAATCCTCATAAGCACAAACAGATTCCTTCAACTTCAGCCACATGGCGATTATCTCCACCGACATTTCTTGAGCCTGTACGGTCTCCGGTAAAGGTGTCGGCCCATGTAATGGCCATGTTATTTCCTAAATCGGTACCGGTGAAGGAGAAAGAAGTCCTAGTCCCAGATCCTGAAGTGGAAGAGGAGGAACAGATAATTAAACAAGATATCGTTCGGATGATGTCAAACATACGCATCATTGTCCATGATGAACATACAAACAGATACACCCCAGATGATGATTGCCCAGACGTAATGGTCATTATTCGGGAGAAGGAGGACGATGACTGTGACGCCCCCAAAATTAGGTATACATCACCCATCTTTGGTCGTCAGATACAAAGTACAGAATACAAATACAACTTACTAATACAATTGTCGTGTACAATACGACAAAACATAAACTATGAGTTTGAATACAAATATTATCTTCTAGAGAGTATTCATACTCAAAAGGAGACCTCATTACATTTATTAACACACTATTACATAGAATAGTGAGGACTACTAACTAATACTATCATTTGAATCATCACTCCGCTCCCCGACTTGCCCCAGCTACGTTTTCATTTCCTGAAGAGAACAGTGAAAGAAATGGTGAGCTCAACTAGCCCAGTAAGAAATATTATGACTAAGATAATGCAGAATAAATTATCATTAGCCTTCAATAATGTTAAACTGATAAAATATAATAGACATAAAGTTTAACTGCAGCGGAACAAGCAATCCATTAAAAGAGTCAAGTAGAAAATAAAGTCTACTATCTTTTATGATTTAAAATATTTTTCAACACTGTTATCGCTGGGACTCAGCTTAATAAAATAATCCACATCATCGAATCACCCCTGCACAACGGCCAAGGATATTCGTGTATTCATTAATGGTCATGATCATGCCAAAACAACTGTCCATCAATGCACTACGGGCCAATGAGGACTTTTATCACATCATTTGTAACATTACGGTCATGATTATACCGAATAATCCCTGGTCATAATCATACCAAGTCCATCTATGCACTACAGGCCACAGATGACTTTCAACATTTTATAAACATGAGGATGCTGACAATGATATAAGAATTCAATAAAACAAGTTCAAGAATTAATTTATCCAAGAATTAACAACGTCCAAATTGTCAACATGATACTGCTTTGTGGAGTAAAATTCAAGAATACTTTGAAGAATATTTTCATGAAAAGATACCGGATGAAACGCAATTATCAAGGATATTCCACAAATTTTATGGAGTATAGAACTCAAAACTTAACCAACTGAGTATAATAAAGAATGGAATAACAAAAGAAATCACCATGCATGCGATAGGCCGCACAGACAGGTTATTCCAACAGAATAATAAATAATGGAACCAGGTCCGGCGTAAACGCACAGACAGGATATTCCGACAGAATAATAAATAATAGAACCAGGTCCGGTGTAAAACACACAGACAGGATGTTCCAACAGAATAATAATAAAAATGGAACCAGGTCCGGTGTAAAACACACAGACATGATGTTCCAACAAAATAATAATAAAAACGGAACCAGGTCCGGTGTAAAACACATAGACAGGATGTTCCAACAGAATGATAGAAGAATGTCACCAAGTACAGGGTAGACCGCGTATACAGGTTATTCCAACAGAATAATAAGAAATGGAATAACAACAGTTCTCTTCATGAATAAGAAAGAATAACACCCCTTACCGTTTAAAAGAAGAGCTGAAATAAGGAAGTAGTTAAATAGCAGAATACTCTTCTTCTCTCTATAAAGTTTCTCTCTATAGTTTCTCTCTCTAGAGTTCAGTGAATTCGTAAGAAATAATGAAGGAATGAGTTTCTATTTATAGGAAAATGGACTGCATAGTAACTAATCCATGAACGGTCCAAATTGATTTACTTTAATCTGACGGTTCATATTTAAAGCAAAATCTTTTAAATATAATATATTTTATTTATAAAATATATATCAATAATGCACAACTTCATTCGTGCCTGACTCAAACTCTCCCCCCTAGCTTCCCACTTGCACTCAATCATACATATATATATATATATATAATATAAATATACTAGCACATGTCATATTTATATATATATACATATATATATATTATAATAATAACCTCCCTCCCGACCAAGTTAAGCCATCAACCCATTTTGTCAACTTTTCCAATTATATATATAACATCCTAGTATAATACTTCACCCACCATCTTCTTTTTCTTCTTTACCCACACACATTCACATGCACACACGTCACACCCACACACGTATAATATATATATGCTGTATAATCTTCTACCGACTATTTTCAAATACGGGTAAATGAGTGTTTATAAAATAAGCAAAACTGAGTGACTTATCCCGTAAACATCAATAATTAATACCGTGTGCTACTGTGCAACCACGCGTATTATTGTACTTTTACTACCGAGTAGTTCAACAGTAACAATGGTAAAACTTCCGCCGTTATTTAAAATATTTTTGTCGTTTTCTCAATCCGACAATAATTTCGGTGTGGGGTCCACCAATGATTGTGTTGTTGTACGAATATTCCCTGTTAAAACGAATATTCCCCGACCAATCGAATATTATATAACAACTTGCGTACTTTGTAAAATTTATAAATATTACCCACAACTATAACATTATATCAAATTAACTCCATAATATTCAAAAATGTTATTTATAGAAAATTCATCTTTATTTATAAAAGTTGGGGTCTTACAACCTCCCCTGCTTATGAAATTTCTCCCTCGAAATTAGGGTACGTACCTAGTATGTCGAAGAGGTAAGGATACCTTGATTTCATTTCAGATTCTAACTCCTAAGTCATTTCCTCAACATCGTGGTTTCTCCACAAAACTTTGACTTGAGGTATAACCTTGGAGCGTAGAATATGTTCTTCTTATCCACGATTTGAACATGAACTTCTTTATACGTCAAATCCTCCGCTATTTCGTCCGGTTCTAACTCAATAATGTGGTTCGGGTCTTCCACATATTTGCGTAACATGGATATGTGAAAAACATTATGAACACGAGACATACTTGGCGGTAAAGCGAGTCTATAAGCCACAGTTCCTACTCGACCGAGGATTAAAAATGGACCGATGAATCGAGAATTGAGCTTTCCTCTTTTTCCAAATCTCGTAACTCCTTTCCATGGAGCAACACGTAAGAACACATGATCTCCAATATCAAATTCCACGTCTTTTCGATGAATATCAACATAACTCTTTTGTCGATCTTGTGAGGTTTTTATACGTTATCGGATCGTTTAAATCTTTTCTGTAGTCATACGTACCAACTCCGGTCCCAACAACATTGCTTCACCCACCTCATCCCAGCATACTAGAGAACGACATTTTCTTCCATACAATGCTTCGAATGGAGCCATGCCAATACTTGCTTGATAACTGTTGTTGTTGGAAAACTCCACCAATGGTAAGAACTTGTCCCAACTTCCCTTGAATTCAAAGACACACAGAGTCTTAATAAATCTTCTAGAGTTTGAATAGTCCTCTCTGATTGTCCGTCCGTCTGAGGATGATATGCCGAACTAAATCGTAAATCTGTGCCCATAGCTTTTTGTAAACTAACCCAAAATCGTGAAGTGAATCTTGGGTCTCGATCAGAAACTATGGATACTGGCATACCATGCAGTCTTACAATCTCGTTTATGTACATACGAGCAAGACGTTCAAGTGTATAAGTTTCTCGTACCGATAAAAAATGTGCAGACTTGGTCAATCTATCAACAATGACCCAAATCGCGACCTTGAGAAACCCTAGGAAGACCGGTAACGAAATCCATGGTAATGTGCTCCCACTTCCATTTTGGAATTTCAAGTGGTTGCAATGGACCTTTTGGTACTTGATGCTCCGCTTTGACTCGTTGACAAGTTAAACACCTTGAGATAAACAGCGCTATCTCTCACTTCATATTGCTCCACCAAAATGTATGACGAAGATCATGATACATTTTGGTACTTCCAGGATGGATTGCAAATGGTGTGTTGTGCGCCTCCATCATGATTTCATACTTTAAATCAGGGTTGCTAGGAACACAAAGTCTGGAGTTGACTCGAAGTATTCCTTCTTCATTGATTCTTGCTTCCGGCATAGCACCTTCTTGCACTTTCTTCCTCATACGCATCAGCTCCAGGTCTGTAGCTTGAGTAGCTTTAACTTTATCGATTAAAGTTGGTTCTACTCGTATATTTATCATCATCACATGGGTCCCTAGAGTCTTTAACTCTATCTCCATCCTTTGCAAGTCACACAAAATGGGCCTTTGTGTTGACAGTATCGTACTCGTACTTGCATATGATCTTCTACTCAACGCGTCAGCTACCACGTTTACTTTTCCACGATGATATTAAATGGTACGATCATAATCTTTAACAGCTCGAGCCAAAGTCTTTGGCTCCTGATACGTTCGTTTTAGGAAAAGAAATATTTGAGGGTTTAAAAAATGGTTTTTTTTTTGTACTGGGGTTAATACAAAATTTAATTTCACGCTCTAGGGGTAGGCTAGGAAATCTTCAAGGATACGTCAGGAAATTTATTAACAATAGAAATATCATTCAAAACTGTGACTCTCCCAGACTTGGATAACACGTCACATTGACACCTATCAGCTTGCCATCGTCATTTACAACGTCTCCTACGAAAAATCTGGCTTCGGTGCATTCCACACCAGAAAGTCAATAACGAAAAGAACGGGGATCTTTACCTATGGCTTGATATGATAATGATTGACTTTAGTGGTTTGGTTGCTTGAATTCGCATAACAGGTTGGTTAGGAATATGAAAATTAACAACCTTACGAAAAGCATAATGGGTAGTTAACCAATCGTTTTCAAAAATCACATATCGACAGGTAACGTGAAAGTGTCGATTTGAATCAAACAAGATTTATAAATAGTGGAGTTAACGAAGGTTTCTCCTAACAGAGTTTCAACAGATAAGTCAAGTCTAATAAATTTTTTTTAAGGGCCAAGTTTAAACGTTGAACACAACTAGGTGAAATACAAGAGTGGGTTAGAACCAGTATCGAATAAGGTACAAACTTCGTAAGGGTTTATGATTAGCTTACCCGCGATAACTTCATTTGGGTTCCTCACTTGTTGGGAAGTCATGATAACCGCTCTCCCTTGAACTACCCGGCTTTGACTTGTCTGGGGTAGCATTTGATGTCATCTCTATTGTTGGAATTGACTTTAATATAGGGCATATTCCACCCTCAACTGCTTCATCATACTCCTGCTTCATGATCTGAATCATCAATCTTCAATCCATATCGAGTTCAGATTGACCGCTCTGTATAGGGTAATTCAAAACTCGATGTTGGGTTCTCCCAATTGTTGTCCAAAAAGAGAAATGTATATAATCTATTTTAGCCTTTTTGGATCGGACATCTCTTTTTACAATATCAACACGTCGTGCGGCTTTTACCCACGCATCCTGCATTCTCACTCGTTCAGTTGTTTCTTCTTTCAGCTGATCCTTGATATTTGAATTCTCAGATTCCAACTTTAATATCTTACACTCTGCCAAAGCGTGATTTTGTTCGAGCATCACATATCGGGTAACACAATTTTGAATCGTTACATCTTTTTGCTCCACGACCGCCTGCCGTTCTTCAGCCTGCTCTTCTAACTCATGAACACGATTTTGTAATTCTAAGTTTTGATCATAGATTTCTTCTAACCAATTCTCCTCAGGTTCCTCTTCTTCCTCTTCTTCCTCACTCTCAGCTGATACCTCTGCCACTAGCTCGGGTGCAACTATTAGTTCTTCACTTATCACGTAGATATCTCTAATTTCTTCTTCGCCTGATATTACATTATCTTGGTTGGTGATTAGAGGTGTCACGGTCTCATTCACTCCATTGTTGACATTTCCAGCTGCCATTATCAAATACTGTCACAAAACAAGGGTTAATTAACATGTCACGTATTATCAATATACTTTGACCAACCAATTAAATAACAAATAAACTTAGGTAGATCATACTAGCGAAGGAATTTCCTGTCTCTCCCCTCCTAGTTCTATTCTCACATCTTAGCCAGGGATCATATCCCTAAGCTCTGATACCAACTGTGACGCCCCCAAAATTAGGTATACATCACCCATCTTTGGTCGTCAGATACAAAGTACAGAATACAAATACAACTTACTAATACAACTGTCGTGTACAATACGACAAAACATAAACTGTGAGTTTGAATACAAATATTATCTTCTAGAGAGTATTCATACTCAAAAGGAGACCTCATTACATTTATTAACACACTATTACATAGAATAGTGAGGACTACTAACTAATACTATCATTTGAATCATCACTCCGCTCCCCGACTTGCCCCAGTTATGTTCTCATTTCTTGAAGAGAACAGTGAAAGAAAGGGTGAGCTCAACTAGCCTAGCAAGAAATATTATGACTAAGATAATGCAGAATAAATTATCATTAGCCTTCAATAATGTTAAACTGATAAAATATAATAGACATCAAGTTTAACTGTAGCGGAACAAGCAATCCATTAAAAGAGTCAAGTAGAAAATAAACTCTACTATCTTTTATGATTTAAAATATTTTTCAACACTGTTATATCGTTGGGACTCAGCTTAATAAAATAATCCACATCATCGAATCACCCCTGCACTACGGCCAAGGATATTCGTGTATTCATTAATGGTCATGATCATGCCAAAACAACTGTCCATCAATGCACTACGGGCCAATGAGGACTTTTACCACATCATTTGTAACATTACGGTCATGATTATACCGAATAATCCCTGGTCATAATAATACCAAGTCCATCTATGCACTACAGGCCACAGATGACTTTCAACATTTTATAAACATGAGGATGATGACAATGATATAAGAAATCAATAAAACAAGTTCAAGAATTAATTTATCCAAGAATTAACAACGTCCAAATTGTCAACATGATACTGCTT
Organism: Panax notoginseng; assembly: GCA_016801055.1. Taxonomy (NCBI): domain Eukaryota; kingdom Viridiplantae; phylum Streptophyta; class Magnoliopsida; order Apiales; family Araliaceae; genus Panax; species Panax notoginseng. The sequence goes on along the minus strand of CM029013.1, from coordinate 195,152,035 downwards.
TGTGGAGTAAAATTCAAGAATACTTAGAAGAATATTTTCATGAAAAGATACCGGATGAAACGTAATTATCAAGGATATTCCACAAATTTTATGGAGTATAGAAGTCAAAACTTAACCAACTGAGTATAATAAAGAATGGAATAACAAAAGAAATCACCATGCATGCGATAGACCGCACAGACATGTTATTCCAACAGAATAATAAATAATGGAACCAGGTCCGGCGTAAACGCACAGACAGGATATTCCGACAGAATAATAAATAATAGAACCAGGTCCGGTGTAAAACACACAGACAGGATGTTCCAACAGAATAATAATAAAAACGGAACCAAGTCCGGTGTAAAACACACAGACAGGATGTTCCAACAGAATAATAATAAAAACGGAACCAGGTCCGGTGTAAAACACATAGACATGATGTTCCAACAGAATAATAGAAGAATGTCACCAAGTATAGGGTAGACCGCGTATACAGGTTATTCCAACAGAATAATAAGAAATGGAATAACAACAGTTCTCTTCATGAATAAGAAAGAATAACACCCCTTACCGTTTAAAAGAAGAGCTGAAATAAGGAAGTAGTTAAATAGCAGAATACTCTTCTTCTCTATATAGTTTCTCTCTTTAAAGTTCAGTGAATTCGTAAGAAATAATGAAGGAATGAGTTTCTATTTATAGGAAAATGGACTGCATAGTAACTAATCCATGAACGGTCCAGATTGATTTACTTTAATCTGACGGTTCATATTTAAAGCAAAATCTTTTAAATATAGTATATTTTATTTATAAAATATATATCAATAATGCACAACTTCATCCGTGCCTGACTCAAACTCTCCCCCCTAGCTTCCCACTTGCACTCAATCATACATATATATATATATATATATATATATATATATATATATATATATATATATATATATATATATATATATATATAATAATAACCTCCCTCCCGACCAAGTTAAGCCATCAACCCATTTTGTCAACTTTTCCAATTATATATATAACATCCTAGTATAATACTTCACCCACCATCTTCTTTTTCTTCTTTACCCACACACATTCACATGCACACACGTCACACCCACACACGTATAATATATATATATGCTGTATAATCTTCTACCGACTATTTTAAAAAACGGGTAAATGAGTGTTTATAAAATAAGCAAAACTGAGTGACTTATCCCGTAAACATCAATAATTAATACCGTGTGCTACTGTGCAACTACGCGTATTACTGTACTTTTACTACCGAGTAGTTCAACAGTAACAATGGTAAAACTTCCGCCGTTATTTAAAATATTTTTGTCGTTTTCTCAATCTGACAATAATTCCGTTGTGGGGTCCACCAATGATTGTGTCGTTGTACGAATATTCCCTATTAAAACGAATATTCCCCGACCAATCGAATATTATATAACAACTTACGTACTTTGTAAAATTTATAAATATTACCCACAACTATAACATTATTTCAAATTAACTCCATAATATTCAAAAATGATATTTATAGAAAATTCATCTTTATTTATAAAAGTTGGGGTCTTACAATGACAGCCCCTCCATCATTGCAGTCCCTTAGGACTTCACCCTTGCCAATTGGAGCAACACTCCTTTCATTGGTCGACAAGGGTAAAAAAGGAAGAAACTCCTTCTGCCCTGTAGATATCACAACTGCTTACTTTTATGTACCGTATTAGCAGTTGTTTTATCCGTACATGCTAACACTTTGTATTATTAAACAATTTCATATATATTAAGTGAAATCATATTTTGTTTTAGGACTCTAAATTTAGATGTGTCTATACTTGCTGATAAGGTGCCTTTCTCCACAAGGATTGTAGCTTTGATGAAAAGCTGAACTCAGACTTGATGGAAATACAAGAGGACATTGAGATACCTCATGAGATTAAAGAATGGGTCGAAGATAAACCTAAACCCAACCTTGATCAAACCACCTCCTTCAATCTCGGAACCTTAGAGAACCCTAAGTTAATCTGGATTGGTTCTTACCTCACTCCAAACTAGAGGAATGACATGGTTACATTACTAGTCCAATTCCAGGATGTGTTTGCATGGTCTCATGAAGACATGGTGGGTTTGTCCACTGACATTGTCCTTCATTGCCTTCCCATTAAAGAGGGATTCAAGCCAGTCATGCAGAAGCTCTGGCGATTGAAACTTGAGTGGAGTTTAAAGGTTAAAGAAAAAATTGTGAAACAATTTCAAGCTAGAATTATCATGGTGTCCACCTATCCGGAATGGATATCCAACATCGTTCGCTTACCTAAACCTGGAGGAATGGTGCGACTTTGCATGGATTAGTGGGATATATATAAAGCTTGCCTTAAAGATAAATTTCCCATGCCATTTATCCACATTATCATTGACAATACTGCTTAATATGACATGTACTCATTTGCTGATTCCTTCGCAGGGTACCATCAGATTATGGTTGCTAAAGAGGATCGTGAGAAAACTACATTCATCACTCCTTGGGGAAGCTTTTGCTATAAACGGTTGTCTTTCAGCCTCATCAATGCCGGAGCTACCTATCAGCGAGCCATGATGGCTCTTTTCCACGATTTAATGCATAAGGAGATAGAGATCTATGTGGATGACATCATTATCAAGTCCCAAAGGGAAGAAGACCACTTAGACCATCTCAGAAAGCTCTTCAATAGGTTACGTAAGTACAACTTGAAGTTGAATCAAGCCAAATGCGTATTTGGCGTTAAATCAGGCAAGTTGCTAGGATTCCTAGTTAGCCATAAGGGGATTGAGCTGGATCCCACCAAAATCCAGGCCATTACGGAAATTCCCATTCCTCAGACAAAGAAGGAAATACGGGGATGTTTGGAAGAATCAACTTTATTAATAGGTTTATTTCTCAACTCACAACAACCTGTGAGCCCATCTTCAAACTGTTAAGGAAGAACTCCTTTATGAAATGGAATGATGAGTGCCAGAAGGCCTTCCTTACAATCAAAGAGCAGCTAGTCAAAGCTCATGTTCTGGTACCACCTAGGGATGATGTTCCCTTGTTCATGTACCTATCCATAAGTGACAATGCCATGGGCTGCATGCTGGGACAAAAAGACTATAGAGGACGAGACCGAGCTATCTACTACCTCAGCAAAAGATTCAGTATCAGTAAACACAAGTACACTCTGATTGAGAAGACTTGTTGTGCTTTAGCATGGGCTTCCATGAGGTTACAACATTACCTCCATGGTCACACAACCCATCTCATATCCCGATTGGATCCTCTCAAGTACGTGTTTAGTAAACCCATGTTAAATTATCGGCTGTCCAGATGGCAGTTGATCCTACAATAATTTGACATCGTCTACGTAACGTAAAAGTCCAATAAAGGACAAGGAATTGCAGATCAACTGGCCCCCGCACCTTCAAGGGACTTCGAACCCTTAGAAACATACTTCCCCGATGAAGGGGTAATGGCAATTCAGCAACACCATCAGTACGATACATGCCATACATGGAAAATGTATTTCGATGGAGCAGTAAACATGGAAGGTTCTAGAGATGGAGCAGTTCTAGTATCCGGTAAGAGGGAGCAGTATCCCGTCGCCGTCAAATTACAATTTGTTAGCACCAACAGCACAGCTGAGTATGAAAGTTGTATCATGGGGCTAAAACTTACCCGTTCAATGGGCATCAGGCGGTTAACTATCTTTAGGGATTCGGAGTTGTTAATCAAACAATCCACGAGAATTTATCAAACTAAAGAGCTACATTTGTTGCCTTACCATCGATAAGTTTTACAGATGGCTTCGAAGTTCGAAGAGATCTCCTTTCTACACATTCCTCGTAATAGGAATGACTTTGCAGATGCTCTAGCAACTTTGGCCTCCTTCATTCACATACCTAACAAGGAACACATGCCAAGCATCACATTTGCCCTGCAAAAGGCACCAGTCTATAGGAACTATATTGGAGAAGTATCAGATAAGCTACCTCCCATCCAACATCCTTTGTATCAGCATATCAAGGAGTTCTTACAAGATGGATATACACCCGCTGAGGTATGCCTGATTGAGAAAAGGTGGATCCATCGACTTGCTATGAAATTCTACCTGAGCTGAGATGCACTCTATAAAAGAGATGCAGGACTAGGTCTCCTCAGATGCCTGGACAAGGACCAAGCTCAGAGGCTCATGGATGAGGTCCATAGTGGAGTATGTGGTCCACACATGAGCGGCCCTCTACTTGTAAAGAAAATCCTCAGAACAGGGCATTACTGGCTCTCCCTCAAAGCTAACTATGATGATCACGTCAAGAGGTGCTATCAGTGCAAAATTCATTGGAATGCTATCCACGCCCCTCCACGGGAGTTCCACAATATGAGTTTGCCTTGGCCCTTCTCAATGTGGGGAATGGACGTGATCGGTCACATCGAACCCAAAGCCAGTAATGGGCATCCATTTATTTGCACCATGATCAACTACTTCAGTAAGTGGGTGGAAGAAACCTCCTTCCCCAGGGTTACCAAAGAAGTCATCATTGCTTTTATCAGAAACAATGTCATGTGTCGATATAGACAACTAGAGGTAATTGTGTCAGACAATGTTAAGAACCTCAACAACAAAATGATGGAGGAGTTATGCAGCAAGTTCCACACCAAACATCTCAACTCCGTCATCTACCGTCCAAAGATGAATGGTGCTGTTGAAGTGGCTAACAAAAACATCAAGAAGATCATGCAAAAGATGTCCGCCAACCACAAGGGATGGCCTGACTTATTGCCTCGTAATTTGTTAGCCTACAGAACATCAATGCACATTTCCACTGGGGCAATCCCCTACGCATTGATCAATGGGATTGAAGCAGTGCCACCCATAGAAGTGAAAATGGAATCCCTCAGAGTGTTAATAGACGCTCAACTGGATGAAGACCAGTGGGTACAAGATAGGTATCGCCAATTATCTCTAATAGACGAAAGGTGAACCGCGGCTATCTTCCGTGGTTAGTTATATCAACAAAGGATCGCCAGATCTTACGACAGAAAAGTTCAGCTACGGCAGTTTAAACAACATGACTTGGTTTTAAAGAAGATCATTGACAACCAAGATCAGTCCAAAGGAAAATTCGCTCCAAACTAGGAAGGCCAGTTTGTTATCAAGGAGGTATTGACAGGAGGCGCTCTCAGATTATAGGAAATGGACGACGATGAATTTCCGCAACTCATCAACTCAGACACCGTGGTACGGTACTATGTCTGAGGATACCATCAAGTAAACATCCTGGTTTTGGATCATCAGATCACCAGTCGTTCTGGTTCTTTAACCCTTCACCACATACAACTCTTTTTCACACTTAGCCCATCATGGAAACATACTATTCAAGCCAACAGCTTGGCTTCACTCCATTTTACACTTTTCATACAACTTCAGTTATCCCACTAGGGATTGAGCATTTCACAGGTGCAGTTTGTCCCAAATATGGGATCAAACTTTTTCACACCTGCAGTTTATCCTGAACTTATGATCAAACTTTCTTTTCCCTACAAGTTTGTTCTGCACATGGGATCAAAATTTTCATCAGCTACAAATCGTCTTAAGGGGCGAACTACGTCGACCTGATCTCCCCGATACCCTGGAGTACGTAGGCAACTATTTTATATGGCCCGATCGTAATAAAATAAAAACATTTCTACACCCTCTTCCTTACAAAAACAAAAATAACAAAAATATTCCTACACCCTTTCTGCCACATACAGCGTTGAACCTCTTACACCAGGTTCGAACTATGCAGACCTGATCACCTCTTCAATAGGAGTACGTAGGCAGTCATTTATGGTTCGGTCTAGCCCCTACCAAAACACAAAGACTTGTTATCTGGTATTGGGATCAAACTTCAATCCACCACATTTTCATTCAGCTTCAGACCAAATGGATGGAATTACCTGACCTCCCCATATAAACGGGATACTCGGCGACCATCTAAGCTGCGGTTGTTCCTCAAAGAGAAACACCAATCCATAAGAGATGGAATTAACTAAGCTCCTCCTAAATAGGAGTATTGGCGACCATCTTGATGCGGTCAATCTCAGAGAGGAAATGCCATATTCCTCTCCACCTTTCCATATAGAAACTAGTCCCAAGACGCCAAAAGGATGGTATGGAGTACACACAGATCAACGATCCATTCTGAAAGATCCAGAGACATTTCAATGTCCATCCATCAAGGAAGAATTCAAAATACATCAAGATCACAAGCCCTGAAGAAACATGCAAATATCAAGCAAGCAATAAAACATAACTAAAAGGGAAGTGATAAAAAAAATATTTCCCTAATATATATAATGTTGTTTGATATATACAATATGAACTGTACATGACCAAATAGCTAAGCTAGTCCGTGCAGAAAAATGCAAGTACATCTATAAATTAGTGTATATGCGAGCTATCAAGCCCAGTATGGCACCTCTCTTCGAAGAAGGAGGTAAAGCAGTGGTCTCCTATATAAGGGTATCCACACGAGCTAACAGATCTACAGCCATCTGCATGGTGACGCGATGCTCATTAATGTACGTGCTCATCTCTACGATCATGCCAGTAGTAAGGGACCTCGCTGTGGTACTATCTATAATGGCTACATCCTGGGCAGATATAGCGACATCCCTCTCGACTATCACTGCATCTCTAGCTGATCTGGCCTCATCCCGCTCAACAACAGTGACATCTCTATGTGCTAATTCCTCGTCTCTTTCTAATAGAGCAACGTCTCTCCCATTAAGGGCTATCAACATCAAGGCTCTAGCCTGATCTCTCTCGAAGGTCATCAGATGGAGACTCTGCTCAAAGTACTATGCTGAATGCTGGATCACGATAGTTTTAGTACTGGGAGAATCTAAGAGATCTGCTGTCAACCCAGTGAATGGCTCCTCCTTGGTGGGAGAATCAATGTCCTCCATGGGCTCTCCATCATTTGAATCAATACCCGACACTGTGGATACTGCCGCAATCGATGAAGTCTCTGTCTCCATCCACGTAGAATACTCTAGTGAACAACCCGGATGGCTAACAAAAAAAATAGCTATCTCAAGCTGATTCCAACAAGCATACAACCGGGATCGGTCCTCTGCTGATAGATGGCGAGAAGCTAAATGCTGACCTAACGCCCCATCAAAAGGATGGAAATCCTGGAACTAGTTAAATTACGACATCATGGCTAGCGGGTGGTAGGTAGTCATGCCCCTCAAACTAGCTAGAGGGAGATAATTCATGCCCAGAGCATGAGTAATGAAGCTATAGGGTGAGCTAAGCCCTGAGCACGGCAGAATGCCAAATGGATCTCTGATCCCTATCAAGAAGATCGACCAAGACATAGCGTTTGTACACTTCGATGGCTAAAAGGAGTAAGACATAGCTATATCATAGGTAAAGTAGTACCCGTGTCGGCGGAAAGTGCCAATCGGTCTCAAGTGTGATATAAACTACATGTATAACATGACCAAAATTCCTGTGAATGTAGGTACTACAAAACGTGGCTGACCTCAACGTCTCCGCCATAGTAATCGGAATGATGGTATGACCATCCCTGAGAGCTCTCACTGCCATGATAACATTGATGTCCAGCTCATCCATATACTGTGGTATGTATACATAAGCCACTATGCACATCACGAGTACATCCACTCTGGCCAAATGCCACTGATCCTCTAGTGTGGTGAAATCCCTAGAATATCGTGCGTAGCTGTTCGATGAGCCAAACCTATCTATCAGGAAATGCTGGGATAATACATGGTCCGATGTAATCTCGTCCTCTACTACTCTACGCTGTAACCCGGTGAGGGTTATGAACTGTCGTCGCATATCTTCGTCAGCCATGTGAGCACAAGGTTTGTCTAAGGGTAGGGCCGTCAACCGCTCATACTCCTCGTATCCAATGCTCCAGCATACCCTCTATAAAGCCTGTGGGAACCTGAAACATCAGGAGGGTCATCGAATGTGTAATAGTTGATCCACAGTTACCTTGTTTATAGGTGACATACTATCATACCATGACCTCAGACGGGAGGCTATCAACACTGGTAGGGCATAATTTATGCGGCTGAATGTCGAAGAAGACATATGTGTAGGCCGTATCATAAGACCATATAGGGGTCAATGCTGAATATCTCTGGACATATATACATATGCATAACATGATACATACATTACAGTTAATAGATGGCAATATGACATAGGGAATGAGAAACTGTATATACATTCCTAAGTATATCATCATCTAATACATCATCTCTGTACAGCTAAAAAATACAGGGAAATGGGGCACAAATGCCCTACTATTAACAGAGGCCTATCAAAAGATATAGCAAGAATGTGGCACAACCACCCAATATCTAACAGAGGACTATCAAAAGAGAAAATGAGAATACAAATCAGAAGAAGACAATGGTGTCAATATCTACAACATCAATCCTGTCCACCTGATGTAACTCCTCCCGAGTCACTAGATCTCTATCAATAGGGATATCAAGCCTATACAATGGAGGATCTGCGCCGGTAAAGCCAAATGGGTCATCTGAGGGACCAGCGCCTGAGCTGGAAATATTAAAAGTATCTGCCTTTGCCGGATCTCTGCCCAAATGCCGGATAAAGAAATGTGCCCGGTCCAGTTGCTGGGTTAAACTATTAATCTGTGTTAAATGAGTCAGATCTCAGACACAGGCTATCCAATCTATCATCATCACGGATCCAGGAAATATATCCCCATAAACTGAGTGGCGCGGGTCTGGGCTCCAATGGTACGATGGGACCACCAATACTGGAATATCTCTTGAGTGCAGGGACCCTCTGACAGTGCAAAACCGTCAACACCCAACAATGGGATATCAATGACGGGTGACTGCAACACATGCCAATAACACCTGATATGAGGTAAGATCGGTACACAGATCTCTCCTGTGGTGCTCCTAATAGTACGCTCTCCTAAATAGAGCTCCCATCCTCCATCAGTAAAGAGAGGAACCCTTCGAGTAGAAATCACATACTCGACACCAGTCGGGTACCCATCCTTGAATCCAATGGCCAAGTGCTCCCCAAAATAGGGAACCCATGTGATGATATTAGCTGTCAGTAACTCCAGTTGTATGTGGCAATGAGTGAAACCCTTAGCTACAAGGACCTCCGCCAGTATGGAATGATGCCATCGTCGTCCTCGTGGATAGGTATCCAATCCTTACACGCTCATAGAATGCAAGTATGGGAGCCTCTCACAGGCCTAAAACTGCCAACACAAAGGCAAAACATCTGCTGTCAGTAAATACTCTTCACCAATACATAGGAAATCAAAAGAGAAATACTCACCAGCAGAAACGGGTAAAATCCTAGCCAAGCCTTGGTCAGGCCCTGTGAACGCATGCGCATTCCCCTAGGAAGTAGGCGAAGGTGTAGGAACCCCAATCAAACTCTTCGATATGGTCCACCTCACGCGAGGCGTTAAGCAAAGCGAATAACACCGTAAAAGAGTTGTCTGCTATGAAATAACCCCTAATGACCATCAGGAACAATCACCGAAGAATGCGATCCCCGACTCTGACATCAGCAGGCATGAGCTCACTCAACAGCCCACTCATAGCATCTATGCTCAAAGGACATGTACACATAGTCCTGCCCTTGAGCGCCTCAGTTGGAACTCCCAACAAGGATCTGACGACAGTCGGGGTAATATCTGCTATACATGGCATTGGCGCCCCGCCAAACTCCATACTGGTGATAAATTGTCAATCCATTAACGTCATCATCACCTCACAGTCCAGCAAATGGAGTGACTGAGTCTAGTGAAACCAGCACTCAGACAGTGCCCCGAGGTAACCCCAGGGACAACGCGAGGAAAGATAGAAAAGAACGCCCCAAATCCCTAGTCATACAGAATCGCTCTATAGTCATGATACAGAGCCTGGTACATGGAGTGGATGCTGAACCAATTCCCTCTGGGCTGTGTAAAGCCGGGAACCTACATGAAATACTGATCGACATCAAAACCCTTTACTCCTCAGCACTAGGAAAGAAGGAAAATTAAGATCTAACGTTATACCTCATTTGCGTGCAAGTAAACAGAGGGTTGTCGACTCAAATCACCCAGAAGCTCTGGGTTTGCCACCTGAATTCCTGGCAAATCCCTACGGGGAACACGTGCAGCAAGAGCGAGGTCCTCAACCGAAACATCCTCCTCCTCGTCCTCGACGTCCGGCACATCAACCCAGACTAGACGTATCACCGCCTCCACTTAATGACGAGGCTGTCTGACAGAATGGAGTCGAGGCACTTCAGAAGCCCTCCTCTGTACACCAGAAGTGGTCCTGCGGGAACTACTCGGCTGATCTGGATCCATAATATCTGGATAAAAGTCTCCAAATTACCTCAAAAATGGTGTGATAATTTTTAACTCGGAGCTTTCTTTTCAAAAATACATTTTATGACTACATGCATGCATGAATTACTTTAACATACATCTATAGTACGATGACAGAATTTGCAGAAAGACGTCCAAACTCAGCAGATCTGAAGAAGAGCTCTTAGATTTTCTTCGTGGCGCTACTTGAAATGACTTGAAAAGGCAAACCTATAGCCTTAATAACCCCACGGCTGGCTGCAGGTCCACCTGCAACCGCTTTAGGTGTACATATGGCACCCCTACGTGGGTCCCACCCCTCCGACTCAATCAAGTTTGAGTTACAAAAGAGTTCTCACAAGCTGAAAAGGCCGAATCAAGAGTAAAAAAGCTACGCGATTGAGCGGAATAACTTGAAATCCTGGTTTTCTCAAACCGAACCGTGAGTCTACATATCACTCATTGGTGTTCGCCCGAACACAGGGTACACTATGCCGATGATCTCAGTTGTTACAAGTCACCCTCGGTAATACCTTACGCAGGTCCAATGCCGCCAATTCAGGGTTGTCACCCTAATCCTTTTGAGAATCCCTGGCGGGGGTATCGCGCATGGTCATTTGTCCAAATAGAAATTCCTCAGCGGGGGCATCACGCATTCTATAATACACATCCCCGGCGGGTGCAGCACACATTCTTAAGTAGTTTCCCTGATGGGGGCATCACGCATTTTTATGTGTTGAAGTACATATCCCCGGCGGGGGTATCACGCATTTGCATCCATTGATGCACATATCAACGAAGGTCAAGCAACCTTGACATCAGTTCAGCCATTGGCAAGTAAACCTACCGACGCGTCGGAAGCCATCAGATGATTGCATCAGTTTATACACACATCAACAATGGTTAAGCAGCCTTGGCGTTTATCCCCAATAGGGAATTCATCTATTGATGTACAATTCAACAAAGGTCAGGCAACCTTGACAAGCACAGACTGTTGGCAGTAACTCCAACAGAGCATCCTCATCGGGGAGGACTGATGATGGAATATGTTATACACATCCTTAACATGCAAAGTGCATCCCCACATAATCTCTTGTACATGAGAGATACATCTGATCCCGATAGAAGTCAAGGGGAGTCGGCAATCATCCTACCATGTTGGAGAACAATCCAACAAACCATATACGTTTGCATCATGTTGTTGTACATTGTATCATGATTTTCTTGTTACATTTCAAGTGTCTAGGATTCTTTATCCTATCCATGCCATTGCGTTGCATGAATATGATAAAGAGGGGCATCTATAGACACTCAAATTTTTTTGCATACCTGTTACTAACATTACAGGAGGGTAGAATCGTCCTTCAGAGATAATCCTGGAGGACAACTCAATTCAGTCCCAGAGACAACCCTATGATATTCAGTATCACCATCTCGGAGATAACCTTGAGACATCCAGCTCAGATCCGAAAATACCACTAGAAGTTTCAACCTCAACCCCGACGACAACACCGAGAGTTTCAATTTCAACCTCGGAGATAATCCCGAAGAGTGAAGTGCCAATACCGAAAATCACACCAGAGAAGACCGTGTCATCTTGGAGATAACCCCGAGATACTCAGTCTCAGCCCCGAACAACACTAGGAAAGATAGTATCAACCTCGGAGATAACCCCGAGGCCTACAGTTGCAGTTCCGGAGATAACCCCGGAAATACTTATTTCAAAGCCATGAAAATAGCTTCAGAACACTCGGCAAAAGCCCCTAGGCACTCATTCCACAAGCTTGGAGATAACCTCGAGAAGTCAGGCAGATCTCAAATACAACCCTGAGGACGGCCAACACCTATAGCAGTCCAATCTCAGAGATAATCCTGAGCAACGACCGCTAATACAGCTCAAACCGGAGATAACCCTGGTGAAGGGCAAGACCGTTATTTTGCCATCCCAATACCATAATCGCGCCATCTCAACAACAACATACATACATTCTACACACTAATGTCCTACAAGAACCAAGGAGTGCCAATCCCGAGTGACTACTGAACAAGACACAACACCGGGTAGAATTTGAAGCTTGAAGAGATAGGGCATGGTCCCATCTTCCTAACTTCGCACAACCTCTAATCCCATGTCATTGTGTAGCTCTCGACAACAGCATGCTGAAGAAGGTCTTATACACCTCGATCGGATACCCAAATTAAAGTTTTGAAAGTTCGAGCGAACATTATGTTGCACGCGTGCACGTACTTTTAGACAGCAGGACCCGCGGAGCCCGGGGCACCCCAGGAAACCTTAGGTACACCAACGGCTCCCCCCTCTATAAATAGAGGGCTTGGGGTGTCCATTTTAGAAGAGAAAAAGGCAAGGAAGCCCTGTCCAATTTGCTCTGTACACACTATAAACTGAGTGCTTTCTCATTTTACGAACTTTTAAGCTCATATATAGATACTTTTTTACCGGAGGGAGCCGAGTGTTCATCCATTTCAAGTTATTGATGTCTTCTTTAACAGCCCATTGTAATCCTTCTTACACACTTTAAAGCCTTTCTCTTCATCTTTGCACACACCGTTCTTCACGTTGAGAGTCGTGTTGAGTGTGTTTGCCCGGACTTCCGTCCGTGGCTTTTATTTCTTTTGTTTATATATATATATATGGACTAACATTATCGAGTTATGCCTCGATTGAGCCTAGACTCACGTCTGGAGCGTTTATTTGCATTCGTATATATATATATATACTAATATATATGAACTGTCGTCGAACTCTGTTCGATGAGCCTGGATGTTACATTCGGTGCATTTATTGCTCTTATATATATATATATATATTTGCATTTCATCCTTCCTGGAGTTTACTCCGTGGCGGTTGATTGCTTTTACAGCTTTATTTACATTTCTGATCCCCCGTGGAGGTGCTTCGTGGTGGTTGTTCATGTATCTATATATATATTTATTGCTTTTATATATTTACATTTCCAATCCTCTATGGAGGTGCTTCGTGGTGGTTTATCAAGTTTGTATATATATATTTACAGCTTTTATATATATAACTGCTTACAGTTTTCATACAAATTGCGGCATCATGTGAGCCTAGGAATCACGTGATCACAGATTCAGTTTACTGAATCTAGATTCGATTCCCGTGATGGACATTTTCGGCTATAAGTAGCTTGTAAATTTATTCATGGTTTTTGGATTTTCTCAGATGGTTTTCATGCTCACGAGGATTTCGACACTGCTTTGTACATTATTTTCTCGAGGATGCTTCGCATCTCTAAAATTAAAAATAATTAAGTCGAACACTTAATAAAAAATTAGAAGTGTAAAAGGTCTCAATTACTATTGAGCATAAGGGTTTGAAAAACCTTTTTTACAAAACATCATTGCTATATCTTGTTTAAAACTGAATTTTTACATAAATTCAAACCTTGTGTATATAGGTGCTAACGAAGCCTCACAATACTTCTAAATAACTACACATTGACCAACACACACACACACACACATTCATATAATAGTTTCCTAAAAAGTGGCGGTCACCGTGGTAACACAGATGTCGGGGGGTGCCTAACAAATTCTCTCCGCATAATCAAGCCCCTAGACCCTAATGAATCTCGGTTTCACAGACCCTTTTAGCAGTGTCACATCACTGGGTCAATGTGCAAACTTTATTCTCGGTTGTGTTAGTACAACCATTTAAAAAACTAATTGGCGACTCTTACAGTCAAATTGTCGACATATAAATGTCGGACCTTTTCACAACTTGTTTTTTCAAACAAATCTCACCTAACATGAGAAAACAAAAGAACAAGAACAGAAAAGGGACAAATAAAATCCTGACATCGACACGAATAACTAGCTCAAGTATGCTTCATGGGACTTGAAGGTGAATCTAGCGAGGTATATCTTTCTGATATTACTACTTTGAAACAAGAAAATGAAAAGTTAAAATAAAAAATATGTGTATTTAAAAGATCTAGTAAACACGTTAATGGGTGAAGTTGAATCACTAATATATGAAAAAAAGGTAATCGAAAAAACAACACACACAAATGAAGAAAATGTATTAGCTGCGAAAAATGACTATCTAGATAACTACAACAAAATACTTTTTAACAAAGTAAAATAGTTAAATGATGAAGTTGAAAAATTAACAACTGAGAGATGTATGCATTGATGCATTTTGTGATAAGTCTCTTAGCAAAACTCCTTCAACTAATGAGCTTTAAAAGGAAATAGAATCCCTGAAACTTTCCTTAGCTAAATTTATACATGGTGAAGAAAATTTAAATGTCATTTTAGAGAAACAAAGACCCAATTATGATAAACAAGGTATTGGATATAATCCAGTGTATAGAAAAGAAGTAGAGATGCTTAAGTCTAAATCATCATTTAAATTAAATTACTGTACATCATTCACTACATGCAAAAACTGTGGCATTAAAGGTCATCTAGAGATAAATTGTTTAAAGAAGAAAAATAATAGTAGAAGAAAAACATTATGTGTAAAGAAAAATGATTTGACTTCAACTAACACAAATAGACCCAAAAAGATATGGGTGCAAAAAGATAAATTGCACCTTCTTTGAATAGGTATGTTTTAAGGCAAAATTATCTTCTCAAAAATGGATTCTTGACAGTGGATGCTCACACCACATGACGGGTGACAAATCAACATTTGTGGAGCTAAATATCAAAAAGAAACATGGAACTGTCACGTTTGGAGATAATCGGTCATTTGAAATAGTGGGGAAAGGTAAAATTGGTAATAGTAAGGTTAATATTAATAATGTTCATCTTGCTAATGGTCTGAAATTTAATCTTATCTGTGTCAGTCAATTAATGCATAATGGACATCAAGTAAAATTTGAAAAAGATAAATGTACAATTTCACATGGTACTAACAATGTTACTTTAGTTGCCCAAAGAGAAGGAAATATATATACTCTTGATTTTGTGCAACAGTAGGAAGAATTATGCCTCACCACAATTCAAGATGAAGCAAATTTATGGCATAGAAGAATGGGACATGTTCATATGGACCTGATCAAAAAGCTATCATCAAATAACTTAGTAAAAGGATTGCCCAAAATGAATTTTGAAAAGAAAGGTATATGTGAGCCCTCTCAACTTGGAAAACAAGTAAGAACATCATTCACAGCCAAGAACATTGTATCAACTTCCTCTCCCTTATAATTATTACATCTTGACTTATTTGGACTCGAAAGGCATGCTAGTCTAAATGGTAAATTTTATGCATTCGTGATTGTTGATGATTTCTCTAGATACGCATGGGTACTGTTTCTTAGAACCAAAGACGAGGCATTTAAGGAGTTTGAAAAACTAATTAAAAACTTGGAAACAAAATATAATCTTAATCTTATAAAAATCAAAAGTGATCATGGTACTGAAATTCACAAGGATTTTATTACATTTTGTAATCAAAAAGGTATTACTTATGAGTTCTCAGCACCTAGAACTTCTCAACAAAATAGAGTGGAAGAAAGGAAAAATCGAACCTTACAAGAAATAGCTAGAACCTTAATTCAAGAAAGTAAACTTCCAAATAAATTTTGGGCCAAAGTTGCAAACACATCATGTTATGTACTAAATAGAGTGCTTATCCATCCAATTATTTTGAAAAACCCTATGAATTATTAAATAATAGACTCCCTAATATAAGTTATTACAAAGTATTTGGATCTAAATGTTTTATTCTTAACACTAGTGAGAACTTGGGCAAGTTTGATGCTAGATCATATGTGGGAATATTTATTGGCTACTATCAAAATAGTAAAGCATATCGCATATATAATGTTCAAAAGATTTCTAATGAAGAATCTATACATATTAAATTTAATGAGTCTAACAATGATATTCCAAAAGAAAGAGAAGAAGATGCAGTAAATCTAGAGATTGGTACAAATCTATCCTATCATATAAAGCAAAATAGCAAATCAAAGGACCCTATCCCGTAAATTGAATTAGAAGAGAAGCAGGACCAAGAACCTATCCAGCAAGCTGAATACGATGATCACGAATCTATCCAGCAAGCTGGATTAAACGAACAACAAGACCATTATCCAGAAAGTACTGATCGTCAACAAAAAGAAATGATCCATGACATTCAACTTCCAAAATTAGCAAGATATATCAAAAATCATCCTCCAAATAATAGTATTGGCAACATAAATGAAGGAGTTACCACAAGAAGAAGAGCACAAAATAAGTGTGCATTTTCAGCATTCCTATCCTAAATTAAACTAACGAATGCCACAGAAGCCATACTTGACGAAAATTGGCTACTAGCAATGCAAGAAGAGTTACAACAATTTGAAAGATGCCAAGTTTAGGAGTTGATGCCTCCTCCAAAAGAAGTATCTATTATTGGAACTAAATGGATTTTCAAAAACAAGCTTGATGAATATGGAACAATCACAAGAAATAAAGCTAGATTAGTGGCTCAAGGATACAACCAACAAGAAGGGATAGACTATGAAGAAACATTTGCTCTTGTAGCACGATTGGAATCTATTCGAATACTGTTAGAATTTGGATGCTTCAGAAAATTCAAACTACACCAAATGGATGTCAAAAATGCCTTCCTCAACGGCGACATAAATGAAGAGGTATATGTAAAATAGCCTCCTGGATTCGAACATGACAAGTTCCCACATTACGTATACAAACTAAAGAAGGCACTCTATGGACTCAAACAAGCTCCAAGAGCTTGGTATGAGAGATTAAGTAAGTACCTTCTATCAAATGGCTTCATAAGAGGTAAAATCGGTTCTACTCTATTTATTAAACGTCAAAATAAAGATATCATCATTGTACAAATATATATAGACAATATAATATTTGGTGCTACTAATAATTTTCTTTGTGAGTGGTTCTCAAAATGCATGCACAAGGAGCTTGACATGAGTCTAATGGGAGAACTCAATTATTTTTTGGGTCTTCAAATCAAGCAAAATCAAGATGGTATTTACATTCATCAAACCAAGTATATAAAAGAATTACTCAAGAGATTCTTATTTGATAACTCAAATTCGAAGGCCACACCAAGGAGCACCTCAATAAAACTCACTGCAGATGAAAAAGGTATGGATATGGAAGTAACAAAATATAGAGGTATAATCGGATCCTTACTATATTTAACTCCCTTTAGACCTGATATAATGTACAGTGTTTGTCTATATGCTCGTTTTCAAGAAAAACCCAAAGAATCACATTTACTAACTGTTAAACAAATATTTAAATATTTGAGTGGTACCACAAATTTAGAATTATTTTACCCAAAATGTAACAAGTTTGATCTAATGGGTTACTTAGACGTTGACTATGTAGGTTGTCAAATAGATAGTAAAACAACATGCGGTGCTTGTACATTTCTGGGACAAAGTCTTGTCTCATGGCTTAGTAAGAAGCAAATGTCAGTTGCCCTATCCACTACTGAGGGTGAATATTTAGCTGTAGGGAGTTGTTGCTCTCAAATTTTATGGACGCGTCAAACATTATGTGACTTTAATATTTTGTGTGGAAATGTACCCATATATTGCAATAATACAAGCACCATTGACATCTTCAAAAATCCAATTCTACACTCTCGCACAAAACACATAGAAGTTCGACACCATTTTCTTAAAGACAATATATCCAAGGGATTAATAAAATTAATATTTATTCACACTGAACACCAATTAGCAGACATATTCACAAAACCTCTAGGAGAAGAAAGATTATGTACTCTAAGAAGAGAACTCGGGATGTATCTGATATAGATATGGTCTGCATGCTTTAAGGAAATTAGTCAAACAATGTAGATATCACGGCATACCGTGCTACCAGAAACACACTAAATAAATCTATTCAGATTTTCCTTCCCAAATATGGCTTAACGCCTCTCTATATCTCGGTAACACGTACTCACGTTAAATTAGAAGTTACTTTACTCTTTTGAATTCATACTCACCATTTCAGTACTCCAACCGTCTCTGTCAATTGCTCTCAAACCCTTTCTACCAATGAGAACTAGACATGCTAGACACCTTCGTGATGAGTCTGACGACGAGGTATCACCGCCCTCTCCACCCTCTCAACCTCGTGCTACTCGTAAACTGAAGAGAAAGTAACCGTCAATCACGACCAACTCCGGAGACTCATCCCTTACAGAATTTGAAGCAAGCTTACCATCTCCTCCACCGATTGGGATGTCTACTGGCACCAAACGTCATAAAATCAAAGAGTTGTCACCAAGATCTCCTCCAATGACGGTAATTCCTTTATCTGTCTCCTTACATGATGTCCCTGAGAAATTCTTTAGAGGTCATAATTTTGAACTTCGTTTTAAATCCTCTATTTGCCAAAAATCCTTTGTTTATGAAAAATCAATTGATATGTTTTATTATCAAAACTCCCCTATTCAACATCTTCTTGAATCATGTGGTCTGTCCCCTTTAAGTACTCATCCCTCTGTGGCATATCCAAAGTTGGTTCAATAATTGTACACAAACCTCAAAAATAATTGTGTCAGTTATACTTCATTTGTTAAAGGCAAATCATTGTTTTTTACTGCTATAGATTTAGGAAGCATATTGTCCAATCCTTTTACGGGTGACTGTCCATTTACCCTTAAAGGACCGGTGTACTCTCCTCTGTCTCCCTTGATCAACTCCAAACCATCACGGCTAACCCCACTCTAACTTCAGTCATTTTTCCAAAGAATTAATATGTCCCCTATTGGTATAGTTCTTCACAAATTATTAAGGTATAACCTTCTTCCTCATATTGGTGGTGTGACACCTCCAAATCCGGTACTTCCAATTCCACAGAATTTGGTGTTCACGATACAAATATCATCTATCTATCTACCCATAATAATGCAAACCATGCAATAATAAAAATATAATCTTTCCCTTAAGGGTTACAATATCTGAATAATAATACAATCCCAGGTTAAACTAACCTTAAACATCCGTGCGGAATTATAAATAAATAAGTCTTAAACAACATCTTTAACTTAAGTCTTAAATAAATACATCATATAAAATAACAAGTCATATCAAATAACAAGTCTCCATCATTTGCTAACTTTGCCCTTGCCCTTACTAGTGGAAGGTTCGTCAGCTCTTTCGTTCTTAACTGCAATGTTATTATTAAGCAAGAGTGAGCACAAATGCCCACAAGTATGAAAATGAAATAACAGTTTAATAACATGCGAATAAATCAAAGACATCTAAATAAAAGCTCAACTTTTGAATCAAGAATGAATAACAATAATCAGAAGAATTCTGAGGGTCATAAGACCTTGAACTATGTCCTAGGTTAACAAGGGTTTTACTTGAAACCTTTAATAGCCATAAGACTATGGAACTTCTTCTCGTACTTAGGGGGATCAGCCCTTAGTACCATACTGTGCAAAATATCTCAACGCTAAAGCGTAAATAATCCCCTATACAGGGTTGTTCATCTCAGTTTGACATTCGAGTCCGCACCAAAGGAAGTTTGGTTTGGATAATTCATCAAGGGTTCTGAATTTTATAACGCTCATCAACTATGGACTAGTTGAATCATTAAGGTTTCACTAGTCTAATAAGGTTCAACAAAAAATGATAATCGATTTGAACAATAATCTCAAAAGTATACAATAGGACAATTATTGTATAACTGAATCATGCTTTGAAAAGATAATCAATCTTTAATATAACATTTGAACTTGAATAATAGAATTGATAATTTACTCGAGGTAATAATAAACTTGAACAATAATGACAAGTAGGGTTAGGAAACTTGCTCAAATTTAAGAGTTTAAGTTTAGGAAATTTGCCTTGCGCGTAGATTATACTTTAACTAAGCACGTTCTTTGAATTAAATCCTACATACCATACATATACACAATACCAGTTAAATATAAATTAATTAATCAAAGTAAACTCATTCTCGTTGTCTACTTTAATTATCGACTATACTTAGTCAATTTATCTCATTATCACATAATTTGTACTTCATGAATAATAATCTAGTTATGAATTCAATAATTTAAATCACATGTAATTATGTTATTTACATGTTTAAACAACTATTTTTATCATCACATTATTCTTTTATCATATTTGCATGTTCATTACATCAATTCACTAACACTTGTTAGACTTTAATATTTTAAAAATCTCATTTCTGAATTTTTTGAAGAGTGGCGCTGCGGCGCCACCGATACACATAATCGTCGCGCTGCGGCGCGGTGGCGCTGCAGCTGAACACTTGACGCTGTGGCGCCGTGGCTCGGTGGCTCGGTGGCTCGAGTCTTGGCGATGCGGTGCAGTGGCGCTGCGGCGCGGGATCTCAGTTCTAGAGTTGGCACCGCGACGCGAGACTCCAGATTCTGTTTCCCAGTTCGCGAAGAACACATAGTTCGCCGAATTACACATTTCATGGTCATTAAACTCACTAATTTAACATACCCACATGTTAATATTCACATATAATCATTACCCAACCTCTATAGAGTGATTTTAACCCATCTAAACACTTAATAACATATTAAATCATGTAAAATTGGACTGTTCTTGATGTTCTTGAAGGTAATAAACAAAATCATAAATTTAACACTATGAATTCATTATAACACCGAATCCGTTCGTTTAAGGCTTGGTCTCTTCGTATCAACATGCCTAATAATATAGGAGTGTAAAATTTAGGGACAATATACGATCACTACATAAAATTTCACGTATAAGGCCATAAGGTGAAAACCCAAACTCTTTATATTTTGAAATAACATGTCATCAATAATACTACATGTTTTCATGAATTTGATGTTATGGTTTACAACATATATGTAATTAAACACAATTTGATGTAACATAACACATATATAACTCATAATCATTACTCCTAACCCAATTACAGAGGTTTAAAACAAAAACTATGAAACCCATATATAAGAAAGCTAAAAGACGTGAAGAAGAAATTGGGAAGGAGAGATTACCCAGAGTATAAGGTATATATTTGTAGACTTAGATGCTTTCTTCACTCACTGAGTTTCTCACAAATTCTCTAGAAATCACTCTGGCTTTCTCTCTAATTATATCTTAGACTTAGTAATAATGAAGGAGTAAATAATACGTAATATAATTCAAGGAACAGATGCGCGTGATGGAGGTCAGTTACCCCAATAGTGGTAACTGCATCCAACTCCTCATAAGGCCTCGTTTGGTTAGCAACCTGAATAAGCCTTCTCATTATTTTAATAAAACATTTATAGCATAGTTTGAAAATGTCACACTCCTTTTATAATAAATCAAATATTTTATTTATTTTACTTTAAATAACATATAATAATTTCTCATTAATAATAAATGTCAAATTATTAAATCTCTAATTAATAATTAACTTAATTAAAATAATATCATGCTTAATTAAATAATTCATTTAATTCAATAAACTCACACAATTACATGCTTTGAATAATAAAATTCTCCAGATTAATTTAATAAATATAACACATATAATTAAATTAATCTGCCACAACTGCATCAATAAATTATTTAATCGAATAATTAAATCATCAAAAAATATTTATTTAATTCAATAAATATTAAAAATTAATTTACAAAATTCTTGCTCGTCACATCTTTCCCCCCTTAAAAGGATTCTGTCCCCAGAATCACGACTCAATAAATTTCGACCCGTTACATTCTCCCCCCTTACAAAGATTCTGTCCCCAGAATCGCTTACAAATAATTAAGTAAATAAATTAGGGTAATTCTTCATCATATTCTCTTCGAGTTCCCACGTAGCTTCTTCAGCATTGTGGTTCCTCCAAATTACCTTAACTGAAGGTATAACTTTATTTCTCAGAACTTGTTCTTTTCGGTCGACAATTTGGACAGAAATTTCTTCGTAAGATAAGTCTTTCTCAAGATGTAGGGGTTCGTATTCAATTATATGCTTGTAATCAGGCTTGTAGGGTCGTAATACAGAAACATGGAAGACGTTATGGATATTCTCAAGTGCTAGAGGTAAGGCTACCTCATACGCAACTTCTCCGATTCTTCTCAATACTTTAAAGGGTCCAATGAATCTTGGGCTCAATTTCCATTTCTTTCCGAATCTGATCTCTCCTTTCCAGGGAGAGACCTTCAAGAAAACATAACTACCTGATTCAAACTCGATATTTTTACGATGTGGGTCAGCGTATTTCTTTTGTCGATCTTGAGCCGCTACCAGTCGTGCTCGGATCACTTTGACTATTTCTGCTGTCTGCTGTACCAATTCTGGCCCTAGTAATTGTCTCTCACCAACTTCATCCCAGTAAAGCGGAGTTCTGCACTTTCTGCCGTATAACGCTTTGTAAGGCGGCATGCCAATACTAGCGTGGTAACTGTTGTTGTAGCTGAACTCTACTAATGGTAAGTGATCATCCCAATTTCCTTTAAAGTCCATCACACAGGCTCTTAGCATATCTTCTAATATCTGAATTGTTCTCTCACTTTGTCCGTCTGTTTGAGGGTGGTAAGCTGTACTCATTCACAATTGCGTACCCATGCATTCCTGAAGACGCTTCCAGAAATTTGATGTGAAGCACAGATCCCTATCTGAAACAATTGATATCGGAACTCCGTGCCTCGAGACAATCTCTTTTATGTATAGCCTGGCCAACTAATCTAAATTGAATCTTATTTTGATTGGAAGGAAATGTGCAGATTTCGTCAATCGGTCAACGATAACCCATACTGCGTCATAGCCTTTCTAAGTCGTCGAAAGACCAAACACGAAGTCCATTGTAATATGTTCCCATTTCCACTCTGGGATTTCTAACGGTTGTAGCAATCCACTCGGTCTCTGATGTTCCGCTTTCACTTTCTGACAGGTCAGACACTTGGCAACACATTATGCAACATCACGCTTCAAATTCGGCCACCAGAAATGTTGTCGAAGATCTTGGTATATTTTGGTACTACCAGGATGAATCGAATATCGTGAACTATGAGCCTCGCTTAAAATATCCTCCTTAATCTCTTGTACTAGCGGTACCCAAATTTTACTCTCAAATCTCAGTATTCCTTCCTTATCCATCTTAAATCTCGGTTCGGTCCCTTTGGATATCTTCTTTGCCACCTTTTTGCATTCATCATCATGAAGCTGAGCCTCCATCACTTTATCTAGTAGAGTTGTACCAGATTGCATCTGAAATATCTTCTCATCAATCTCTATTGGATACTTCACTTCCAATTCCAGTTTCTCCATTTCTGTGATTAGCTCCTCCTGAGCAGTCAACATCATCAATTTCTCACGACCCTTTTCTACTTAAGGCATCGGCAACTACATTCGCATTACCCGGATGGTATAAAATCTCACAGTCGTAATCCTTAATTAATTCTAACCATCTTCTTCGACGCATATTCAAATCCTTCTGTGTGAAAATATATTTCAGACTCTTGTGGTCCGTATATATCTCACACTTCTCTCCGTAGAGATAATGCCTCAAAATTTTTAAAGCAAAAACAACTGCAGCTAACTCAAAATCATGGGTCGGGTATCCCTTCTTGTAATCCTTCAACTGTCGTGATGCATACGCGATGACTTTACCGTTTTGAATTAGCACACAGCCAAGTCCTTTATGCGACGCATCACTAAAAACAACAAAATTTTCTGTATCATCCGGAAGAGATAACACTTGTGCCGTACTCAACCTCTTCTTTAATTCTTGAAAGCTCTCCTCACACTTCTCCGTCCAATCAAATTTCACAGCTTTTCGAGTTAAATTCGTTAACGGAGTTGCGATCTTGGAAAAATCTTGAATGAATCTTCTATAATATCCTGCCAATCTAAGAAAACTCCTTACTTCTGACGGCGTTCTCGGCTTTTCCCAGTTAATCACGGCTTCTACTTTGGATGGATCTACCAAAATTCTGTTTTTATCGATCACGTGACTAAGAAATTGTACTTGCTCGATCCAGAATTTTCATTTTGAAAATTTAGTGTACAACTTCTCCCTTCTCAATACTTCCAATGTTAATCTCAGATGCTCTTCGTGTTCTTCTTTGGTTTTTGAATATACCAGAATGTCGTCTATAAATACCACCATGAATTTGTCCAAAAACGGCTTGAACACACCATTCATTAGTCCCATAAATGTTGCAGGAGCATTCATTAGACCAAACGACATTACTAAAAATTCGTAGTGACCGTATCACGTTCTGAACGCTTTCTTCGGTACATCCTCTGGTCTCACTTTCAGTTGGTGATAACCACTCCTCAGGTCTATCTTGGAAAAGTATCTTGCTCCCTTTAATTGATCAAACAGATCGTCGATTCTTGGTAATGGATATCTATTCTTAATCGTGACTTTGTTCAATTCTCTGTAGTCAATGCAGAGCCGCATCGATCCGTCCTTCTTTTTCACAAACAACACTGGCGCTCCCCACGGCGATACGCTCAGTTGAATATACATTTTGTCCAGCAATTCTTGTAGTTGGACCATCAGTTCTTTCATCTCTACGGGTGCCATTCGGTATGGTGCCTTCGATATTGGAGCGATTCCGTGCACTAAATCGATCACGAAATCTAGCTCTCTATCTGGTGGAAGTCCTAGAAAATCGTCTGGAAATACATCGACGAAGTCCCTCACAATCGGTATCTCTTCTACCTTCAGATTCTCTTTTCGACTATCGACTATGTATGCTAGATATCCTACACAGCCTTGTCTTAACAACCTCCTGGCCTGCATCATCGTCAGATAACTCGCTTGTCTAGGCGACTTGTTACCATAAAACACAACCTTTGACGGAGTCATAAGGTTAATACGCTTCTTCTGGCAGTCAATTACCGCCCCACAATTGGATAACCAATCCATGCCCAAAATAACGTCAAATTCCCCAAGCCGAATAGGGATAAAATCTATGTTCATGATATTACCCTTAATATCCACCCTACAGTTCTTAAACACGTACTTAACATGAATTATCTCTCTATTCACAATTTCTATATTCATGGGATATTCCAACTCATCTATAAGCAAATCTAATCTATTAGCAAAGTCTTCGGATTTAAAGAAACAAGTAGCACCCAAATCAAATAAAATATAAACATTAATTTCATTGATCGGAATGATACCTGACACCACCTCACGAGACTGGATTGCATCCTGCACTGTTATATTGAAAGTTCTAGCGGTCGGTCGATTTGTTGCAGGTGGTCCGGTAATGGTTAAGGTATTTCCACTGCTATTTCCACGGTTACCTCCTTGCACTGCTCCTCCTGATCCCTTCTTGGGGCAATCTCTTGCTAGATGATCCTTAGAACCACAGTTAAAACAAGCACCATTCTTTGGGTTTGGACAGTTTAGTGCTATGTGGCCTTCCTGACCACAATTGTAGCACACTTGCTTCCCTTTCATGCAAACTCCCAGATGAGCTTTTCCACAGTTTGAGCACACTTCAATTTTATTCTTCTTCCCTCCTTGTTAACTTCCAGCTGACGAGTTATCCGTCCACTTCTTCTTCTGATTATGACTACTCCCAGTGTTACTCTCACCAGTCTTGTTATTTCCTTCACCTTCACTCTTCTTATTCTTCTGCTCTTGATTGTACTTGGTCACCGCATCGCTCCCACCTTCAGCGAGGATGGCCTTTTCCAATACTCCGGCAAATGTGTTTATCTGAAACATTGACACCTTACGGTAAACCCAAGGGTTTAGTCCTTGTTCAAATCTTCTGGCCTTCCTTTCGTCAGTGTGTACTTGGTACGGGGCAAACCTTGCCAACTCATCGAATTTAGCCGCGTATTCAGGTACGCTCATGTTTCCTTGCTTCAGTTCCAAAAATTGAATTTCCATCTGATTCTGCGAACTAGTTGGGAAGTACATTTCGAAAAATATTTCTTTAAATCTCTCCCACATAATTACACCTTCACCTCCATGCACTTTGTTTGCTTGCCACCAGCAACTAGCCTCAGAATTCAGCATAAACGTTGTGAAAGCGGTCTTCTGGTCTTCTCTAACCCTAGCAACGTCGAAAACTTTCTCCATTTCCATGACCTACGTTTGAGCCTCGATTGGGTTCTTGGAACCTTTGAACTCGGGCGGTCCCACCACCTTAAAGTCTTTAAACGTTGTGTTTGGTGGAGCTTGAGGTTGATTGTTCATTGCTCCCGTCAGTAAGTTCACCAACTGCTGAACAGGATTAGCGTTGGCGTTATTGTTATTATTGGTTGACTCTTCCTGAGCCGGTTGACGCTGTTGTCTTCTCCTTGGCGGCATATTTCTGATAAAATAAACGCTTATTAGAACTTTATTTATTTCTCTAAATAGTTGAGGCATTACTCAATAATTTAACATACTCATTTATCACATCATCTCAAACAACTTATTATATTTAATTCAACTCAAGGTTTTAACATCAAACTATAGCATAACTGCTATTTACATCAACTATCCTGGAATAAAGAATCCACAGGACTTAAAATATTAACATATTCCTTCGTTCATAAACACATCGGAATTTACATATAAAAAAACTAATTAAGTCTTTCACATAATTAAACGGATTCTAATCCTGTCTATCAAGGTGCTGAATAGCCTTGTCACGCTCCTCATCCATGATACGAGACATCGTCATGCGATCCAACATATACGACGGAAGTCCTTCGAACTGGATGGGGTATCTCAAAACTCGTTCCTGAGCCTCATCTATTGCATGATTAAGTGTGGAGTATGTCTCTTCAAGCTTTAGCTTCTTTGCACGACTATCATCTTTTGTACGATCATCTCGACGTGATTCTCTTACCCATCCTTCCTCTGCTATTTTCAGTCTTCCGGAGGTTTCTTTCAGTTCCTTTTTCAGCTTCTCTATTTCATTGGTTTTATCTTCGGTTTGACCCTTTTCATGGACCAAATCCCATTCTACATTTCCCAATCATGAGTGAAGAGTCGAAATCTCCCTCTCCTTCTCCTCTAAAGTAGACTGCAGAATAGTCACTCGCTCAGCTAATTCCTGAACCTCGTCCTGTAACTCAACGTTATGGTCGTATAACGTGTCATACATCTCCGCATCAACGGTGTACCGCGGTAACTCCTCTTCTTCCTCTTCCTCATCAAACTCCTCCTTAGGATCCTCCTCAGGATCAGTCTCGGGCTCATGCTCCTGACCAACAACGGTGATCAATGGAGATGACTCCCTCTGAACTAACTGTTCCCTAACAACATGTATATCTCGGGGCTCTTCCTCTGTAGGTACTATAGGTAATCGGGGTTCTTCTTCCCCAGCTTGACTAGCTTCTCCAACATTCGTCATCCTAACAAAAAATTTAAAGTTTTAGTTACTAAGTCGTACTAACGAGCACATAATTTAACACATAATGTATTTTATTATCTTCAATGAATTACCAAAAATTCATTTCTTAAAACTCGATAAGAGTTTTTTTTACTATCTTCTTTTTATAAGGTTACTACCTAAGGTTGTTCCCCCACCTAAGGTTCATAACCTACGGCTTTGATACCAACCTGTGACACCCCCAAATCCGGTACTTCCAATTCCACAGAATTTGGTGTTCACGATACAAATATCATCTATCTATCTACCCATAATAATGCAAACCATGCAATAATAGAAATAGAATCTTTCCCTTAAGGGTTACAACATCTGAATAATAATACTATCCCAGGTTAAACTACCTTAAACATCTGTGCGGAATTATAAATAAATAAGTCTTAAACAACATCTTTAACTTAAGTCTTAAACAAATACATCATATAAAATAACAAGTCATATCAAATAACAAATCTCCATCATTTGCTAACTTTGCCCTTGCCCTTACTAGTGGAAGGTTCGTCAGCTCTTTCGTTCTTAACTGCAATATTATTATTAAGCAAGAGTGAGCATAAATGCCCACAAGTATGAAAATGAAATAACAGTTTAATAACATGCGAATAAATCAAAGACATCTGAATAAAAGTTCAACTTTTGAATCAAGAGTGAATAACAAGAATCAAAAGAATATTGAGGGTCATAAGACCTTGAACTATGTCCTAGGTTAACAAGGGTTTTACTTGAAACCTTTTGTGACACCCCCAAATCCAGATTCTCTAACCTCAGATTCGGTGCTCACGATCTATCATCATCATAAGTATTGTATAACTATTACGAAATAATAAACATACATTGTTCATTATAATAAAGTCTCATAACACGGTCCCAAGGTCTCCATAACATTAACTTTAAATACACCATTTATCATACAAATAGTTTACTTAAGAAATTCCATCAGATAATAACTAAATTGACATTCATTCTAAATTACTCCTGGATCTTGCCCTTGCCCTTGTCCTTCGTGTTGGATCCTTCGGGCTTAACTGAAATAGATGTCATGATATAGCAAGAGTAAGCAACTAATTTGCTTCGCAAGCTTATATATAAGAGAGATATATCATGACTTAGAAAGAAATATTGCGTTCAATGTTCAACAATAGTATAAGATTGTGAATGAACATGAATTAATAATCAACAATTGAATATTCTATAATTGAATAACATGAACTGAGTGGTTTTGAATAACCATGAACATTTGCCAAGGTGCTCAATGATTTAAACTGGACCTCTTAATAAGTTTTGGTATTCAAGGGGATCAGCCTTTCATACCTCGTGATTTATGCATAAACACTTAATAATCCGGCATTGATATCATGCCTTAATCAAATTCGTCTTTTTCTCAGTCAAGAGTTCTTACTATATCAATTTAATAAGAACAGTTATTTAAAACACATTTGATTTAACAAATTTAGACATGCTTAATCTAGCTGATACAATTACCATAGATCTATTTCATAAACAGTTCATAAATGAAGAACTTTAATTTAATTCACAGTTCAATAGTAGTAGGACGGAATTCAATTGCACAAAGTGCGAATTTCAATAATCAATATAGACGTGAATAATCATCAATAATTATTCACTAACATGCTTTAAAAATAATAACTCGAGCTTGAGTTAAGAAACTTGCCTCGATCGTAGGTTACGGCTACGAAATTAAATTTCTATCTACTATGCAATTAAATTATCTTCATTTGAGAGACCTATAAATTAATCTTTCAATTAGTCAAAGCATAACATTAGATTATGTAATCACATAGATATTATACATTACATTTAGTTCTTATAAACATTATCATGTCTAGATAGTGTTACTATTAATTAACGACTACCTTTAATTCACATAATATTATTAACTTAGATAATATTTAATTCACATTCTAGTATTATTGGTTTACTAATAATACTTTCATTAACTTACTAATATTTTATTCACCTACTAATATTACTAATCATTTAATAATATTTTATTACTTTACTAATGTTAATAACATTTTATTTAATCTCGAATATTATTATTTAATAATATTTTAATCTAGGATTAATATCTTAATCTAATATTATTAATTATTTAATAATATTTTAATGAAATTTTAATCTTAATATTTTTATTTACTTAACAACATCATATTATAATATTATTAATATTATAATAATATTCCAATGATTTACTAAATTAATAAATAATTTATTCTAATTGTTCATCCTTTATTAACCCCTTATTTAATATCCACAAAAGGTCATAAATAATATTTATTATTATAAATTACCAACATGCCTTAAGATAGTCATGATATAATATATTATGAGCATTCAAGCATAAAAATCATATTTTTCTCATTAAAGACAACATTTAACTATTTATTTCTTTTTATTCATAATTTAACCATTTTTAGGAAAAAATAGCAAACTGATTCCAAAAATTCTCAACTTCTGGATTTTGACAGAATATAAACCCACAATGATCTCCTAATTTTTCTTGAATTTCAGAAAATGATTTACTATTTTTAAAGTGTCTAAAACACTCGAATCTTGCCCTATTTTTGATAAATTGAGTTTTTCTCAGAAAACTCTGAAATTTTCAGAGTATGCTCTCGTAACATATATGAAGCTACTGTAAAAATTTCGGAATTTTCCACTATATACACAGTGAGACATTCGAAGGTTAATATTTCGGAGTCCTTTACGGAAATAGTCATTACGCACAATATATAACTCGAAACGTGTCCGTTCTTTTTCCTACATGTACATAACTTCTCAAGGTACCTCTGTGATTTTTCCCAAATTTTTAAAAGACAAGCAACTGACCGAAACAACCTCATGAAAAACGAATAAGTAGCTAATTTAGGGTTTTCAAAGCCTCAACATGCAAAGCGGACTATTTTGGGAAAAATAGTCTCAAAAGTTTCAAAATTTGCTAGATTTGTGTTCTACCACTTGGGTTTACTACATAACTCATGTATCTAGTACCCCCCTTCGACGGATCATAATTCTAAGTTGTAAAACTTGAGTTACTCAAGATTTAGTGTAAGAAAAATAAGAGTTTTCACCCTTGGAGAACATATGCTCATTTTTTTCCTCTAAGTCTTTGATCTAACACTCAAGTTACTTAGTTCCATACATGATGATATGTAGAACTAGTGTATCTTGAGTATTTGTACATAACCCCATCAAAACTCAAGCTAGCAAAACAAAGTAAAAGAAGAAGATGAAGGTAAGTTATACCTTGACTTAGTTGCTACCTTTCTTGATTTTCCAAAGTAAGTAATATACTTAGGAGGCATGAACAACTAGCACTCTTATCTCTTCTCTCTATAACCAAAACCCTCTCTCTCTTTTCTCTCTATGAAGTTGGCTAGCTTGGGAACAAAAGATAGAAGAAGAAAATGGAGAGAAAATGAGATGTTGGAAGAATGAAATGTGATTACAAAATGAAATGGGCAATTCACTAATAATCCTCCCATAACTAATTTGTTGTCCATTGGGTAAAAACTTTGTATTATTATTTCCATTAGGCTAGACATGATTAAATGTGCATAATGAAGTGGCAACCAATGGGAGCTTGACAACATTGTCCTTGTGTTTAATAATTTCTACTAATGGACAAGTTAGCTTAATTATTCCACTTAGGATCCTCTAGCCCATAAAATCCTCCATTTAGCTTTTATTTTAAATGCCCAATTTTGATTAATCAAATGTCTAGAATACCCCTAATCAAGTGGGCTAAGTATTGGATTGTGTTTTATTTCTTTTGGGCTTCTCCTTTAATTGTTTTGGGCTATATACTAAACATAGTCTAGCAATTTTAATAATGTTACCCAATTTGATTATTTAGGGCTTCCATTTCCAATCATATGAAGTTTAATTACTTATACATGTGACTTTATCTCATAACCTAATTAGATTTACAAGAATTAGGTTTAAAATTATTAGTCACTTGAAATACTATGTTTACCCACTTAAGTTAGTATACCTATTAAATACTAACTTTTCCGTATTACCATAACCCTTAGGTTATTTAATAGTCTTACCTAATGTATAATTAGGTTACAAAGCTTTCATTTTTAATGAAATCTATAAATGTATGTATCCATAAGTATAGTATATATGTTAATTGCCACATGCACCACTTCACATATGTGGTCACATATTAAATTCTTATATAAAACCAAGTTTTAAAAAAAAATCGATAATGTACATACATATATGGTGACTTAAAGTTCACGATTATTACATCCTCCCCCCCTTATAAGAATTCCGTCCCCGGAATTTCATATAAGGTTACTCAAAAAGGTGTGGATAATTTTCTCTTATCTTTTCTTCGAGTTCCCACGTGGCTTCTTCAGCATTGTGGTTCCTCCAAAGAACTTTTACAGAATGTATAACCTTATTTTGTAATTTCTGTTCCTTTCTATCAAAAATTTTGACCAGAATTTCCTCGTACGACAAATCCCTTTCGACCTGAATTGGCTTGTACAATATCACGTGCTTGTAATCAGGCTTATATGGTCGTAGCACTGACACATGAAACACATTATAAATATGTTCCAGTTCAAGAGGTAGAGCTACCTCGTACGCCACTTCGCCTATCTTCTTCAAGATCTCGAAAGGTCCAATAAATCTCGGACTTAGTTTACCTTTCTTTCCAAACCTTATCTTCCCTTTCCAGGGAGATACTTTCAAAAATGCATAGCTTCCCACCTCAAAATCTCTCTTCTGGCGATGTAAGTCTGCATACTTCTTCTGGCGATCTTGAGCTGCTACCAGTCGGGCTCTAATCACCATGATGGTCTCTACGGTCTGCTGCACCAGTTCTGGTCCCAACAGTCTACGTTCACCTACTTCATCCCAGCATAAGGGCGTTCTACATTTCCTTCCATATAGTGCTTCGTACGGCGGCATCCCGATGCTGGCGTGATAGCTATTGTTGTATGCAAACTCTACTAATGGAAGATGATCCTCCCAGCTACCATTGAAGTCCATCACACAGGCTCTGAGCATGTCTTCAAGTGTTTGAATCATTCTCTCGCTTTGCCCATCGGTCTGCAGATGATACGCGGTGCTCATCCGTAGCAGCGTCCCCATTCTTTGTTGAAGACTCTTCCAGAGGTTTGACGTGAAACGCGGATCCCTATCCGACACAATAGATACTGGTACGCCATGTCTCGAGATAATTTCCTTGATATATACTTTGGCTAGCTGGTCCAGACTATACCTGATCCTGATCGGCAAAAAGTGAGCCGACTTCTTAAGATGATCTAGGATCACCCATATGGCGTCGTGTCCCTTTTGCGTTGCTGGAAGTCCCACCACAAAATCCATCGTGATGTGCTCCCACTTCCACTCTGGAATCTCTAAAGGCTGTAGTAATCCACTCGGTCGTTGATGCTCTGCCTTGACTCTCTGATAAGTTAGACACATGCTGACGCATTCTGCAACCTCTCTCTTCATGTTTGGCCACCAAAAGTGTTGACGTAAGTCTTGATACATCTTTGTGCTTCCTGGGTGTATCGAGTACCTCGTACTATGCGCTTCTTGCAGAATCTCTTCTCTTAGTTCTGGTACTAACGGTACCCAAATTCGTCCTTCAAATCTCAGCAGTCCGGTGCCATCAATCTTGTATTTCAATTCATCCCCTTCAGCTAACCGCTTCTTGATGTTGTCGCAATCCTCGTCCTTCTCTTGAGCCCCTTTAATCTTATCTAGTAAAGTTGGGCTCGTTGCCACTGTAAATAATTTCTCGTTGGTCTCTATCGGATACTTAACCTCTAAGTTAAGTCGTTCGAAATCTTTCACCAATTCCTCTTGAATGGTCAACTTCAGTAATTTCTCTCTGTCTTTTCTGCTCAGGGCATCTGCAACTACATTTGCTTTGCCTGGATGGTATAGAATCTCATAATCATAATCCTTGATCAATTCTAGCCATCGGCCCTGCCTCATATTTAGCTCTTTCTGTGTGAAGATATACTTCAGACTCTTGTGATCCGTATATATCTCACACTTCTCACCATACAAATAGTGCCTCCAAATCTTCAAGGCAAAAACTACTGCTGCTAATTCTAGGTCATGAGTCGGATAACCCTTCTCATAGTCCTTCAGCTGACGTGAAGCGTACGCAATGACCATGCCATGCTGCATCAGTACACAGCCAAGACCCTTGTGTGACGCATCACTATACACTATAAATCTTCTCGTGTTGTCCGGTAAAGCCAACACAGGTGCTTGACTGAGCCTCTTCTTCAATTCCATGAAACTCTGTTCACATTTTTCCGTCCAAACGAACTTCACTGTCTTTCTAATAAGGTTGGTCAACGGCGATGCTATCTTTGAAAAATCTTGGATGAATCTTCGATAGTATCCTGCTAATCCCAAGAAACTCCTAATTTATGTCGGTGTCTTTGGTTGTTCCCAGTTGATAACCGCTTCTACTTTTGCTGAATCTACCGAAACACCATCCTTGTCGATAACGTAACCCAAAAACTGCACTCTCCGTAACCAAAATTCACACTTGGAGAACTTTGCATACAACTTCTCCCTCCTTAACGTCTCCAACACTTTCCTTAGATGTTCAACGTGATCTTCCTCTATCTCTGAATATACCAGGATGTCATCTATAAACACGACAACAAACTTATCCAAATACTATTTAAACACTCTGTTCATCAAGTCCATGAATGCTGTTGGTGCATTCGTCAATCCAAAAGACATTACCAGAAACTCAAAGTGTCCATACCGAGTTCTGAATGTCATATTTGGAACATCCTCCTGTCTCACCTTCAGTTGGTGATAACCAGTCCTCAAGTCAATTTTTGAAAAGTATTTCGCCCCCTTCAACTGATCAAACAAATCGTCGATCCTGGGCAATGGGTACTGGTTCTTAATGGTGACCTTGTTCAACTCCCGGTAATCGATACAAAGCCTTAATGGCCCATCCTTCTTCTTTACGAATAAGACTGGTGCTCCCCACGGTGATACACTTGGTCGAATGTATCCTTTATCTAACAACTCTTGTAGTTGAACCATCAATTACTTCATTTCTACCGGAGCCATACGATACGGCGCTTTGGATACCGGTGATGTCCCTGGTGCCAAATCGATAACAAACTCTATCTCTTTATCTTGTGGTAATCCCGGAATCTCATCTGGGAAAACGTCAACGAATTCTCTTACAATAGGTATCTGACCCAGTTCACCCTCGACTCGGTGGGTATCCACAACGTGAGCCAAATAACATATACAACCCTTCCTAAGCAACTTACTTACTTGCATCATCGTCAGACAACAAGATTGTCTCGGTGATTTACTGCCATGAAATACCACCTTTGACTTATTCGGAGTCTTTAGGTGAACGCACTTTTTCTTACAGTCAATGACCGCTCCATGACTTGATAACCAATCCAACCCGAGGATTACATCAAACTCTCCAATATGAATCGGTATCAAATCCACGTTAAGCTTAAACCCTCTTACATTAGCACAACAGTTCCTATAGATGCACCTACATGGATAATTTCTTTATTTGCTACTTCTACATTCATTGGGCGTTTTAATAGTTCATGAGGTAAACTTAATCTTTGAGCAAATTCATCAGATACGAAAGAACATGACGCTCCCGAATCGAATAACACATAGGCATTAATATCATTGATCGGAATTATACCTGACACCACCTCCCTGGATGCCACGGCATCTTGCACTGTCATATTGAATGTTCGTGCTGTAGGCTTGTTTGGCTGGGCTGGTCCTCCACTGGTTGTCTTAGTGTTATTGCCCCTGTTGCCATTTTCGCCATCCGTGCTTTTCTTCTTCGGGCAATCCTTGATTCGATGTCCCACGTCACCACTGTTAAAGCAACCTCCCTTCTTCACCTTAGGACAATTGGGTGAGGTATGCCCTTCTTGCCCACATGTATAACATACCGTTTTCCTTTCAAGCACTCCCCCGAGTGACCCTTTCCACAGTTCCCACACACCGACTTCTTTTGTTGCACACTTCCGTGCTGCATCTCCAGATTACTACCCCCACTGCTCCATTTTCGCTTCTTGTTGTTGCTACCGCCACTGCTAACATTTTGATTCTCACCTTCTGCTTTCTTCTTGTTCTTCTCCCGATTATATTTTGAGACAGCTTCGCTTCCTCCTGCTATAAGAGCTTTCTCCAACAGAGTTGAGAATGATGTGATTTGTAAAACCGCTACCTTACTATAAATCCACGACTTTAGTCCATTTTTAAACCTTCTCGCTTTCCTCACCTCTGTGTCCACCTGATGTGGAACGAATCTGGCCAATTCATTGAACTTCGCAGCATACTCTGATACTGACATATTCTCTTGTTTCAGTTCCAAAAACTTGATCTCCATTCTTGCTTGAGTACTCTCAGGGAAGTAGTTCTCAAAGAACAACTTCTTGAATGCTTCCCAAGTCACGATTCCAGTTCCGGCTTTGTTCTGGTTGGCCTTCCGCCAGTAGTTAGCCTCATCCTTCATTAAATAGGTAGCAAAAATTTTCTTCTGCTCTTCTACTACTCTAGCAATAACGAAGGCCTTCTCGATCTCCTTTACCCACGTCTGGGCCTCTATTGGGTCTGTTGTTCCTCTAAACTTTGGCGGTCCTACTGCCTTGAAGTCCTTAAAGTTGACTAGTTGGTTGCCCGCCTGATTTCCTGCAGGTTGAGCTTGATTCCTCATGGCTTCAGCCATCATGTTGATAAAATCTTGCATTGGGTTTTGTTGAGCTCCCGCTGCATTATTAACTGACTCTTCAATCTCTTGGTTCCTCAGTCCACATCTGGGCGGCATTATCTAGTGAAACAAAATTCTAACACGTTACTCAGGTTTATTATCATACGATTACTTAGCATGTAACACGCTATTTTATTTAAATAATCAGATGATCATTATGTGAGAGTTTTAAATTACCAAGATTTGGAAGTCTTTCTCCCTGATTAGTAGGTTAAGTTTGTTTGTAAAGAACATTTTCCCAAATCAATCTACTGGATTCACATAACATTAAATAAACAATTTACTATTTAAAATTTTCCAACACATATCATAATAATACTACATTTATATTCATACAACAATCTTCAGTGACTTACATGATTAATATAGGTATATTTTATAAATGCTACTATCCCATTTTAAACACAAAAGATGGGATTAACTCATAATGATACCTCTCTACAACACAAATAGGGATAGTACCTAACTACTTAATACCTCACACCTGCTGAGGTTTACATCATCATAAAACCTTATTACACAAAAAGAAAGGTACTAATACATCTATTTACAACTGGGTCATCACATCATCACCACTGGTGGCCCTGCCGGGTCACCTGCACAGACTCCTAGGGAAGCAACAGCTCCAGAACTCTACGTCGAACGGATCGACTAGACTCTCCTATCTCAGAGTGGACCCTCCTAGCCCCATTGCGTTGGCCCTCATACGCTGCGTCTAATGCCAGTCCTAAAGTTTCTACCTTGACCTTCATGGCATCCAGTGCAATCTCTAATAGGTCCACCCGCTTGGCCGACTCATGAAATGCCTCCTCCACCAGTATCTTATCGGCAATCTCTACGTCAAACTCACTTCGCATCGCCAGATGCTCTACGCTCATTGCTGCGAACTTTGCCTTCTCATGCTCTAGCTGGACTCGCATCTCTGCTAACTCCATCAGTGCCTGATGAGCATCATCCTTATACTGCTGATCCATGTGCTGATGGTTCATATTCTCCGCCTCCAACTGCAAAATCCTTTGCTCCTGAGCATGGTTTTTCTCTAACAAGTTACTGATCATCACATCCTTCGAGGTGTCCGACACCTCCTCTGGAACGACCTCCTCCTGGTTTACAGAATGGCTCCCCTGACTATCACCTGGCATCCTATAAAACAAGGATACAACATCAGTACTACAATAAAATATATTCATTGATGAAATGAAACCATATTTTATTAAGTACAACACATACTCGATGAATTTTCATAATCCATCTCCTAACATACTCTATAAGAGTTTTCTACTAAGGTTATAACCTAAGTTTCGTATTCCTAATGTTTATAACCTACAGCTTTGATACCAACCTGTGACACCCCCAAATCCAGGTTCTCTAACCTCAGATTCGGTGCTCACGATCTATCATCATCATAAGTATTGTATAACTATTACGAAATAATAAACATACATTGTTCATTATAATAAAGTCTCATAACACGGTCCCAAGATCTCCATAACCTTAACTTTAAATACACCATTTATCATAAAAACAGTTTACTTAAGAAATTCCATCAGATAATAACTAAATTGACATTCATTCTAAATTACTCCTGGATCTTGCCCTTGCCCTTGTCCTTCGTGTTGGATCCTTCGGGCTTAACTGAAATAGATGTCATGATATAGCAAGAGTAAGCAACTAATTTGCTTCGCAAGCTTATATACAAGAGAGATATATCATGACTTAGAAAGAAATATTGCGTTCAATGTTCAACAATAGTATAAGATTGTGAAGGAACATGAATTAATAATCAACAATTGAATATTCTATAATTGAATAACATGAACTGAGTGGTTTTGAATAACCATGAACATTTGCTAAGGTGCTCAGTGATTTAAACTGGACCTCTTAATAAGTTTTGGTATTCAAGGGGATCAGCCTTTCATACCTCGTGATTTATGCATAAACACTTAATAATCCGGCATTGATATCATGCCTTAATCAAATTCGTCCTTTTCTCAGTCAAGAGTTCTTACTATATCAATTTAATAAGAACAGTTATTTAAAACACATTTGATTTAACAAATTTAGACATGCTTAATCTAGCTGATACAATTAGCATAGATCTATTTCATAAACAGTTCATAAATGAAGAACTTTAATTTAATTCACAGTTCAATAGTAGTAGGACGGAATTCAATTGCACAAAGTGCGAATTTCAATAATCAATATAGACGTGAATAATCATCAATAATTATTCACTAACATGCTTTAAAAATAATAACTCGAGCTTGAGTTAAGAAACTTGCCTCGATCGTAGGTTACGGCTACGAAATTAAATTTCTATCTACTATGCAATTAAATTATCTTCATTTGAGAGACCTATAAATTAATCTTTCAATTAGTCAAAGCATAACATTAGATTATGTAATCACATAGATATTATACATTACATTTAGTTCTTATAAACATTATTATGTCTAGATAGTGTTACTATTAATTAACGACTACCTTTAATTCACATAATATTATTAACTTAGATAATATTTAATTCACATTCTAGTATTATTGGTTTACTAATAATACTTTCATTAACTTACTAATATTTTATTCACCTACTAATATTACTAATCATTTAATAATATTTTATTACTTTACTAATGTTAATAACATTTTATTTAATCTCGAATATTATTATTTAATAATATTTTAATCATTTAATAATAATACTTTAATCTAATATTATTAATCTTTTAATAATATTTTAATCTAGGATTAATATCTTAATCTAATATTATTAATTATTTAATAATATTTTAACAAAATTTTAATCTTAATATTTTTATTTACATAACAACATCATATTATAATATTATTAATATTATAATAATATTCCAATGATTTACTAAATTAATAAATAATTTATTCTAATTGTTCATCTTTTATTAACCCTTTATTTAATATCCACAAAAGGTCATAAATAATATTTATTATTATAAATTACCAACATGCCTTAAGATAGTCATGATATAATATATTATGAGCATTCAAGCATAAAAATCACATTTTTCTCATTAAAGACAACATTTAACTATTTATTTCTTTTTATTCATAATTTAACCATTTTTAGGAAAAATAGCAAACTGATTCCAAAAATTCTCAACTTCTGGATTTTGACAGAATATAAACCCACAATGATCTCCTAATTTTTCTTGAATTTCAGAAAATGATTTACTATTTTTAAAGTGTCTAAAACACTCGAATCTTGCCCTATTTTTGATAAATTGAGTTTTTCTCAGAAAACTCTGAAATTTTCAGAGTATGCTCTCGTAACATATATGAAGCTACTGTAAAAATTTCGGAATTTTCCACTATATACACAGTGAGACATTCGAAGGTTAATATTTCGGAGTCCTTTACGGAAATAGTCATTACGCACAATATATAACTCGAAACGTGTCCGTTCTTTTTCCTACATGTACATAACTTCTCAAGGTACCTCTGTGATTTTTCCCAAATTTTTAAAAGACAAGCAACTGACCGAAACAGCCTCATGAAAAATGGATCAATAGCTAATTTAGGGTTTTCAAAGCCTAAACATGCAAAGCGGATTGTTTTGGGAAAAATAGTCTCAAAAGTTTCAAAATTTGCTAGATTTGTGTTCTACCACTTGGGTTTACTACATAACTCATGTATCTAGTACCCCCCTTCGACGGATCGTAATTCCAAGTTGTAAAACTTGAGTTACTCAAGATTTAGTGGAAGAAAAACAAGAGTTTTCACCCTTGGAGAACATATGCTCATTTTCTTCCTCTAAGTCTTTGATCTAACACTCAAGTTACTTAGTTTCATACATGATGATATGTAGAACTAGTGTATCTTGAGTATTTGTATATAACCCCATCAAAAATCAAGCTAGCAAAACAAAGTAAAAGAAGAAGATGAAGGTAAGTTATACCTTGACTTAGTTGCTACCTTTCTTGATTTTCCAAAGTAAGTAATATACTTAGGAGGCATGAACAACTAGCACTCTTATCTCTTCTCTCTATAACCAAAACCCTCTCTCTCTCTTTTCTCTCTATGAAGTTGGCTAGCTTGGGAGCAAAAGATAGAAGAAGAAGATGGAGAGAAAATGAGATGTTGGAAGAATGAAATGTGATTACAAAATGAAATGGCCAATTCACTAATAGTCCTCCCATAACTATTTTGTTGTCCATTGGGTAAAAACTTTGTATTATTATTTCCATTAGGCTAGACATGATTAAATGTGCATAATGGAGTGGCAACCAATGGGAGCTTGACAACATTGCCCTTGTGTTTAATAATTTCTACTAATGGACAAGTTAACTTAATTATTCCACTTAGGATCCTCTAGCCCATAATATCCTCCATTTAGCTTTTATTTTAAATGCCCAATTTTGATTAATCAAATGTCTAGAATACCCCTAATCAAGTGGGCTAAGTATTGGATTGTGTTTTATTTCTTTTGGGCTTCTCCTTTAATTGTTTTGGGCTATATACTAAACATAGTCTAGCAATTTTAATAATGTTACCCAATTTGATTATTTAGGGCTTCTATTTCCAATCATATGAAGTTTAATTACTTATACATGTGACTTTATCTCATAACATAATTAGATTTACAAGAATTAGGTTTAAAATTATTAGTCACTTGAAATACTATGTTTACCCACTTAAGTTAGTATACATATTAAATACTAACTTTTCCGTATTACCATAACCCTTAGGTTATTTAATAGTCTTACCTAATGTATAATTAGGTTACAAAGCTTTCATTTTTAATGAAATCTATAAATGTATGTATCCATAAGTATAGTATATACGTTAATTGCCACATGCACCACTTCACATATGTGGTCACATATTAAATTCTTATATAACACAAAGTTTAAAAAAAAAATCGATAATGTACATACATATATGGTGACTTAAAGTTCACGGTTATTACACCTTTAATAGCCATAAGACTATGGACCTTCTTCTCGTACTTAGGGGGATCAGCCCTTAGTACCATACTGTGCACAATATCTTAACGCTAAAGCGTAAATAATCCCCTATACAGGTTTGTTCATCTCAGTTTGACATTCGAGTCCGCACCAAATGAAGTTTGGTTTGGATAATTCATCAAGGGTTCTGAATTTTAGAACGCTCATCAACTATGGACTAGTTGAATCATTAAGGTTTCACTAGTCTAATAAGGTTCAACAAAAATTGATAATTGATTTGAACAATAATCTCAAAAGCATACAATAGGACAATTATTGTATAACTGAATCATGCTTTGAAAAGATAATCAACCTTTAATATAACATTTGAACTTGAATAATAGAATTAATAATTTACTCGAGGTAAATAATAAACTTGAACAATAATGACAAGTAGGGTTAGGAAACTTGCTCAAATTTAAGAGTTTAAGTTTAGAAAACTTGCCTCGCGCGTAGATTATACTTTAACTAAGCACGTTCTTTGAATTAAATCCTACATACCATACATATACACAATACCAGTTAATTATAAATTAATTAATCAACGTAAACTCATTCTCGTTGTGTACTTTAATTATCGACTATACTTAGTCAATTTATCTCATTATCACATAATTTGTACTTCATGAATAATAATCTAGTTATGAATTCAATAATTTAAATCACATGTAATTATGTTATTTACATGTTTAAACAACTATTTTTATCATCACATTATTCTTTTATCATATTTGCATGTTCATTACATCAATTCACTAACACTTGTTGGACTTTAATATTTTAAAAATCTCATTTCTGAATTTTCTGGAGAGTGGCGCTGCGGCGCCACTGATACACGCGATCGTCGCGCTGCGGCGCGGTGGCGCTGCAGCCGAACACTTGACGCTGTCGTGCTAAGGCACCGTGGCTCGAGTCTTGGCGCTGCAGCGCGGGATCTCAGTTCTAGAGTTGGCGCCGCGGCGCGAGACTCTAGATTCTGTTTCCCAGTTCGCGAAGAACACAGAGTTCGGCAAATTACACATTTCATGGTCATTAAACTCACTAATTTAACATACCCACATGTTAATATTCACATATAATCATTGCCCAACCTCTATAGAGTGATTTTAACCCATCTAAACACTTAATAACAGATTAAATCATGTAAAATTGGACTGTTCTTGATGTTCTTGAAGTTAATGAACAAAATCATAAATTTAACACTATGATGTCATTATAACACCGAATCCGTTCGTTTAAGGCTTGGTCTCTTCGTATCAACATGACTAATAATATAGGAGTGTAAAATTTAGGGACAATATACGATCACTACATAAAAATTCATGTATAAGGCCATAAGGCCAAAACCCAAACTCTGTATATTTTGAAATAACAAGTCATCAATAATACAACATGTTTTCATGAATTTGATGTTATGGTTTACAACATATATGTAATTAAACACAATTTGATGTAACATAACACATATATAACTCATAATCATTACTCTTAACCCAATTACAGGGGTTTAAAACAAAAACTATGAAACCCATATATAAGAAAGCTAAAAAACGTGAAGAAGAAATTGGGAAGGAGAGATTACCCAGAGTATAAGGTATATATTTGTAGACTTAGATGCTTTCTTCACTCACTGAGTTTCTCACAAATTATCTAGAAATCACTCTGGCGTTCTCTCTAATTATATCTTAGACTTAGTAATAATGAAGGAGTAAATAATACGTAATATAATTCAGGGAACAGATGCGCATGATGGAGGTCAGTTACCCCAATAGTGGTAACTGCATCCAACACCTCACAAGGCCTCGTTTGGTTAGCAAC
Organism: Panax notoginseng; assembly: GCA_016801055.1. Taxonomy (NCBI): domain Eukaryota; kingdom Viridiplantae; phylum Streptophyta; class Magnoliopsida; order Apiales; family Araliaceae; genus Panax; species Panax notoginseng. The sequence continues at coordinate 195,108,752 of CM029013.1, read as the reverse complement.
CTGAATAAGTCTTCTCATTATTTTAATAAAACATTTATAACATAGTTTGAAAATGTCACACTCCTTATAAAATAAATCTAATATTTTATTTATTTTACTTTAAATAACATATAATAATTTGTCATTAATAATAAATGTCAAATTATTAAATCTCTAATTAATAATTAACTTAATTAAAATAACATCATGCTTAATTAAATAATTCATTTAATTCAATAAACTCACATAATTACATGCTTTGAATAATAAAATTCTCCAGATTAATTTAATAAATATAACAGATATAATTAAATTAATCTACCACAACTGCATCAATTAATTATTTAATCCAATAATTAAATCTTCAAAAAATATTTATTTAATTCAATAAATATTAAAAATTAATTTACAAAATTCTCGTTCGTCACAGGTGTTGGGGCTGAATTCACATACCATGACGTAGTCTTAGTTACTTTGATAATGAAAGGGAAACCATTCAATTTTTCTCTTATGATGCTCAAACATACTGTTCACTGCATAAAACACTCCAAAAAATGTCTTCCCTATAGTTGTTTCCTCACAAAACTGTTCACTCACTTCCAAATCCCATTAGACAGTGAAGGATCAGTCATAATTACTGATTCTATTGACTCAATCAATCTCAAAAGCTCTCACATCACACTGATAGATGGTAAGTTCATGCGCATTGCCCCAGATGTCTCATCAGTTCCCCCAGTACCAACCTCAATTCCTCCTCCTCCACCATCTCCTTCTCCTGAGATCCCTACTCTTCTCCACACTATTGGTACTAATCAAACTGCGCTCACTGCTTATGTCAAAGACATCCAACACCAGCTCTCAGTGTTAGCAAAGGGTAAACTCCCCATCAATCGCACTGAACTACACATTACCTTTCGTCATATGGAAGATAAATTCATTGGTCTTTAGGTAGGCTTCGAACTGCATACCCGGGCTATGGTTAAGACTTTGCAAAGGAAAATGAATCGTAATGCATGTCAATTAAGCACTGAACTGAAGTTTATCAGCAACCAGATTGGGACCCTATGACGATTCACCGAGCGTCGTATGAATGATTTAAGTGCAGAGTTACATGCAGACCAAGTCAATTCTCGCATTCCTGAGTGGCCACAATGCAACTGAATGGCTGAATACCAAGGGGATTTCCTGGACCTGCCCTTACCTCCTCCTACCTTCACCGCACGTCCTCCACGATTTCCTGATACACTATCCTTGGAGGAAATTGAACACCGTCAGCTTCACCGCCCCTACTTCACTACTCGCAAGGCCAACTATGTTCACATCGATGAAGAAGATGCCTAAGTTCGTGCTCCATCTTTCCCCTTTTGCTCTCTTGGTCTCCTTTTTGATAGATGCCAAAGGGGGAGATGAATTATGCATGCCTCTGTCTGCTTTCTAAGACTGATAATTTTTAAAAATTTCATGCATAATTTATGGTTAAAGAATATATTTTTTAAATGATGATTGTTAATGGTATGATAGTTTAATTACTTCTGCTTATTGTTAATGGTTTGATAGTTTAATTACTTATGCTTAAAGCCCATTGTGAATTATATTAATAGTTTATTGTAGGATCCATTAAACACTGTACATATGCAGAAAGTATGAATCAAACATTTGATTGTATAATTGTCAAAATTGAGATATGCATAAATTTAGGGGGAGCCATAAATATTTTGTTGTCATCATCAAAAAGGGGGAGAATGTTGGCTTATGTCATACTTCATCCTAAATGTTTTGATGATGAACATATTATTTCTCTTATCATGCTCTATGAAATTTTAGGAAAAGAAATGGCAATAAAAGGAACATCAAGGAGGAACATATAAGACTCGAAGTCTTTAAAGGATGAAACGACATTTTGTGTCATAGGAAATATATGTAAGATCTTAGCATTAATTACTTGTCAATACAAGGCTTTAGGGCATGTGCATTATACACATATAATTAATTTGCTCATACATCCGGAACTACAAATTAGTACAACAAGGCATGTGATTAAGGTAACTCATTTACAATGATCCATTATCTAATATGTCACCTTAATCGGGTAAGATAATACCATGAAACGTGCATCATATAATTACTCCATAATCTAAGGAGTCTATTGGTTATGACTATCGAATCAATTTCTGGTAAATAAATTGTGTTGTCATGCTTCATATACTTGCCAAATTTAAAGTGGTTCATGCCCAACTCATTATGGAAATAATCTTAGTGGTTGTCTATAATATGCCTATAATTGTGCTACATATATATAGTAAATCTACATATCTTTGTAATACGTGATATTATGTGTGTCACCATGTGGCGTGCACTGAATCTAGCATATATTTTCCAAATCACTGATATACCACAAATCATGGGTGATGTAAGAAATAAGTTTTTCACATGTGATAGGCATTCAATCGACTTTTGTCTACTCATCAATCAATGATTGATCATATTGTTAGCGTAATATCTATTGCTAATCACATCAGAGTCATATAGTATCAAGCAACTGATAGGAGACTGGAACATATTGTGATTAGCACGAAATCTGAATATTATTATCATAATGCATGATTTGTGTCAAACGGTCAAAATCTGTATAGCCTCCTTGCAACGGTAAACTACTATGAAGCTTATAAAAGAACTGGACCTAATAACAAGAAAGATAAGAAAAACATACTGCAGTTGCGAATATAATAAACAGTTAACGTGTGTTTCTTCTTCCTACTATTGAAATTGCTATTTTATTGAGGAAGCTAGTTCTGTCTATTTTTGAGGTGATTTTGTAGCAAATACTCTGGTAATATATTTCTTGCGTAGCATTACATACTAAAGCCTTGCATTGCTAAGTGTTAAATTGCTTAGATCATTAGACCTCTATTGTGTATTTTATAATTCTCATACAAATCAATATTATCTAAATTATAATCTGGTTTGGATTATTGTTTTATTACAATCAAGTTCGAGGAAGGCATAAGTGCTTCAAGGTGCATAGGTGTAATAGGAGCAAAGGTGCTCAAATGGTTAAAACTTGTAATTGTAATTGAAAGTGCTTAATAAAAGCGAGTCTTCAATACTAGTTGGTATTGGAGGTGAATTAGGCTACTATTCTAGAGGGTAGTAGTTGAACCACATAAAAATTCATGTGTCAGTGTGCTTGCATATTAGTATTCTATTTCATCACTCTGCAAACTATCCAGCAGCCTGCACTCAATATCTATAAATTTATAAAACTAATTCAGCAAATTGTTTTCATAAAAACACATTCTGAAAAAGGTAAAGTTTCTAAAGTAAGCATTTTGGAAATTCTTATACCAACACAACATCTTTTCTTCACATTGTAATTTATAAGGATTCAGAATCCAGCTTCAGGCATCGTATATCCAAAGGAATTGTTATTTGATCAAAAGTTGGACATAGTTTATTCCTAGACGTATTCAACCCCTCATTCTAAGTGTGCCTACTTAAATTTAATATAATAAAACTGATGTCAGTTATATCTTTTTGAAAATCAAAAGCCATAAGGCTTGTTTGGCTAAACCACTTTAAAATTAATAACATCAAATCCTTATGCCTTATTTGGTAAAACCCATTTAAATTAAAGACTTAACATTCATTAAGCCTTGTTTGGCAAAACTGAATTAAACTCCTTTAATTTATTTTAATAACTCATTTATAGTATAGTTTATGGTAACACTTTATTCAATTAAATTCCTATATTCAAATTTAAATAAACTAAAGCCAATAACAACTTATTAAATCTATTTGTCACACAACCATATTACTACAAAATTATAATTGTATTTAATATATTAATACATCACTTTAATTACTAAATTAAATTAAAAACGTTATAATAATTCATTTGATCCCTATCAACTCTCTAATTTAATTATTAAATTAAATTAGAATATTATCCCATAATAATTAATTTTTCTAACTCATAAATTATTTATTTAACAAATAAATAATCAAATCAACTCAAACAAATATTTATTCAACAATAAACACATCAATTAAAATATTTATATAATTCAATAAATATTTAGAATTATAATTTAAAATTCTGGATTGTTACATCCTTCCCTCCTTATAAGGATTTTGTCCCCAGAATCACAACTCAAACATTTCATTCGTCACATTCCCACGTAGCTTCTTCAGCATTGTGGTTCCTCCATATCACCTTCACGAAAGGTATTACTTTATTCCTGAGCACTTTTTCTTTCCTGTCAACTATCTAGATAAGAATTTCCTTATAAAACAAGTCCTTATTGCATTGTAATGGTTCGTACTCGATCACATACATGTAATCGACTTTACATGATTGTAACACCGAAACATGAAAAACATTATGAACATGTTCCAACTCTGGAGGTAGAGCTACCTCGTAAGCCACTTCTCCTTCTCGAAGGTTCCAATAAACCTCGAGCTTAGCTTTCCCTTTTTACCAAAATGGATTTTCCCCTTCCAAGGGGAAACTTTTAAGAACACGAAATTTCCTACATCAAATTCGCGATCTTGTCTGTGTTGATCATCATACTTCTTCTGTTTGTCTTGAACAGCTACCAATCTTGTCCTGATGAGTTTGACATCCTCCGCAGTCTATTGTACTAGTTCCGATCCTAATATTTGATGTCCAACGATTTCATCCGAACAAAGTGGAGTTTTGCACTTTATGCCGTACAATGCTTCATAAGGCGGCATGCCGATGCTTACGTGGTAACTTTTATTGTAGGTGAATTATGCCAGTGATAAATGTTCATCTGAGTTCCCTTTAAAATCCATGATGCATGCTCTTAGCATATCTTCCAACGTTTAGATTGTTCGTTCGCTTTGGCCGTCTGTTTGCGGATGGTACACCGTACTCATTTTCAATTGTGTTCCCATACATTCTTGTAGTCTCTTCCAGAAGTTTGACGTGAATCGCGAATCTCTATCTGACACAATTGACACTGGAATTCCATGCCTCGAAACGATCTCTTTATTGTACAACTTTGCCAACTGATCATGATTGAATATTATCTTTATTAGCAAAAAGTGTGCTGATTTCATCAGCCTGTCCCCTATCACCCAAATCACATCGTATCCTCTCTAAGTAGTTGGTAGACCTACTATGAAATCCCAGATTTTATGAATAAAGATTTAATTTTTTCGAAATAGTCTTTTAAATATTATGGTGTGAACTTGAGATAATATTATAGTTGTGGGTAGTATTTATAAATTTTGCAAAGTATGCAACCTCTGGTATTATACTCTATTGGTCAGGGAATATTATTTTTGTGGGGGAATATTCGTACGACGACATAATTATTGGTGGACCCCACAACGGAATTATTGTCTGATTGAGAAAACGATAAAAATATTTTATGAAAATAACGGCGAAAGCTTTACCGTTAATATTGTTGAACTACTCGATAGTAAAAGTATAGTAATACGTGTGGTTGCATAGTAGCATACGGTATTGATTATTGAGGCTTATGTGATAAGTCACTTAGTTTTGTTTTATTGGTATTATTAATGTAATAAAACAGAAAAGCTTTTTATACAAAACAAAATACTTTTATAAAGTTATTCGTTTTATTAGGCTAATAGTAAAATCTTTTTATATAAAACAAAATACTATTATAAAGTTATTTGTTTTATTAGACAATAATTAGAATATATTATATTTTATTATTCATAGTGTTTGCATAGTGTCTGTATAGTGTTTGCATAGTAAAATTTTTTATAAAGTTATTCGTTTTATTAGATTATAAATAGAATATATTATATTTTATTTAAAAGATTTTGCTTTAAATATTGACCATCAGATTAAAGTAAATCAATCTAGACCGTTCATGAGTTAGTTACTATGTAGTCCATTTTTCTATAAATAGAAGCTCATTCCTTCATTATTTCTTACGAATTCACTGAAACTCTAGAGAGAGAAATTATAGAGAGAGAGAAGAAAAGTATTCTGCTACTTCACTACTCCGGTATCAAGTTTCTTTTACGGTAAGGGATATTATTTGTTGTACTCGTAAAGGGTATTCTTTCTTTCTTATTCATGAAGAGAACTTATGTTATTCCATTTTTTATTATTCTGTTGGAATAACATGTATACGCGGACTACCCTATACTTGGTGAAATTCTTCTGTTAATACATTATTTATTATTCTGTCGGAATATCCTATCTGTGCTTTACGCCGGACCTGGTTCCATTATTTATTATTCTGTCAGAATATCCTGTATGTGCTTTACGCTGGACCTGGTTCTATTTTTTATTATTTTGTCAGAATATCCTATCTGTGCATTTACGTCGGAACTGGTTCCGTTATTTATTATTCTGTCGGAATATCCTGTCGGTGCATTTACGCATGACCTGGTTTCGTTCTTTATTATTCTGTTGGAACATCCTGTCTGTGCGGTTTACGCATGACCTGGTTCCGTTATTTATTATTCTGTTGGAATAACCTATCTGTGCGGTCTATCGCATATCTGGTGATTTTTTTTGTTATTCCATTCTTTATTGTACTCAGTAGGTTAAAGTTTTAACTTTTATACTCCATAAAATTAGTGGAATATCCTTGATATTTGAGCTTCATCCAGTATCCTTTCATGGAAATATTCTTCTGAGCATTATTGAATTTTACTCTACAAAGCAGTATCACGTTGACAACTTGGACGTTATCAATTCCTAGATAAATTAATTCTTGAACTTGTTTTATTGAATTCTTATATCATTGTCATCATCCTCATGTTTATATTTTTTGAAAGTCATCTGTGGCCTATAGTGCATAGATGGACTTGGTATGATTATGACCAGGGATTATTCGGTGTAATCATGACCGTAATGTTACAAATGATGTCGTAAAAGTCCTCATTGGCCCGTAGTGCATTGATGGACAGTTGTTGGCATCATCATGACCATTAATGGATACACAAATATTCTTGGCCAATAGTTCATGGATAATTGTGGTCGTGATACTAAAGAATATCCTTGGCCGTAGTGCAGGGGTGATTTGATGATGTGAAATATTTATTAAGCTGAGTCTCAGCGATAATAGTGATGAAAAACATTTTAAATCATAAAAGATAGTAGATTTTATTTTCTACTTGACTCTTTTAATGGATTGCTTGTTCCGCTGCAGTTAAACTTGATGTCTATTATATTTTATCAGTTTAACATTGTTGGAGACTAATGATAATTTATTTTAAATTTTCTTAGTCATAATATTTCTTACTGGGCTAGTTGAGCTCACACTTTCTTTCACTGTTCTCTTCAGGAAATGAGAATATAGCTGGGACGAGTCGGGGAACGGAGTGATGGTCCAGAGGATAGCATTAGTAGTCCTCACTATTCTATGAAATAGTGTGCTAATAATTATAATGTGGATTCCTTTTGAGTTTGTATACTCTCTAGTAGACAATATTTGTATTCAAACTCACAGTTTATGTTTTGTCGTATTGTACACGACAGTTGTATTAGTAAGTTGTATTTGAATTTTGTACCATGTATCCGGAGACCCAAGATGGGTGATGTATACCTAATTTTGGGGGCGTCACAGTTGGTATCAAAGCTTAGGGATCTGATCCCTGGCTGAGATGTGAGACTAGAACTAGGAGGGGAGAGACGGGTAATTTCTTCGCTAGTATGACCTACCTAAGTTTACTTGTTATTTAATTGGTCGGTCAGAGTATAGGGATGATATGTGATATGTTAATTAACCCTTGTTTTGTTACAGTATTTGATAATGGCATCCGAAAATGTTGAGATAAGCAATGGAGCACAGGAGACCGTTGAGTCTCCACAGATCAATAATAAGGACAATATGCAACAGGATGGCGATAATCCTCCTGTAAACAACAACATTGATCAATTGACGAACGACGGTACGTTTAGGAGTTTTTTATAATTCATGAAACATCAGGCGAAGGCGGCTCCTGTTCATAATGCAGGTAAAAATAATGGCAACCCACGGTTGGTCACCGTTAAGCAGTTCAAGGAGCTGGGACCACTGGAGTTTTTGGGAAAGCCAGAACCACTTAAGGTAGAGACATGGTTAAAGCAGATCACCAAGATATTTGATGTCTTGGGATGCTCAGAGGAGCAAAAGGTTCCCTTTGCCACCTTTATGTTGAGCGAAGAGGCAGATTACTGGTGGGAATCTGTAAAACGTACCCAGCCTGACGCACTCAAGATGTCTTGGGAGAAGTTCCAAGAGCTGTTCAATGACAAGTACTTTCCCGAAAGCATTCGTCACATGAAGGAGGTGGAATTTATCAAGCTGGAGCAAAACAACATGACCGTGTCGCACTACAAAACCAAGTTTGTCGAGTTGTCCCGATTTACGTCCCATTTGGTTGATAATGACGGGAACATTTTTAAGAGGTTTAAAACCTGAGATACGTCAATATCTTATCTTTCATAAACTATGTTTGTATTCAGATGTTGTTAATACGGCTCAGTTATTGGAGCGCGATAAGGAGTCAACCCAACCAAAAGAGAGCAGTCGACAAAATGATAATACCAGTGATAACAGTTATCAAAGAGGTGACAATAAGCATGGAGGGAATCAACACGCCAGAACTGGTAACCACTTCGGTGGTAATCATGGCCAAAATAATAAGAATGAACATTTCAAGAAGAGAAGGTTCAATAATGACGTAAAGACGTCGGCACCAGCACCCGTTTCAAAGGAAGAAGAACAACCATAGGTCATATGTTTCAAATGCGGACAGGAGGGACACATCCGTCCAAACTGTACGCAGCAATCCAAAGCGTGTTTTAATTGCGGAAGAGAAGGTCACCTAGCTCGATTTTATCGTATGGTGAAGTCATGTCCATCTGAGATAGTGGTGCCAAAGGATGTCCCAGACAAGCCAAAGCCGGTAGTTTAAGAGAGAGCATTTTTTTTTCGTGACGAGGAACCTGAATAAAATTATCACGGGTATGTTATTCATAAACTATTTTGAAGTTTATACCGTGTTAGATACCTGTTATACTCACTCTTTTATTTCACCTAGTTGTGTTCAATGTTTGAACTTAACTCTTAAGAAGTTAGACTTTGATTTATCTGTTGAAATTCTGTTGGGAGAAACCTTCGTTACCTCCACTATTTATAAATCCTGTTTGATTCAAATCAACACTTTCACGTTACCTGTCGATCGTATCTCTTTGAAAATACTTGCCTTTGATGTGATTTTAGGGATCGATTGGTTAACTACTCATCATGTTTTTTTTGTAAGGTTGTTAGCTTTCATACTCCTAACCAACCTGTTATGCGAATTCAAAGTAACCAAACCACTAAAGTAAATCATTATCATATCAAGCCATAAGTAAAAAGCCCTGAGCCTTTATCTGGTAACTTCCTTGTGTGGAATGCACCGAAGCTAGACTTTCTATAGGCGACGTCGTGAATGATGATGGTAAGTTGATAGGTATCAATGTGACGTGATATCCAAGTCTTGGATGAGGGTCACAATTTTGAACGATATTTCTATTGTTAATAAATTTCTTGACATATTCGTGAAGACTTCTTAGCCTACCCCAGAGCGTGAAATCAAATTTTGTATTGACCCAGGTACAAAACCCATTTCTTAAACCCTTAAATATTTCTTAAACTAAAATGAACGTATTATGCGCCAAAGACGTTGGCTCGAGCTGTTGAAGATTACGATCGTACCATTCAATATCATCGTGGAAGTGCGAACGTGGTAGCTGACGCGTTGAGTAGAAGATCGTATGCGAGTGAGATGTTGTTAACACAAAGACCCATTTCGTATAACTTACAAATGATGAAGATAGAGTTAAAGACTCTAGGGACCCACGTGAAGATAACGAATAAACGATTACAATCGACTTTAATCGATAAAGTTAAAGCCGATCAAGCTACATACTCAGAGCTGATGAATGTGAAGAAGAAGGTTCAAGAGGGCGTTATTCTAGAAGCAAGAATTGACGAAGAGAGGAAATCTTAACCCTCGATTTAATTGACCCATTTGAAATCCTCGATCGAGTAGGAACTGTGTCTTATAGACTCGTTTTACCGCCAAGTATGTCGCGTGTTCATAACATTTTTAACATATTAATGTTACGTAAATATGTGGACGACCCGAACCATATTATTGATTTAGAACCGGACGAGATAGCGGATAATTTAACATATGAAGATGTACCTGTTAAAATCATGGAATGTATTCAACACTCAAAGGTTATACCTCAAGAGTTAGAATCTGACGAAGTGTCCTCATCTGTTCGGCATACCGGGTACGTACGTAAATTTCGAGGGCGAAATTTCGCCTCTCTATTCGCAATTTCTATGTTTAAAGGGAAATTCAATTCTACACTAGGCAATCCTAACCTCTTAAAAAATTCATCAAATATAAACAAGCAAGTAGCACCCGAATTAAAAAATATGTAATCATCTATATCATTGATTGGGACAATACCTGACACGATATCTTTCGATTGTACAACATCCTGAACAGTCATGTTGAAGGTTCTGGATACGGGTCTGCTTGATGACGTTGGTCCAGCAATGGTCAATGTACCTCCACTGCTACCTACCTTGCTTCTCGTTGTCTCTCCAGCTTTCTTCTTTGGGCACTCGCGAGCAAAATAATCCTTTGACCCGCATGTGTAGCAAACATTCTTCTTTGGTTGATGGCATATTGGGGTAATATGACCCTCCTGGCTGTAGTTGAAGCATACCTACTTACCCCTTAAGCACATGCTAAGGTGATTCTTTCCCCATATATCACATGCTTCAAATTTCTTTTTCTGCTAGCTACCCTGTTGCCTTCCAGCACCAACACTCGCATTCCACTTCCTCTTCAAGTTATTACTACCATTTCCACCACTACTACCACCATTCTTACCTTCACCTTCACCCTCATTCTTCTTCTTTCTTTGTTCTTGATTGTACTTTGTTATAGCCTCGCCTCCACCCTCAGCGATAATTGCCTTCTCAAGCACTGCTGCAAACGTCTTCAATTGGAACAGGGAGACTCTACTGTACAACCAAGGCTTCAGTCCCTATTCAAACCTACTTGCCTTGCGCTCATCTGTGTTCACTTGATATGGCGCAAACCTCTCCAACTCATTAAACCTTGCTGCATACTCCGACACTGTCATTGTTCCCTACTTCAACTTTAAAACTGCACTTCCATCTGATTCTTTGAACTCTCTAGGAAATAGGTCTCAAAGAATATTTCCTTGAACCTTTCCCAAGTCATCACTCCCTGACCCCCTCTAGTTTTATTGTCTTTCCACCAATAACTGGCCTCTGCTTTCAACATGAATATTACAAAAGCAGTCTTCTGGTTCTCACCGACCCTAACAACATCGAATACCTTCTCTATTTCAATGATCCAGGTCTAGGCGTCAACCGGATTCATGGTTCAACAAAATTCTGGTGGTCCAACCGCCTTGAAATCCTTAAAAGTTGCAGCTTGATTCTGCGATTAATTCTGTAGTGCTCCTGTCAGAAGTGTCATCATTTGTTGAACTGGGTTAGTATCAGTGATGTTATTGTTGGTAGATGCCTCAGGGGTTTGTTATCGTGGTTGACGTCTTCTTGGAGGCATTTTCTGATTAAATAAATCACTAATTAGATTATTACTCAACTTCTTTTAAGTATTTTCTGCTTAGCATGCACATCATAAAAGATCATCACATAACACATAACATCATGAATAAAATTAACATTTTATTCAATTATCATCTTTAAAAAACATAAGAACAATAGCATCACTGCTATTTACATTATTTTTCCTAAACTACAAGAGTTGCAGGATAACATCATCCTCGTATCCCATTGGTTACATAATACCGGGGTTGTACATCTTATTTATTATATAATTAATCAAATATCAAGTACATTCTCTACAATGACCTACTAAAATATTACATAACCTTACGACGCTCCTCTTCCATAATATAGAACATTGTTCTACGATCTAACATGTATGGTGGTAGCGTCTCGAACTGAATCAGATAATACATAACTCGATCTTGAGCTCGATTTATCACTATGTTGAAAACGCCATTCATCTCCTCCATCTTGATCTTCTTTGCTTGTGCCTCCCCTTCTGCTACTCATGCACGTTGAAAACCTTTCTCATACGCATCTTTGACTCTTACTCTCTTGCCAGATTCTTCTTTCAATTTGTTCCTTAGCTCCGCGATCTCCTCTGTCAGTTGTTCGTTCTCTCCCTCAGTGTGAGTCAGCTTCCACTCGATATTAGTCAGACGTTCGTCAAAATCCCGGATCTCATCGTCCTTCTGCACCATCGAAGTCTAACGTTCAGCTACTATCTCCTCCAACTCCTCGACTTTATCCCGAAGCTTCACATTGCAGTCGTATATCTCATCGTATATATGAGCTGCGATAGAGTTTGGTGGAAACTCTTCCCCTTCCTCATCCTCATCCATCTGTGGAAACTCAACGGGGTCTTCCTCATCCGTCTCTACCACATCCTCCTCATCAGGTATGTTTTCATGTTCAACCACTGTGACCAATGGAGATGACTTCCTTGGCAATAGTTGTTCCCAAACCACCTAAACATCTTGAGGCTCATCCTCTCTAATCATCTGAGGTCCCTCCTCCCTAGCATGTCTGGATTCTCCCACATTAGCCATCCTGACAACAATAATTTTTAATTTTTAATTACTAATCAACACTACTCGACACTCACGAGCACATAGGTTGCAATCCACATAAGCACATAAGTGTTTTACTATTTCTTTCTTAAAACTCGATAAGAGTTTGTCACCGCTATCTTTTCAAAGGTTACTTCCTAAGGCTTTTTCCACACCTAAGGTTCATAACCTAAAGCTTTGATACCAACTTGTGATACCCCCAACTCCGGGTACTTCATTCCCATAAGATTTGGTATTCACTGTCTAAACATTCATTTCTAACTACACAATTATAGAAAAATTTAAACAATAAACCTTTCCATTAAAGGGTTACATCATAAATTCAAATAAAATACGAGGTTGCCTAACCTTAAACATTCATCAAATGAGGAAAATAAATAATTACATCTCAATATTTAAAATAAAATCTGACAATATAAAAGTCAACAGATTTTCAAGTCTTCAACACTTGTTCATCTTTTCTTTCCCTATACTAGCGGTAGGTTCATCGACCTTCTCAATTGTAGCTGTAATGGTTATAAGCAAGAGTCTGCAAATAATTTCTCACTTGAAGTGACAATGAGTAATAATATCTTAACAACTGCCAAACGAATAGGCTCAATAGAACTGAATAATATTCTCTATCACTGATAATCAGGAACAAAATTTGAAATATATGTCTGAGGGTCATAAGACCACGAATTATGTCCAAAGTTATCAGTATTTTTTCAACTTAAACATAAACATTCATAAAACTGTAGGGACTTCTTGTACTTAGGGGGATCAGCCCTTCGTACAATGTATTATACACAAACATCTAAACGCTTTGTGTAAATTATCCATAGTAATAGGGTTTTTCATCTTAGTATTTAGAATACAAGTTCGCACCAAAGTAAGTTTGGTTTGGATAAGTTTCAAGGTAATTAAGAGTTTAACGAACATCAACTAAAGATTAGTTGAATAAAAATGTTATAACAATATTCTATGGAACAAGTCATAAATAAATTAACACTGTATATTAAGGTCATGCTTTAGAAATGATCTAAAAGCATAAGCATTGAATAACATAACATACCTTGCTTGAACAATATTAAGCTAAGGCTAGAATTTTATTTAGTAACAGAATTGAGTTATTGAACATGCATAATCAATAGCAAGTTGAACGATAAAACTTGCTCATCATAAGTGTATCGAAATTTAGAAACTTGCATACTAAGAAACAAGTTAAAAGTAGGAAACCTTCTCAAAGTAAGAGTTGGGTTAAAGAACCTGCATGAATATAATTAAGTTATATAAGTAGGATTAGAATTTACTTACTCAATATAAAGGTAAATAGAACAAACTCAAATAGAGATTAGGGTTTGAAAACTTGCCTTGCGTGTAAGCTAAACCGTAATAAATCGATTATCAATATCATATACACATGTCATCATGAAATAATTAGTTACTACATGTACTCCGTACACAATTAAGTATTTATTTCATGTATGACTTGGTTTTAATCATATAGTCAAGTCACACTTTTAATACCATAACATAACTCATTAATTGCTAATAATATTCTCACAATTGGTATTATAACACCACAATATAACAAAGTCACATTTTAATAGTCATAACATACTCTTTATAAAAAATTACAGAATTGTATAACTAAAATAAACTTTCTGGCCAACACTACTAACCGGCGCTGCAGCGCCCCAGTTTGTACTGGGAATGGTGTTGCGGCGCGACGTTGGCACTGCGGCGCCAGACACATGCCTATAATTAGCGCTGCGGCGTTGTCCTGGCGCTGCGGCTCGAGAACTGTACTACGAGGTGGCGCTGCAGCACCGAAGTACAGTTCTAGGCAACCAATTTTTGCGGAGAACACAAACAAAGCCAATTTGGCCTACAACTTACTTTCTAGCAACCAATTTAACACGTAAAATTTACATAGACTTCACAGAAACATAACTTAAGGTCTCTAACATATTTTTATCCATATAAACAGTATAAATATCAAATTTAAAACCTCTAATTTCACTGTTCTTTCTAATACTTCACTTTTTGTCATTCTTAGTGAAATTCATCACTATGACATTATTTTTCAACCAAAACAGTTAATTTAAAATGATTCGTTTTCATTTCTTCATGTACTTTCACAAACAATAGCCAATTTATACATTATACTATGAATTAAACATCAATTTTAACTTCAAAATAAGCCATATTCATATATATTTAACTGTTAAATAACTTTCTCCATATATATCATATTTACATTAAGTAAACTACTTTAAATCATATATTAACATATAAAACAGTTTATCAACAATTATTATATAATCACAATTAACTACCGATATAACTTTTATAGAGAACTTTTCATACAATATAAACTAGAACTTTAGAAGAAAATTTGAAATTTGAAAAGTAGGGTTATACCTTTGCTAGAAGATGATTACAACTACTCATTCTTCTAAATTCTCAACTCACAGAGAATTTTCTCTTCTTCCTTCTATCTTTTCTTTCTTTCTTTCTTCTCTCTTTCCTAACTTAACGTAATATAAACTGATATAACGTATAACACATAATACGTATTGATATATAATACAAATATATAATATAACTTATGTCAGTTATATCTTTTTGAAAATCAAAAGCCATAAGGCTTGTTTGGAAAAACCACTTTCAAATTAATAACTTAAAATCCTTATGCCTTGTTTGGTAAAACCCATTTAAATTAAAGACTTAACATTCATTAAGCCTTGTTTGGCAAAACTGAATTAAACTCCTTTAATTTATTTTAATAACTCATTTATAGTATAGTTTATGGTCACACTTTATTTAACTAAATTCCCATATTCAAATTTAATTAAACTAAAGCCAATAACAACTTATTAAATTCATTTGTCACACTGTCATATTACTACAAAATTATAATTTTCATTATAATTTTATTTAATAAATTAATACATCACTTAAATTACTAAATTAAATTAAAATCGTTATAATAATTCATTTAATCACTATCAACTCTCTAATTTGATTATTAAATTAAATTATAATATTATCTCATAATAATTAATTTCCCTAACCCATAAATTATTTTTTTAACAAATAAATAATCAAATCAACTCAAACAAATATTTATTCAACAAAAAATACATCAATTAAAATATTTATATAATTCAATAAATATTTGGAATTATAATTTAAAATTCTGGATTGTTACATGAATCAACAGGAAGGGGCACCGGTTAACCCGATGCAGGAGTTTGTTAATTTACTAACAACTGCCTTTAATCGAAATGGTGATAATACACCTATCAATCATGCGGTAGTACGTGCTACTACGTTTAAGAATTTTAAGAGTATAGGTCCGCTAGAGTTCAAAGGAACTACAAACCCTTTAGAAGCCCAAACTTGGGTAAAAGTGATTGAGAAGACATTTATAATTGCAAATATCGAAGAGGGGCAGAAGGTTTCTTTTGCCACCTGCATGATGAAGGGAGAGGCCAATTTCTGGTGGGAGGCGAACCAGGCTAGGGCTGGAGTGGAGAATATAACGTGGACACGGTTCAAAGAGATTTTTTTCAAGAACTATTTCCCCATGAGTATGCATGGTAGGATGGAGATGAGATTTTTAGAACTGAAATAAGGGGGCATGATTGTTCCCCAATATGCTGCCAAGTTCAATTAGCTAGCCATATTTGCTCCACATCAGGTGTATATAGAGGTGAGGAAGGTGAGGAGATTTGAGCAGGGTTTGAAACCTTGGCTCTGTAGCAGGATATTAGTGTTTCAAAGTAATTCCTTTGGAACCATTTTGGAGAAGGCGATAATCGCCGAAGGTGGTAATGAGGCTTTAAGTCAATATCACAAGGAGAAGAAAAATAAGAATAAGGTAGACGGGGGAGTGAAACCCGAGGGAGCCAGTGGGAGTGGCAACGGTCAGAAGAGGAAGACTTTTAACTATAGGAATACTGGGGTAAAATATGGAGATCCGAATAAGAGGATGGAGGCGTTTAAGAATTATGGTAAGACTCATTTAGCAGTCTATCTCAAAGGTAAAGCAGTGTGCTACAACTATAGCCAGGAAGGGCACATTTTGCCTAACTGTCCAAGTTCAAAGAAGAATCACAGATGCTTTGTATGTGGATCAACTGATCAAATGGCGAAGAATTTACCGAATAAGGGGATGAATGGTAATAAGGACACTAATAGTGGTAAGTTAGCTATTAGTGGTCCAGCTCAGATGAGTAGACCGATGGCCCGCACTTTTAATATAACGATCCAGAATGCAGTTGCATCAGAGGATGTAGTTTGCAGGTATTATCCCAATCAACAATATAAATGCTTATGTGTTGTTTAATTTGGGTGCTACTTGTTCTTTTATAGCATGTGATTTTGCTAGGCGGTTAAGATTACTTCCCGAAAGATTGCCTATACCTTTGACTATTAAGGTAGCAAACGAATAAATAATTCTTGTTGAATATATTCATAAGCGTTGTTGTGTAGAAATACGAGGTTATAAATTATCAGTAGATTTAATACCGATAAAGTTTGGAGAATTTGATGTAACTCTTAGGATGGATTGGTTGTTTAACCAAGGTGCAATTATAGATTGTCAAATGAAATGAATTAACCTTCAGACATTGAAGAAACCTATGGTAGTGTTTTACGGTAGCAAGGCACCGGGATGTTCATGTTGTCTTACCATGACACAAACTAGGAAATTATTGAGGAAGGGATATGTAGGTTATCTGTGTCATGTTGTTGATACCTAGAAAGTTGGAGCAATGATGGAACAAATACCTATAGTCAAATAATTCGTGGATGTATTTCCAAGTGAATTACCAGGTCTTCCACCGGATAGGGAGATCGAATTTGTAATATATATTGTGCCAGGAGCGGCACCAGTTTTAAAGGCACCGTATTGTATAGCGCTAGTAGAGATGAAGGAATTGATGGTTCAATTACATGAACTGTTGGATAGAAAATACATTCAACCGAGTGTTTCGCCGTGGGGAGCACCAGTACTATTTGTGAAGAAGTAGGATGGATCGCTGAGACTTTCTATTGACTACCGAGAGTTGAATAAGTTAACGATAAAGAATAAATACCTATTGCCCAGGATCGATGATCTCTTTGATTAATGAAAGGGGCAAAATATTTTTCTAAAATAGATTTACAAACGGGGTATCATCAGTTAAAAGTTAGTAAGGAGGATATACCTAAGACGACATTTAGGAGTCGTTACGGCCATTATGAGTTTTTGGTAATGTCCTTTGGGTTGACGAATGCACCAGCTGCATTCATGGATATGATGACCAGAGTGTTCAAACAATATTTGGACAAGTTCCTCAAAGTGTTTATCGATGATATTCTAGTCTATTCTTAGACGACAGAAGAGCATGTTGAACACCTAAGATTAGTGTTAGAGACACTAAGGAAGGAAAAGCTATACGTAAAATTCACTAAGTGTGAATTTTTCCTAGAAATGGTGCAGTTTTGGGGACACGTTATTGATAGAAATGGAATTTCAGTGGACCTAGTAGAGCTAAAAGCAGTGATTAATTGGGAACAACCGAAAACACCAACAGAGGTACCAAGTTTACTAGGGTTAGCGGGATACTATCGAAGATTTATCCAAGATTTTTCTAAGATAGCTACTCTGTTGACTAATTTGACAAGAAAGACACTGAAGTACGTGTGGACTGAGAAGTGTGAAAACAGTTTTCAACAACTGAAGAAAAGGTTAAGTGAAGCACCTATATTATCTTTACCCGATGATACAGGGAATTTTGTTGTTTAAACCGATGCTTCGCATAGAGAACTAGGTTGTGTGCTCATGGAGCATGACAAGGTCATTACGTACGCATCACGACAGTTAAAGGATTATGAGAAAGTTTATCCTACTCATGATTTGGAACTGGCAATGGTGGTATTTGCCTTAAAGACTTGGAGACATTATCTATATGGGGAAAAATGTGAGATATACACAGACCATAAAAAGTCTAAAATATATCTTCACATAAAAAGACTTAAATATGAGACAAAGAAGATGGATGGAGTTGATAAAGGAATACGACTGTCATATTCTGTATCATCTAGGAAAAGCAAATGTAGTGGCCGACGCCTTAAGTAGAAAGGGTCAGGAAAAGTTGTCTACGTTAACGGCTCAAACTGAGTTAATAACAAAGATGGCTAGAATGGAGTTAGAGGTGAAGTTACCAAGTGAGTTAGATCAGAAACTATTTACAATGGAGATTCGATCTACCATTACAGAGAGAGTCAAAGAGGTACATGTGACGCCCCCAAATTCGGGTCTCTTTCAACCCGACAGATGGTGCTCCATAGTGCAACAGTTCACACAGACATTCAATTGAAATGCCTCAAAAGAACGAATATGTCTCATATATATACCAAAATAATATTACCATTCCCCAGGTTCGTTATAACCGTTACATTTGTTCTTGTCATAATATCACATATTATCATTACAAACCTATACTATTACATAGGTAGTCTACAGGCTCGCTTTAGTCTTCACTTTATCCTTGTCGAATCCCTTGATCGTATCGTTTAAGCTGCATTCATATGGTTCAAGTAAGAATGAGCATAACAAGCTCAGCAAGTATAACAATTTTATTTTTAAAAACATGCTTGAA
Organism: Panax notoginseng; assembly: GCA_016801055.1. Classification (NCBI taxonomy): domain Eukaryota; kingdom Viridiplantae; phylum Streptophyta; class Magnoliopsida; order Apiales; family Araliaceae; genus Panax; species Panax notoginseng. Next base: position 195,089,465 of record CM029013.1, on the reverse strand, counting down.
ACATAAGAATCGTATATCTTTAATAACTGGATGATAGTTACTAAGTACTATCAATAACTTAACATAGCGTTTCTTTTCCTTCAAAATATTTTACAATAACATTATTCCATGAATCATCAATTCTAGTTCAAGACGTGAACGTCTTATAGTTTCTTTGAAAAGGACGACCCGACACGAAGTCCGTAAGTCCGGTATAGCTTACGAGCACTTCTGAGTGATCAGCTCGTACTACTCTATGTTGATCAACACTACATCTATTAAATGTGTGTACGTTTAAGTTGTGGAAACCTCACGTGCCCATCGAATACTCGATGAAAAAAACATTTGTTTATACATATTCAGGCTTACCTTGAATCCGTACCAAATAGTTGGCGTAGGATAGCATTAGCAATTCTATATTGAAAGACTTGTAAACAGTTTAATCAATCTATCAAGATTAGTCTAGCCGAGCTAAAACTGGCATCGACTCTTTCTTCAAAACCATACATGCATCTCATAATTTGAATCATTTGAAAACCTGGCTAACACGAAGGTTAGACAAGCGTTTAGGAAAAACTTGCCTTCAACGTCTGCTACAGTATAAATACGTTTCCCTTGAGTCTTTAAAGTCTCTACAACACATAATCACATAACATACCATATTAGGTTATGAATGAACCTACATAGCTCCTAAAGAATCTTACTCTTCTTCTCAATCTAATCCCTTATTAGATTTGTTATTTATGGGTTCCGGCTTTCCGTCATTCTTTACATCATTCTTACCAACTTCGTTCTCTTATAACACTTAAGTGAAATTACATCATTAATACAACTCGGCTCGAGTTAATCATCTTTCCTTATGGTTTACTAATGTTCTTACATTATTAAACGATATTTTAATCGTCCTTGGTTAAGTACGTTTATTGCATACCATTTGCGTTCATCTTCAATCGACTTTCCTTAACCCTAAGTGATCCTACTTGGGGTTTAATCATGACTTAACAATGTTACTTCATGTTCATTAGGTCTATGTTACTTCATTACCTCTCTTTCTATCTTCATAAACAATCCTCTCTATGCAAACCCTAGTGCTGGCGCCGCGGCGCCATCTTTTCTTCTTTGTGCCGCGCTGCGGTGTCGCACCTTAGGGCTTGGAAACCGGACTCGACGCTGCGGCGTGATTCCCTTTGATAATTGTCGCGCCGCGGTGCGACTCTTCAGTAGGTTTCACCTTTGCTCGGCCATGCTCGGCTCTGCGGCGTGACCTATTTTGCCTTGGGTTGGCGCCGCGGCACCAACTCTGTGCACCAGAAAAATTTTCAGTTTTGAAATTTTGTGAACTTCCCAGACGCATAACTTCTTCATTATAAGTCCGAATTGGCTCGTTCAAAAGCCTACGGTTCACAAATTATGTAATCTACATGATCATTCAAGAATTTTATCTATTCGATTTCGTTTGCTAAAAATTCACCGATTAGTCCATTTTCAATGAAAACTGTAAACGTTCGTGAACGTTCAACGCTCGTTTCTTCGTTCTAAGTCGGAATCCGGCCATTTTCTAGTCCGCAACTCTATAATGACAAATACTACTTGTCTCCAGTGAAATCCAATGTTTCCAAACTCAATATCAAAATTCGACTTCCATTCCGAGAATTTCACGAATTCGACGATCGTCGTTTAATCGTGCAAATTCCTGCGAAACTTCGTTACTTGAGATTTTTAAACCATTTCACTTGGATTCAATCCATTATACTATCATATTGACACAAATGCTTCGTTAACTTATATTCATGATAAGTTATTACTAGTTCATTGTGAGTTTAGAACTTATGAAAATATGAATTACTTATATTTTCAATACTCATAACTTATGTCTTCTTTTCATATAACTTATTATGGATGATGACTTCGATCCATTATTCATGCTTCTTATTATCATACTAACTTCATTAATGTAACCATGTTACAAGTTCCTACAAGTTATTATGCATTCATTAGTGTTCTTCACAAGGTCTTAACCTATATGATTACGAATAGATTATTCATGACTTATCCGGCTTATTATGACTTAAGCCCTTTGATTCATTATTCCAACCTCTTCTTAGCATGTTAGCTCTACCAATACCCCCTTCTCTAACAATAGAAAAGAAAGAGAAAAATGGTTCAAGAACACTTACTCTTTGATGATCACTTGATTCTTTCTTGTGCTTACTTCTTACTTCCAAGTATAACTTTTGCTAACTTATTATCTCTAACCAATAAGCTATAAGTTTATTGGTGGAAAACTTAACAAGGAAAGTTCTTATTCTCTCAACCAAATAAGTTACTTATATATGAGAGGAGTTGGATGAAAATGAAACAACCACAAAATGAACTTCAAGCTCTCTATTTATAGGAAATCCTAGATGAGGGTATAATGGTCAAAAGGTCATCCACCTCCTTACTATTCATTACTTCCTAATTAAGTTAACTTGGTCACCACTTCTACCTAGCCACCAAGTCACTTGCTCACCACTTAAGTTATCCATTGCTTAGTCATTAAGTCTCTTGCTAATCACACAATTTGTTTGCCCATCAAGTCTACCCACTTTACACTTGGATTGCTCCATGGATCATGGCTAATTCATTGGGCTTGGTTAATTCATCCAACTACTTCCTTAATGGGCTTGTGCTACACGATTTGAACTCATGATATACCAAACATTTGGGCTTGATTGTCACATTATATTGGACTCCTACTATTAAGTTTGTAATCCTACAAGTCCATTCCCTTTAAATTACATAACTTAACATTTATACCCCACGTAGAATCTTTGTATGCTATCTCGTATATTAATTCTCAATATACGTTATCTCATTCTTCATACATGATAGTACAATACGTCGTATTATACTTATATTCAATACTTGGCTCACATAATACTTAACAAATCCTACCAATTCTACAAATTCATTACAATTGGCTTACATCCATATAACGTATAATCACGTATAATTCTCGTATTCTAGCTCGTATACTTATTCCACATATATGACATACCATTATTCATACGTACTCGTATAATACTTCGTATCATACTTGTATTCATTACATCGTATAATACTTACGTAGTATGCGATCATCGCTTAATCCATTACTCGCATTACATTTCCTTCTCGTAAATCATTTTCCTTAAAAGTTAGGTTTTTAGTCCACAGGCGAAATATTACGTTTTCCATAACTGAAATATTATTGGATATTCTATCTCACATCGATATTCTATCATTACGTATTTCTCGGAAGTTCAAAAATAATTCCCGAGAAGAAATGCGTGAATAGTGTTTTTCAAAAAATTTCTCGGAAAGCTTTTATTTTCGTCTTGAAAATTCAAACACTTTAATTCTACCACGTAGCCAAAATCCTACGATGTTCTGACATTTCTAGGTCACAGAACGATGTTCGATTAGCTTGCTCCACAAATAATCAATTAAATTCATTTAATAAAAATAAAAATTTAATTCTCAAAAATTCGATTTTCTGGGGCGTTACACTCTTCCCTCCTTATAAGGGTTCTGTCCCCAGAATCTTGCTAATCATACTTATACCACAGAGAAAAAATTTTCTTTCTTTTAATCTCGAGTTCCCACAATGCTTCTTCGACATTGGGGTTCTTCCATTTCACCTTCACCGAAGGTATTATCTTAATTCATATGACTTATCACTTCCTATCAATAATCTGAGTTGGAAGTTAAACACTTATTAACACATTACGCGATCTCTATATCATCCCAGTTATCCTTTTAACTCGGATTTATATGGAACTCAAATTCCTCCTCCAAAATAAGACTATACTTAGTCTTCTACTTATCCTGCATCATCTTCTTCATTTGCTTGTACAACTCGGTACTTAATCGTACTTATGTAACTCGTTCCATCATCGTGGATTGAGTCCATCTTGTGCAAAACATTTCTACCCTTTCATTCCGTAATTTAACTTCTAACTTTGACCTTGCCATTTCCGTTATTAACTCATTATGAGTCGTTAATATTGATAACTTTCAATACCCCTCCTACTTAGTGTGTCAGCTTCTACGTTTACCTTCCCTGAATGATATAAGATATCACAGTCCTCTCTCTACTGCATATTCAACTCCTTCCGTGTGGAGATATATTTCAAACTCTTAGAGTCCGTGTATATCTCACTTTTCTCCCAATATAAATACTATCTTTAGAGTTTTAATTTAAAACTTCAGCTGCCAATTCTGGATCATAAGTAGGATAGACCTTCTTATAATCCTTAACTGACATATCACATACACACTGACATTGCCATGCTATAAGAGCACGTAATCATGTCATCAATGCGAACATCGAGATACACTACAAAATTCCCCGTATCACATGATAAAGATAATACAGGTGCCTTAATCAACCTTTCTTTTAAATCCTGTGACGCTAATGGTACCTTCAACCATAGCATCTCACAAGGGTACCTATCAATTTATCACCGACTTACTCGACGCTCCTTACGACAAATCTAACTTCAGTACATTAGTCAACCTAAATGACATAACTAGAAACTTGTCATAACTATAACGTGTTCTGAATGTCATCTTAGGTATCTCCTCCTTCTTCCTTACTTTCAACCGACTATACCCCATACATATATCTATCTTTATAAGAATTCTTTGCCCCTCTCAACTGACCAAATAGATCATCGATCCTGGGCCATGGGTATTTACTCTTAACTACTAACTTACTCCTATTACGATAGTCGATACGCAACCGTAACGACTCATCCTCTTCTTTAACATCCTACTAACTTACATCCAGGTGAGACGACAAGACGTCTCTGTGTTTTATTATCATATATTACTACCTTGTGTTTTCTGAAAAACTGAAGGTTCAGACTTTTCTTATAACTATTTATTATAGTTCTATGGTTAATCAACCCATTCATACCGAGAATTTCCTCAAATTCTCTCAACATGAACAGTACTTATCTACTGATACCTACTTACTTCGATTATCCATGAAATAATTTTCACGAATATGATTTAACTAAAGTTAATCCCTCCTCCTCTATCTTAATGTTTAAAAATATTCATAACCCCTTTGAGACAGACTCCTAGATGAGTCTTTCCATCTGTTTTATACACTCTGATCCTACGCTTAGGATCCCCTTGTCCCACTCCAATATTCCGGGAGTTATAATTCTTTCTTCTTGGCATACTGCCATTGGCATTCTCTATCTTGGTTTCTCCCTCTCCCTTACTTTCATTCTTCCTCTCTTTGTGGTATTGAGTCTACGCTTCACTACCACCTTCTGTTATAATTACCTTCTCCAGAATGATCCCATAGGAAACACTCTAGAACACCAAAATCCTACTATAGAGCTAGGGTTTCAGGCCCTGCTCTAATCTACGAGTCTTCATCTCTTCCGTGTTCACTAGATGTGAAACAAACCTCGCCAATTGTATTTGTCCTCATCTTGGGGAACCGTCATGTCCCCTTACTTAAGTTCTAAGAATTTAATCTCCATCCTCCCTCGTACACTTGTAGGGAAATAATTCTCGAAGTAAACCTTCTTGAATTATTCCCATGCTACCACATTTGTTCTAGCCCCACCCTGGTGAGCCTCCCACCAAAGGTTGGCTTCCCCCTTTCGCTAAGTAAGTTGCAAAAGAAATCCTTTGCGCCTCAACTACGTTTGTAATAACAAACACCTTCTCCACTTATTTTACCTTGGTCAGGGCATCTACTGGGTCCGTCGTTCCTTTGAACTCTGACGAACCTACGCTTTTAAACTCTTTAAAGATAGTCATTCTAGCTACTCTAGGTTCCGCGAGTATTCTACCCCGGTTTAGTCAAATGCAGTCTTTAATAAATTAACGAACTCTTGCATAGGGTTGTTCAAACCCCCTTCATTATCATTATATGATTTCACTTCCTGATTACGTTATCTTTTCCTTAGCGGCATTTCCTGATTAAATAAATAAAATTTCATTATTATCTATTTACTTACTTCGTTATTAATCGCCACATGCCAAATTGCATCATAACAAATCAATTCCATGAAAACTTCATTATATACATATGCTTCTTCATAGTTTGAAACTATTTACAATTTACGTTCATAGCCAACAACTATTACATTTGTATCCCAAACTTGAACTTCAGAAAATTTTGGATTTACAAAAAGACTACCCTTTTATACAAAGGAGGGTTTTACGCCATTACACACATACATATAACTTTAGATGTCTAATAATGCATAACAGCGTCCTCGTGTTTCCCATTCGCAATCTTCGCTACAGTATCCCGACTAATCATATGACGGGTTTGTCCTGACTCAACGGAATAACAAGCAACCTTCATCTTGAAATCCTTATGAGCACTCTCATGGATGTAAGACATCCGGGCTATCTTCCGATCCTTCTCCCCAAGTTCTCTACGAAGCTCATCGGCCTCTGCCTTAAAATTCATAGCCTGCTCTGCCATAAGCACCTGCTTGTCGTGCTCTAACTCAAAATCTGCTTCTGTAGACATCTTAGCTTCATGGAGATAACTAATCTCTTCACTTTGATTCTGCACAACTGTACCCAGTTGCACATTCCTGTCAAGCGCTGCCAGATACAATACTTCCATTGCATCTGGAGGTGATGACTCCAATGTAGGTACCACCGTAGTAACCGATGTTACCTCTCTTTCTTCCTCCACCTCATTCATCATACTAAGGTATGATGATATATCCATCTCTCCCTCAGAGTAGTCTTCCTCAGAAAAGTACTCCTCTGTCTCCGACTCCTCTAGAATCACTATTGGTACCCCCACCACTGGCATAGGTACAGGCTCTACTCGGTTCACAAGCTCTTCGCTCACCGCGTGTATATCTCTATACATCAAGCTATCAATCGACATCCTACAATAACACATATGTTGATTAGTACATAGCACAGAATCGTATAAGCACAAATCACATTTAATTTATTTAGGGTTACTTTCCATCTTTTAAATCTTTTGATATTGAGTTTCCTCATTACCTTATTGACTCATTCAACTCAAGTAAAGCTCAAGTTTACTCCATTCGGACTTCTCTTCCTTAACGAGGTTATTAGCCTAAGGTTCTTCCCCCCTTAAGTTTTATAACCTAATGCTTTGATACCAACCTGTGACGCCCCCAAATCCGGGTCACTTTCAACCCGACAGATGGTGCTCCACGGTGCTACAGTTCACACAAACATTCAATTGAAATGCCTCAAAAGAACGAATATGTCTCATATATATACCAAAATAATATTACCATTCCCTAGGTTTGTTATAACTGTTACATTTGTTCTTGTCATAATATCACATATTATCATTACAAACATATACTATTACATAGGTAGTCTACAAGGTCGCTTTAGTCTTCACTTTATCCTTGTCGAATCCCTTGGTCGTATCGTTTAAGATGCATTCATATGGTTCAAGTAAGAATGAGCATAACAAGCTCAGCAAGTATAACAATTTTATTTTTAAAAGCATGCTTGAAACATAAGAATCGTATATCTTCAATAACTGGATGATAGTTACGAAGTACTTTCAATAACTTAACATAGCGTTTCTTTTCCTTCAAAACATTTTACAATAACAATATTCTATGAATTATCAATTCTAGTTCAAGACGTGAACGTTTTATAGTTTCTTTGAAAAGGACGACTCGGCACGAAGTTCGTAAGTCCGGCATAGCTTACGAGCACTTCTGAGTCATCAACTCATAGTACTCTATGTTGATCAACACTACATCCATTAAACGTGTGTGCGATTAAGTTGTGGCAACCTCACGTGCCCATCGAATACTCGATGAAAAAAACATTTGTTTATACATATTCAGGCTTACCTTGAATCCGTACCAAATAGTTGGCGTAGGATAGCGTTAGCAATTCTATATTGAAAGACTTGTAAATAGTTCAATCAATCTATCAAGATTAGTCTAGCCGAGCTAAAACTGGCATCGACTCTTTCTTCAAAACCATACATGCATCTCATAATTTGAATCATTTGAAAACCTGGCTAACACGAAGGTTAGACAAGCGTTTAGGAAAAACTTGCCTTCAACGTCTGCTACAGTATAAATACGTTTCCCTTGAGTCTTTATAGTCTCTGCAACATATAATCACATAACATACCATATTAGGTTATGAATGGACCTACATAGGTCCTAAAGAATCTTACCCTTCTTCTCAATCTAATCCCTTATTAGATTTGTTATTTATGGGTTCCGGCTTTCTGTCATTCTTTACATCATTCTTACCAACTTCGTTCTCTTATAACACTTAAGTGAAATTATATCATTAATACAACTCGGCTCGAGTTAATCATCTTTCCTTATGGTTTACTAATGTTCTTACATTATTAAACGACACTTTAATCGTCCTTGGTTAAGTACGTTTATTGCATACCATTTGCGTTCATCTTCAATCGACTTTCCTTAACCCTAAGTGATCCTACTTGGGGTTTAATCATGACTTAACAATGTTACTTCATGTTCTTTAGGTCTATGTTACTTCATTACCTCTCTTTTTATCTTCACAACTAATCCTCTCTATGCAAACCCTAGTGCTGGCGCCGCGGCGCCAGCTTTTCTTCTTTGTGCCCCGCTGTGGCGTCGCCCCTTAGGGCTTGGAAACCGGACTCGACGCTGCGGCGCGATTCCCTTTGATAATAGCCGTGGCACGGCGCGACTCTTCAGTAGGTTTCACCTTTTCCCGACCATGCTTGGCGCTGCGGCGTGACCTATTTTGCCTTCGGTTGGCGCCGCGGCACCAACTCTGTGCACCAGAAAAAAATTTCAGTTTTTAAATTTTGTGAACTTTCCGGACGCATAACTTCTTCGTTATAAGTCCGAATTGGCTCGTTCAAAAGCCTACGATTCACAAATTATGTAATCTACATGATCATTCAAGAATTTTATCTATTCGATTTCGTTTGCTAAAAATTCACCTATTAGTCCATTTTCAATGAAAACGGTAAACGTTCGTGAACGTTCAACGCTCGTTTCTTCGTTCTAAGTCAGAATCAGGCCATTTTCGAGTCCGAAACTCTATAATGACAAATACTACTTGTCTCCATTGAAAACCAACGTTTCCAAACTCAATTTCAAAATTCGACTTCCATTCTGAGAATTTCACGAATTCGACGATCGTCGTTTAATCGTGCAAATTCCGACGAAACTTCGTTACTTGAGATTTTTAAACCATTTCACTTGGATTCAATCCATTATACTATCATCTTGACACAAATGCTTCGTTAACTTATATTCATGATAAGGTATTACTAGTTCATTGTGAGTTTAGAACTTATGAAAATATGAATTACTTATATTTTCAATACTCATAACGTATGTCTTCTTTTCATATAACTTATTATGGATGATGACTTTGATCCATTATTCATGCTTCTTATTATCATACTAACTTCATTAATGTAACCATGTTACAAGTTCCTACAAGTTATTATGCATTCATTAGTGTTCTTCACAAGGTCTTAACCTATATGATTACGAATAGATTATTCATGACTTATCCGGCTTATTATGACTTAAGCCCTTTGATTCATTATTCCAACCTCTTCTTAGCATGTTAGCTCTACCAATACCCCCTTCTCTAACAATAGAAAAGAAAGAGAAAAATGGTTCAAGAACACTTACTCTTTGATGATCACTTGATTCTTTCTTGTGCTTACTTCTTACTTCCAAGTATAACTTTTGCTAACTTATTATCTCTAACCAATAAGCTATAAGTTTATTGGTGGAAAACTTAACAAGGAAAGTGCTTATTCTCTCAACCAAATAAGTTACTTATATATGAGAGGAGTTGGATGAAAATGAAACAACCACAAAATGAACTCCAAGCTCTCTATTTATAGGAAATCCTAGATGAGGTTATAATGGTCAAAAGGCCATCCACCTTCTTACTATTCATTACTTCCTAATTAAGTTAACTTGGTCACCACTTCTACTTAGCCACCAAGTCACTAGCTCACCACTTAAGTTATCCATTGCTTAGTCATTAAGTCTCTTGCTAATCACACAATTTGTTTGCCCATCAAGTCTACCAACTTTACACTTGGATTGCTCCATGGATCATGGCTAAATCATTGGGCTTGGTTAATTCATCCAACTACTTCCTTAATGGGCTTGTGCTACATGATTTGAACTCATGATATACCAAACACTTGGGCTTGATTATCACATTATATTGGACTCCTACTATTAAGTTTATAATCCTACAAGTCCAGTCCCTTTGAATTACATAACTTAACATTTATACCCCACATATAATCTTTGTATGCTATCTCGTATATTAATTCTTAATATACGTTATCTTATTCTTCATACATGATAGTACAATACGTCGTATTATACTTACATTCAATACTTGGCTCACATAATACTTAACAAATCCTACCAATTCTACAAATTCATTACAATTGGCTTAAAGCCTTATAACGTATAATCACGTATAATTCTCGCATTCTAGCTCGTATACTTATTCCACATATATGACATACCATTATTCATACGTACTCGTATAATACTTCGTATCACACTTGTATTCATTACATCATATAATACTTACGTAGTATACGATCATCGCTTAATCCATTACTCGCATTACATTTCCTTCTCGTAAATCATTTTCCTTAAACGTTAGGTTATAAGTCCACAGGCGAAATATTACGTTTTCTATAACTGAAATATTATTGGATATTCTATCTCACATCGATATTCTATCATTACGTATTTCTCGGAAGTTCAAAAATAATTCCCGAGCAGAAATGCGTGAATAGTGTTTTTCAAAAAAATTCTCGGAAAGCTTTTATTTTTGTCTTGGAAATTCAAACACTTTAATTCTACCACGTAGCCAAAATCCTACGATGTTCTAACATTTCTAGGTCATAGAACGGCGTTCGATTAACTTGCTCCATAAATAATCAATTAAATTCATTAAATAAAAATAAAAATTTAATTCTCAAAAATCCGATTTTCTGGGGCGTTACAGTACAACTCAGAGATGATGAGTGTGACCAGATGAAGAAACAGCTAGCAGATGAAAAAGAGATAAAAGTATAGTCTCAATAATGAAGGGTTATTAAGATTTGAAGGAAGAATTTGTGTTCCAAGTGAAACAGATTTAAAGGAGGAAATATTACAAGAGGCTCGTAGTTCAAGGTACTCGATTTATCCTGGTAGTACTAAGATGTATCAAGACCTTCGGCATAATTTTTGGTGGCCAACTATGAAGAGAGAGATAGCAGAATATGTAAGTAGGTGCTTAACTTGTCAAAAAGTTAAGGCCGAACTATAAGGGTTTGTGAAAATCAAAGTAGCAATCAAATTGCAAAAATAGCGGAAGTAAAGTAAAATCGGATTTTCAAATTTTTCATAAACTAATTACCCGGATTATCCTTTATGCATATTATTAATTAAAACGAATAACAAGAAGTTATAAAATTATACTCTTATAGATACGAGCTTCCACAGGTACAAGTTCGACTCCTACTTCTCCGCGATCTCCTTGAATCTCTGGGTAAATTCCTTCCTTTAATCAATGATAGCCACCAAAGTGTATGGCCTCTATAGGTGATCCACCAAGGAAGAAGAATTTTCAAGAAGAATGGTATATTGGCTCAAACCCTATTTTTTCCTATCTCTATAGAAAAAGGGAAGTACTCTCCAACTCTTGGAATTACGTATATCTTTGATATCTGATATAAGATTTCTCTTATAAAGATATCAGGTAATCCTATTTAATTAAAATAAGGTATTATTTATTTAATTAAACATCTTTAATTAAATAGGCTCCCAAATCTTATTAGAGATAATTAATTAAACTCCTTTAACTAATTTTTTCTCGTAATCCTATTATGAATAAATGAGAGTACTTATATTAAATTAATTCCTAAACTCTTTTAGAAATTAAAATAATAAAAATTATAATAATATTAATAAGACTTCTCTTATTAATTTATATTTAATATTTTTAAAATATTAAATAATAAATATTAAGTTATTTAGTTTATTCTATCACAATAGATTAAATTAAATATACTTAACATATTATTACGATTATGCCATTAACTTCTTAAATAATTATTCTTCCTTTTATGGTGTGACTCTTTAAATTCTCCATATTAAACCAGTTGTGAATAAATCAATTAGAACAATTCTAATCTTATTTAAATAAATAAATTAAACTATCAATTTATTTAAATAAATAATATTTATTCTACAAGAGGGATAAGCCTCCCTAGCCATCAACGACTTTTCAGATAATATAGATTTCAACATTAATCATAAAAGAACCTTTGAGTAAATAGTTACCGTACAATTCAATTCTTCCACCATACAATGTCTCAATTAAATATAAGACATGAAATTACTGTCAAGTCTTATTTTATTTAATTATATGTATTTCGATTCCTAAATGCACAACTCCTAATGAATGCAAATTAGAAACTACTTTCTAATTTTATTCCACATTGGCCAATGATTCCTGGGTTCTCATTTATCGAATCACATAGGACATTTTTTTCTTTTACTAGAAGTGATAGATTCTTTATTGATCATTCATTATCTCCATATATAACTTATTACACCCAAGCATACCCTTTGATATACTCTAAAAGTCTTAAGGAATAAGTCAAAGAGTAATTCATTATATATAAGATACTATGATGAGCTCAAGTCTAAGGATCATTTGTACTACTATCACTACGGGAATTCCTATTGACATGCAAGTAAAACTCCATTAGGTATTCCTTAGCGAGTCACGTTCAGTGAACTTATTCTCTAATAAGCACCTACATACTTGCTTTAGTGTCTCCATACAAATAATCATGATATCAATCCTCCTCATCCAATGAACAAGCAATGTACGTACCAATCTATCCGGATTCACTAATCCCCTTTTTAGTAATCCATTGATTGGGAGCATTTTAATTTTAAGCTATCTAAAAATTTAGATCACATTAGCATGATATCATCATGATTTTAAAAGCATTACTTAAAACTATAGGTTTATCACTTATTATTAAAACAACACCAAGTCGATAATTAAATGCCTTTAATGAATAATTCTTTTATTAATAAATAAATAAGATTGATTACAAACTATATATTTTATCATCATACATGATTGGCTTATATGCATACTACTCTCAATCTCCCACTTCCACTAAAGTCAATTGTCGTGGTATCTCATACCCATCTTCTCTAAGTGACGATCGAACTGCTGTTGTGTTAACGCTTTAGTAAATGGATCCGCAATATTGTCTTGAGAGTCCACACGCTCCAGGGTGACGTCTGCTCTTTCAATGATCTCTTTGATCAAATCAAGCCACCATAACACGTGTTTAGATTTCTGATGAGACCTGGGTTCCTTAGCATGCGCAACAGCTCCAGTGTTGTCACAGAATAAAGGTATTTGTCCTATAATGCTAGGAACCACATCAAGTTTGGTAATGAACTTCTTCATCCAAACAACTTCCTTTTCAACTTCACTTGCAGCTATGTACTCTGCCTCTATCATTGAATCAACAACTATTTGTTGTTTGGAACTCCTCCAACTCACTGCGCCACCATTTAAGGTAAACACATACCCCGAAGCGGATTTAATGTCATCTTGGTCCGTTTGAAAACATGAGTCTGTGAAGCCCTTTAGTTTCAATTCAGACCCACCGTAGACAAGAAATACATCCTTAGTTGTTCTTAAGTACTTTAGGATATTTTTCACTGCCTTCTAGTGTTATTCTCCTACATCTGATTGATATCTGCTTGTTACACTAAGTGCATAAGAGACATCTGGTCTAGTACATATCATACCGTATATGATAGATCCTATTGCTGAAGTATAAGAAATCTTACTCATACGGTCTCTCTCCTTAGGTGTCTTTGGGACCTGTTTCTTGGAGAGATTTATTCCATGGCTCATCGGCATGAGACCTCTTTCGGAATCTTCCATGCTAAACTTCTTTAGCATCGAGTCAATATATGTTCCTTGGGATAAGCCAAGCATCCTTTTAGATCTATCTCTGTAGATCTTTATCTTCAAAAATATAGGATGCTTCTCCCCAGTCCCTTATGGAGAAGTGTTTAGACAATCAGATTTTAATTGATTGTAGCATAGGAATATCATTCCCTATCAGTAATATATTATCAACATATAATACAAGGAATGAAACAACGCTCCCACTAACCTTCTTGTACACACATGGTGTGACGCCCCCAAAAATAGCTATACATCACCCATCTTGGGTCGCCAGATACATGATACAGAATATAAATACAAACTAATTATACAACAGTCGTGTAAAATACGACAAAACATATGTTGTGATTTTTAATACAAATATTGTCATCTAGACAATATCCACACTCAATGGAGTACTCATTACATTTATTGTCACACTATTTAACAGAATAGTGAGGACTACTAAAACTATCATCTGGTCCATCACTCCGTTCCACGACTCGTCCTAGCTATATTCTCATTTTCTGAAGAGAATAGTGAAAGAAAGGGTGAGCTCAACTAGCCCAGTAAGAAATATTATGACAAAGATAATGCAGAATAAATTATCATTAGTCTTCAACAATGTTAAACTGATAAAATACAATAGACATCAAGTTTAACTGCAGCGGAACCAGCAACCCATTAAAAGAGTCAAGTAGAGAATAAAATCTACTATCTTTTATGATTTAAAAGGTTTTTCATGACTTTTATCGCTGGGACTCAGCTTAATAAATAATCCACATCATCGAATCACCCCTACACTACGGCCAAGGATATTCTTTAGTATCACGACCACGAATTATCCATGCACTACGGCTAAAGATAATCATGTTTTCATCAACGGTCCTGATCATTCCATAAAACAATTCATCTTTGTACTGTGGCCAAAGAGAATCCATAGCCATAATCATACCAAAAACTGTCCATCGATGCACTACGGGCCAATGAGGACTTTTTCCACATCATTCGTAACATTTCAGTCATGATTACACCGAATAATTCCTGGTCATAATCATACCAAGTCCATCTATGCACTACAGGCTATAGATGACTTTCAACAAAATATAAACACGGGGATGATGGCAATGATATAAGGATTCAACAAAACAAGTTCAAGAATTAATTTACCTAAGAACAGATAACGTCCAAATTGTCAACATGATACTGCTTTGTAAAGTAAAATTCAAGAATGCTCAGAAGAATATTTTCATGAAAAGATACTGGATGAAGCGCAAATATCAAGGATATTCCACTAATTTCATGAAGTATAAAAGTCAAAACTTTAACCAAATGAGTATAATAACGAATAGAATAACAAAAGAAATCACCATGCATGCGGTACTTCGGATAGACAGGTTATTTCAACAGAATAATAAGTAACGGAACCAAGTCAGGCGAAATTCGCACCGATAGGATATTCCAACAGAATAATAAAGATGGAACCAGGTTCGGCGTAAAACGCACAGACAGGATGTTCCAACAGAATAATAAAGACACAACCAGGTCCAGCGTAAAACGCACAGACATGATATTCAAACAAAATAATAAATAATAGAATAATAGAAAAATTTCACCAAGCCGCGTATACCAGTTATTCCAATAGAATAATAAATAATGGAATAACATAAGTTCTCTTCATAAATACAAAAGAAATAATACCCCTTACGGGTACAACAAATAATATCCCTTACCGTAACTGGATATAAGAGTAGGGAAGTAGCAGAATACTTTTCTATAGTTTCTCTATAATTTCTCTCTCTAGAGTTTCAGTGAATTAGTAAGAAATAATGAAGTAATGAGCTTCTATTTATAGAAGAATGGACTGAATAGTAACTAATTCATGAACGGTCCAGATTGATTTACTTTTAATTGGACGGTCCATATTTAAAACAAAATCTTTTAAATAAAATATATATATATATATATATATATATATATATATATATATATATATATATATATATATATATATATATATATATATATATATAACAGAGAAAAAGAAATCACGGGTGAACAGTTCATAATTAGACGAAGTTCACGGGCAGAACAATTGGCAGGTCACGGATGAATTAATTCGCATGCAAGCTATATACATATAATCCTACTAACATTATATATATATATATATATATATATATATATATATATATATATATATATATATATATATATATATATATATGACGTGTGTGTAGGAGTGTGTGTGTGGTAGTGGGTTTTGGTGGAAAAGTGGAATGTTTGATAGTTAATGTTGGTTGTTTTATTATAAATTGATTTTCAGTAGTGGAGAATTTGATAGGTATATATATATATATATATATATATATATATATATATATATATATATATTATAACTTCATTCCGATAATTTTGAAAAATGAGTGAGTGAGAATCTAAATAATAAGTAACAAAATACCTCATAAATAATTACCTCAATATTTTTAACAACATTTATCATCATTATTATAATTCACAATATTAATCGACCAGGTCGTTCCCAGGAAAGAGGGGGCTTTCCACTAAAGTTTTTTTTCCCTATTGGCGCGCAATTAGGTGACCAAACCTCTCCTTGATAGAACTTCTAGACATCGTTAATATTGTAAATAATAATATTAATAACTCTGTCATCTCAATTATTGATATAATAGTATATAAAATATCGACAATAATTGAATCAAATAACGCGAGATATTATGCAGTAATTATTGTAACAATAATTGAACAAAACTGAGTGACTTCTCATTTAAGCATCAATAATAAATACCGTGTGCTACTGTGCAACTACGCGTATTACTGTACTTTTAACACCAGGTGTTTCAACAGTAAACGTTAAAACTTCCGCCGTTATTTTTATGAAAAATATTTTTGTCGTTTTCTCAATGCGACAATCATTCCGTTGCGGGGTCCACCAATGATTGTGCCGTCGTACGGATATTTCCCGACAAAAAGAATATTCCCCGACCAATCGAATATAATACAACAACTTGCATACTTTACAAAATTTATAAATATTACCTATAACTATAACATTATATCAAATCCACACCATAATATTCAAAAAAAATATTTTGAGAAATTTAAATCTTTATTCATAAAATCTGGGCTCTCACACATGATTCATCCTCATTTTTGATAAAATCAAACTCTTTGATTGTCTCATCAAAATGGATGTTCCACCTATGAGAAGCTTGCTTCAATCCATAAATGGATCGTTGTAGCTTATAGACTTGATTTATTCCAACCTTTGAAACAAATCCCTCTGGCTGTGTCATATGCACATCCTCCTCATGTTTCTCGTTGAGGAAGGCCGTTTTCACGTCCATCTGCTAGATTTCATAGTCATGGTAAGCTGTAATCGCAAGCAAAATTTGAATGGACTTGATCATCTCTATTGGAGAGAAGGTTTCGTCATAGTCAACTTGTAAGACCCCAAGTTTCATGAATAAAGATTAATTTTTCTCGAAATATATTTTTGAATATTATGGTGTGGATTTGAAATAATGTTATAGTTGTGGGTATTATTTACAAATTTTACAAATTAAGCAAGTGGTTATATAATATTCGATTGGTCGGGGAATATTCGTTTTAATAGGGAATATTCGTACGATGACACAATCATTGGTGGACCCCACAACAGAAGTATTGTCATAGTTAGAAAACGATAGAAATGTCTTGTTAAAAAAATAACGGTAAAAGTTTTACCGTTAAACAGTTGAACTACCCGGTAGTAAAAGTATAGTAATACGCGTAGTTGCATAGTAGCACACGGTATTGATTATTGATGCTTACGTGAGAAGTCACTCAGTTATACTCAATTATTGATATAGTAATTGTTACATAATATCTCTCATATTATTGATTCAATTATTGTCACAATATCATCTGCATAATATTTATTATTATTAAATCAATAATTGAGATGACAAAAGTTATTCATATTATTATTTGCAATATTGACGATGTCTAGAACGTTCTATCGAGGAGAGGTTTGGTCACCTATGTGACAACCCCAAAACAGGTCCATTCCATCCAACCTATTCTGAGTCGCCAAATACATGGTACAGAAAAATAACTACAACTTTATTACAACAATTGTCGTGCAAAATACAACAACACATATGCTGTGAGTTTGGATACAAATATATACCAAATGTGACTCATGTCCCAATCGAGGACAGCACCTCACAATGATACCTTACATAAAGGTATAGTCAAAAACTGTTTTAGAAATTAGAATCTTTGGGAAGTGCTCAAGGAAACCTTCGTACATGGGAGGCCATGCATCTAGGTTATGATAGATATCATATGGCCACAGAATTATCCTTGGTTGACCCAATAGACCCCAAAGAAAAATGAGAAGTTTACTATCATATTCTTCCCAATGGTGAGTGTAACAACCCGATATTTTTTATATAAATAAATAAGAAATTTTGCGTATAAATTTTTTTTAGGATGAGGATTTGTACAAGATATTATGTATTTATGTGGTAAATAAAAATATATTTATTACATAAATATTTACAAATAATTTTATTTTAGAATTATTGATTATTATATAAGTTTATTCTTATAATAATTACTTTTATGGTAGAAATGTTTTATTAATTATTTTCTATGAAAATATAATCATATATTATTTAAATAATATATGGAGTGATTTTTAGAATAAATATAATAATTATTTTATTATATGAATTTTAGTACAGATTATTAAGTTAACTATTTTACCTTAATTATTAAGGTTAAGTAGGAAGAATAAATCAGATATGAAATCCAAACCCTAATTTTGGATTATTGTCAAGGTACGAGAATAATAATATAATTTTAAATTTTAGTGCTATAAATATGTACAGTATATTAGTATTGATAATGGTTGGTCAATTATGGTGTTTAATTTCAAAACCCTAATATTATTTGGCTAAACCCTAATTTGGAAATCAATTGTGGGTTAAGACGGTTATTTAAATGTGTTATATATTTTATGTTGTGTGTTACATAACGTTATGATAATTAGGAAACCCTAATTGTAAATTTAAAACCCTAGGTTATATTTGAATTTCTAATAATTAGAAACCCTAATTGGAAACCTAAACTAAAGATTTTGATTAGTCAGAAATTGTGTTACTGTGGATAATAACGAGTATGATATATTTTATTAAGGTAAACCTAATTAGTAAATTAAAATTATAATGATTAGAACCCTAATTAAAGATCTAGAAACCCTAAATTATTAAAAAACCCTAATTTTCTATTAAAATCCTAATTTTTAATTAGTAAGTTATAATTAAAATTTTATTGAACTTTAGTCTTAATTGTTCAAACTCTAGAAATTATTTGGGATACCTTAAGGATTAAAATCTAGTGATTAAAACCTAGATTCAAGAGTCATGGACCAAAATAACCTTAAAATATTTATTAGTTTACTAAAATACCCTTTATGGTATTTATTTAATAATCTAGATTGTATATTCATCAACCTAGATTGCTAATTCATCAACCTAGGTCTATAGCACATGCCTAAAATCAGCCAATGCTTATCTCTTTTGCCACCTTGCATGTTAGATGCATGAATCTAGGTTGTATAAAAGGATTGAGAGAGAGAAAAAAATCATTTTGCTAGCTATTTTTGCACAAACACTCCACCTAAGTCTCTCTCTCTAAACTCACTAATTTTCAGTGCTAGATCAGTAACAAAACCGAGCCCCACTAACAGCTACAACAAATCAGTAGCCTAAGATCAAAATTTTTCAAAGAAAAGGTATAAACCCTACTTCAATTTCTGTCCAACGATTCTGTGTTAGATGTTATGTTTGATTGTTAAAATATGTTGTATAAGGTGTCTAAGGATGATCTGGGTTGCTAGATGTTAGATCCATAACATCTAGAGGCTCGGATTTAAAGATCTTCAAAGTCTGGAAATTTTTAAAGAGGCGTCTGACAGCGAATGTCAGAGCCTGTAGATCCTTATTGGTTTATGTTTTTGGTTGTTTTATGTTTTAAATATATAGCCTGGTATATGGTCTTTAAGATGCAAGTGGTAGAATAGTCATTTGATGTCTAGATTTGTTGTTATTAACGGTCAAATGCCGTTGACCGGCATTGACCGGGCATTTTCTGGGCAGCCCAGAAAGCCAGGAACCGCCTCTGACAATTTTTCAAGCGTTTAGATCTATCATGTTATTGTTGATCCGTGTTTATGGATATATCTAAGTTATACTACGTTTCTTGTACTACATCCTCAGGCCTTAAGATCACATATATAGTAAACAGGTGATGCGTAGTCGATGGTCAAACCAAGCCAGAGAAGCACGAAAGCCATTTTCTGGGTAACCCAGAAAATGCTTGATCGTGTTGTCTGACATGGGTTGACCGGAATAGATCTACTAACTCAGTTGTTGTTTTGTTGATTTTATGTAATGGATCTCTAGACTTACATGTGTTCTACAAGATAGACCTCTTAAATCGCTAAAAACGCACCTAGATCACAAGTTGTGGGAGCCCAAAACGAGCCAGTCGAACTGTTTTTCATTTCTGGGTAGCCTAGAAAATGAAGAACAGCTCTGACAGCTTGTTCAACGCTTCGGATCTCGTTAGTTATGCATGGTTTGATGATGTTGTTTGTTGGATCGTGTAGTCTTGTACTTGTACTAGATTATCTTATCAACAACATGTTCAGAAACACATTACACTCGGTTTTAACCTTGGTCAAACTAAGCAACTCGGTAACTGGCAAGGATTTCTGGGTTTGGCCAAGAACATGAAGAACACCTATAGCGACGGTTCTGTCGCTATAGGTGACCTTTAGCGACAGATTATTTATTATTTTCTGGAAATTAATAAAAAAATAGAAAAAAATAGTTTTTAATTATAAAAAATACAAAATAAATTATTAAAAATTATTAAAAATTCCGAAAATTAGTTTTTAATTATTTTTATTATATTTCATAAATATTTAATATTTTTGAAATATGAAAAGCATTTAATTTATTTAATTATAATATTAAATAAATTATTTAAAAATGATTTTTATATTAGAAAAATCATTAAAAATTATATTATGATATAAGAAAATATTTTAAGTTATTTTTAATGACTTTTAATATTTTATGATAAATTTTATTAATAAATTAATATTAATGGTAATTAATTTATTTACTAAATGAATTAAGTAAATTAATTAAAAATGATTTTATTATATTAAAAATCATATTAAATGAAAATAAAGTGTTTAAAAATATTTTAAGTTATAAAATATAACTTTTAATATTTAAAGGATAATTTTATTAATAATTTAATATTAATGATGATTAAGTTATTATTATTGACATTAAATTTATTTAATAATTATATTAAATAAATAGTTTAAAAATGGTTTTATTAATTTAAAAATCATTTAAAATGGATATAAATGAATTAAAAATATTTTAAGTTATGAACAATGACTTTTAATATTTTGATGAATAGAACATTAATACTTTAATATTAATGTTAATTATTTAAAAATAATTTTAAATATTTTAAAAATCATTTAAGGGTAATATTAATACTTTAAAAGTATTTTGAGTTATTATACATAACTTTAATATTTTGAAAATGATTTCATTAATAGTTTAATACTAATTAAATATTAATGATAATAGAATTGATTAGTATTTAAATCATTTTAATATGATTCCGATGTTTGAAAATTTAGGATAAATTATAATAAATATTTTAAAATTATATTGAGTCATTTAAAAATAATATGACTGATATTTACGGATATTGAGTTATAGTGTAGAGTCTTAGACTCGATAATTACCCTATAAAGTTGTAGGTAGACCGACATGTTTCAGAACTTGATCTGGACTTAGATATTTTGATTGTATAAGTGATTATTTGTGATTCAATGGTTGTTAAATTTATATGTCAATGTGATTAGGATATGTGCTAACTGCAATAAGCAGTGTTATGTGTTATAGTATATTGTTCTAATCGAACGAACGATCTTATTAATGATAGGTCGTGAGATAAGCGATAAAACTAAGTTGCATATTGTAAGCAGCGCATCAGGCAAGTATCTAACCTTTGCATTTTCTTTATGCAATGGATGTGAGTAAGATTGTTTCTAAACTATATTATTATTGTACAGATTATGAACTTTATATTATATAAGCTCATTGAATATCAACATGTTAGTATATAATAATTCGGACTTATATATTCTGTTCGTTAATTTCTAGAAATGGTTAAACAAGTGTCCCCACTTGGATAATCATTGTATTTAATCACATGTTGATATACCTTTGTCAATTACCTGTATACATATATGTTGAATTATAGATTATTGTTGAACAAGATAAAACTTTTGATTTGGAACCCAGAAAAGTATGAACATCCCTACACGGGAAAACCTTTTATGCGCCCAAGGCGGACAGAGTGAACGATACCCTCGTTCTTGCACGTAGTATTGATCAATGCAGGGCATAACGGGCTGATCACCCCCGTGCCCGTAAGTTATGACGGTTTACAGATGAATTTCTGTTTAACCTTTTCGAAAATGAAAACAATGTTCATGGCATGTCACTATAACCTCAGATATAGTCATTATGTAGTTTCAAAAATTTGAAAGAGAGTTGTTATGTTATTATAATTGGTCCAGAATACTTCACAACTATTGACTTGTTGTAGAAGAATAGTACAAAGAAAACATTTAAATCCTTTCAGCTTATATATATATAATTGATATGGCTTGCTGGGCACTCAAATGCTCAACCTTGCTTAATTTAAATGTTTTCAGCTAAGTGTGAACGACCAGAGAGCTCTGCTAAGAACAAGTTAAAGGGAAAGGTTGCTGAATGAATGTTATCTTATGTAATAGTTAACTTTAGTATGACAATGATATTATATTAGCTATCATGGGTTGTAATGAATGTATTAAAGGTTACGTACTTGGGAGCTAGACTCTGATAATGATGTAAATTAATTTGATCTTTTATATTATTGTTATTATTATTAGTATTATTCCGCTCGTAGAAATGGTATCGTGAAGAACCAAGTTCGGGTTTCAAGTATCCGAGTTTGGGGTCCTCACAGTGAGTCTTCTCTTGACATATCATTATCTCCACTGTCTCTAATTGAAAATTATACTTCAAACAAACACCAAGATTATATAGGTAGTGCTCGTAAAGATACTCAGCAAATAGATGAGCACAACCCTGTCTTATAATGACACGAGATTGTATGTCATTAGACATCTTGTATGATAGTGGCAAAACACCCTTCCAACGTTGTGTTCTCTTCACCCTAGATGATTCACCAAATATAACTACTAAAAGATGACCACCGTTCTATTCCCCTGTTACCCCCGCTCAACCCAACTACACTCTTATTAAAGCAGAGATTTAGAACATGTGGTAGATGATAAAATTTTCAACCATAGTTGCAGCGGAACGAGCAATCAATTAGAATAATCAAATAGACTACAAAGTCTATTATCTTCTCCATGTTAAAAATCCACCAACAATGTTTTATCCATGTAACAACAATCAACAATTCTGGTCCACAATTATATGAATAACTCATAATCATAATTGTAGTTCTAAATTTCTCTTCTCATCCAGGACGAAGATAATTTTCATCACCTATACTTACCTGAAACATCAAAAATCATGGTTACACCAAATCACATTTTCTGTTCATAATCATACTAATAACTTAATCTTTGCACTACGGCCAAAGATATTTATTTGTATAACCAATTGGTCATGTTCATCTCAACACCTGTTCATCTTTGCACTACTGGCCAAAGATATTCAACAACATGTCATCTTTGCACTACGTGCCAAAGATATTCATCAACAGACCATCTTTGCACTACAGGCCAAAGATATTCATCTACAATTCATCTTTGCACTACAGGCCAAAGATATTCCTCAACAATTCATCTTTGCACTACAGGCCAAAAATATTCCTCAACAATTCATCTTTGCGCTACAGGCCAAATATATTAATATCTCAAAGAATATATAATCATTTCAGAATTTATATAAACAATAACTATAACCATGTTGATCATTTCACCTTTGTACTTAAGCTAAAGATATTCAATTATATAGTCAATGGTCATGATCATACCAGTCAATAATTCAACTTTACACTATTGGCCAAAGGGAACCCATAGTCATGATCATACCAAAAATCTATCCATCTTTATACTCAAGTCAAAGAGAAATATCATCATTAGGGTTATAAAAAATGTTTTATATGATAATAAAATCAATATAATCAACATATATATTTAATCTCAAGAGTAATATTCATAAATTAACTATAATTTGGTCAAAAAAATAAACCAATTTTATCGTGAATAGTAACTCGTGAATAGTAACTCATGAATAGTAACTCGTGAATAGTAACTCGTGACTAGTAATTCATGAATATTAACTCGACATGAAAAAGATAGAAATTCAACAATAAAATCCATACCAATAATTCGTTATAATGATATTGAAAGAATAATATTTCTTAAGCTTATAAACAATTTATTTTAATTGTTTACACTTTACTAAATAATGCATTTAATCATCCTAAAATGCCAAACTCATAAGATTTCATTACCAATAACCAAAACCCTCATCAAAAATCTGCATATACCTCATATAGGATTCTCAAGCCATAAAATCTTATTTTCCAATTTTCTTACTTCACATAACATATTTAATTCATTTACTCATAACTAGTCTATTTTCATAAAAAATACCAAATCAGTTCCAAAAATATTTCTTTTCAGGGATTTAGCAGAATATAGTCCCATATTGAACATATATTTTTCTCAGCCTTTTTAAAATTCATTTACTATTTTTCATATGGCTAAAACCGCTGAATATTTAGACATTTATCATAAATTTTCCTTTTATCCAAAAATTCCAAAATTCACAGAGTACACTGATATTATATAGATGTACTCCCAATAAAAATTTTATCAGTTTTGGAGTTAACCACAAGGAGTTATAAGCGATTACTTTTAAAATAGTATTTTCTCATAAAATTCACAACTATTAATCTGTACATCCAAAAATCACCATTTTTGGACACAATCAGTAAAACTCATCAAAATATCATTTCAAATTTTTCTAGAATTTTCTGAAGGTCATAAGAATTACGAACTGAAAAATATAATAACCTTTAAAATCCCTTACCTCAAGAGAGCAGTACTTCGGATGAAAAACGGAGGAAACTTCTACTAAATAGCAACTCTCAAAGTATCTAAATACTCTCACAAATATGCTTGATAATATAGAGAGAGAGAGAAAATTTATGAATTATGGTGTAATTTTCAATTCTAACTTAGCTCTCAATTTATAGAAAAATGTTAGCACGCCGAAGCAGACTTAACCTACAACCTGATGGCTTTACCTGCTACTATTCCCACCCACCACATTTGAATAAAAATCTAAGCATATTTCTTCACCAACCAAGAGTGGGGCCCACCAATTCTAGAATTTTTCACCAAAATGATAAATTCCGAAACTTCAACAATTTCTAAACCAGTAATCTCTTAAAATTCATAGCAAATCATACGTTCATTTTTAATAGTTCAAAATTTTTGGACATATACTCAACTTATATATGTATAACATATCTAAAAATCACAACGATCCAACGGTCAGATTAAAAATTATAACCCTCGCAAAATATCTCAAAAATCCTAATTTGATTTTCAATACCTCCGTTCCGACAAAAATACAGATAAAACACCTCAACATTAACTCCTTCATTTTAACCACAAAAATATATCCCTCATTTATATCCACATAAAATAAATATTTCCTTATCATATGAATCAATAATTAATTATTCACAAATAATATTACAGAATCACATTTATGACAACCAGGTCGTTCCCAGGAAAGAGGGGGCTTTCCAATAAGGATTTCTCCTTATTGGCGCGCAATTAAATAACCAAACCACTCCTTAGACAGACCTTTCTAGACATTGCCAATAATGCTATCTAATAATATTATTCAAATAATATGAATTATTGATCTGATAATGGAGATGATGTGCAACAACAATTATTAAAATAACAATAATATAAAATATCAACGCAACAATTATTGAATCAATAAAATAAAATATTGAACAGTAATTATTGTGACAATTATTCAGTAGTGCCTTCTTACGTAAGAATCAATAATTTTAAAAATATTGTGCAATAACGCGTATTAATATATTTTAACCACCGGGTATTCCAACGGTAACAACTACGTCGTTAATTATAAAAACATAGTTTTTGTCATTATCTTCATCCGACCGTTTTTCGTTATGGGGCCCACAAATAGTTGCGCCGTCGTACGAATATTCCCCGACAGAAAGAATATTCCACGACCAACGAATACTTCCCGACAACAATGATTATTTTATAACCACTTGTTTATTTTGAAAAAATTTCACATTTTACCCATAACTTTAACTTTTTAACAATTTAACCATTTACTGAATTGTAATTATAAGAAAATTTGAATACTTCTATTTCGTAAAATTCGGGGTCTTACAATCTCCCCTCCTTATGAAATTTCATCCCCGAAATTTACGTACCTGATATTTCGAAGAGTTGAGAATACCTTGCTTTCATTTCAAAT
Source organism: Panax notoginseng (assembly GCA_016801055.1). NCBI lineage: Eukaryota > Viridiplantae > Streptophyta > Magnoliopsida > Apiales > Araliaceae > Panax > Panax notoginseng. The sequence goes on along the minus strand of CM029013.1, from coordinate 195,062,826 downwards.
TTTATCTCTAAGATCATCATGATTTCTCTATTGCTCATCTCCCATGATAACTTCATTTGGGTTCCTCATTTATTGGGAAGTCATGGCAACCGCCATCCCTCGAACTACTCGGCTTTGACTTGTCTGGGGCAACATTTGGTGTCATCACTACCATTGGAATATACTTTTCTATATGGCATATTCCACCCTCAACTGCTTCGTCGTACTCCTGATTCATGATCTGAATCATCAATCTTCGATCCATATCGAATTCAGGTTGACCGCTCTGTACCGGGTAATTCAAAACTCGATGTTGGGTTCTCCCAATTGCTTTTCAAAAAGAGAAATTCATATCATCTATTTTAGCCTTCTTAGATCGGATAACTCTTTCCACAATATCCACGTGTCGTGCGACTTTTGCCCATGCATTACTTATTCTCACTCGTTCAGTTTTTTCTTCTTTCAGCTCAGATTCCATCTTTATCATCTTATACACTGCCAAAGAATGCTTCTGTTCAAGCATCACATATCGGGTAACACAAGCTTCAATTGTTGCATCCTTTAGCTCCACGACCGTCTGTCGTTCTTCAGCCTTCTCTTCTAACTCATGAATACGATTTTATAATTCTACATTTTGATCATATAATATCTCTAACAAACTCTCCTCAGGTACCTCTTCTTCCTCTTCTTCCTCACTCTCAGCTGTTACCTCTGCAACCATTTCGGGTGCAACTATCAATTCTTCACTCACCACATGAATTTCTCTAATTCCTTCTTCATCTGACATCACGTTATCATGGTTGGTGATTAGAGGTATCCCCACAGTCTCATTCACTCCATTGTTAGCATTCTCAGCTGCCATTCTCAAATACTGCCATAAAACAAAGGTTAATTAAGCAAATTAACGTATCACATAATATCCATATATTATGACCAACCAACAATTAAGCTTAGGTAGGACATACTAGCAAAGGATTTACTCATCTCTCCCCTCTTAGTTATATTCCCCGATCTCTATCAGAGACCATATTCCTAAGCTCTGATACCAACTGTGACAACCCCAAAACAGGTCCATTCCATCCAACCTATTCCGTGTCGCCAAATACATGGTACAGAAAATAACTACAACTTTATTACGACAATTGTCGTGCAAAATACAACAACACATATGCTGTGAGTTTGGATACAAATATATACCAAATGTGACTCATGTCCCAATCGTGGACATCACCTCACAATGATACCTTACATAAAGGTATAGTCAAAAACTGTTTTAGAAATTAGAATCTTTGGGAATTGCTCAAGGAAACCTTCGTACATGGGAGGCCATGCATCTAGGTTATGATAGATATCATGTGGCCACAGAATTATCCTTGGTTGACCTAATAGACCCCAAAGAAAAACGAGAAATTTACTATCATATTCTTCCCAATGGTGAGTCTTTTCTTGACATATCATTATCTCCACTGTCTCTAATTCAAAATTATACTTCAAACAAACACCAAGATTATATAGGTAGTGCTCGTAAAGATACTCAGCAAGTGGATGAGCACAACCCTGTCTTATGATGACACGAGGTTGTATGTCATTAGACATCTTGTATGATAGTGGCAAAACACCATTCCAACGTTGGGTTCGCTTCACCCTAGATGATTCACCAAATATAACTACTAAATGATGACCACCGTTCTATTCCCCTGTTACCCCCGCTCGACCCAGCTACACTCTTATTACCTGAAAAGAATTGTGAAACAGAAGGGTGAGCACAACTAGCCCAGTAAAGAATATCATAGCTAAAGATAAATAAGTTATCAATAGCCTTCAACAGAATTAAATCAGAGATTTAGAACATATGGTAGATGATAAAATTTTAAACCATAGTTGCAGCGGAACGAGCAATCCATTAGAAGAGTCAAATAGACTACCAAGTCTATTATCTTCTCCATGTTAAAAATCCACCAACAATGCTTTATTCCTGTAACATCAATCAATAATTCTGGTCCACAATCATATGAATAACTCATAATCATAATTGTAGTTCTAAATTCCTCTTCTCATCCAGGACGAAGATAATTTTCATCACCTATCTTTACCTGAAACATCAAATATCATGGTTACACCAAATCACATTTCCTGTTCATAATCATACTAATAACTTCATCTTTGCACTACGGCCAAAGATATTCATTTGTATAACCAATTGGTCATGTTCATCTCAACACCTGTTCACCTTTGCACTACTGGCCAAAGATATTCAACAACATGTCATCTTTGCACTACGGGCCAAAGATTTTCATCAACAGACCATCTTTGCACTACAGGCCAAAGATGTTCATCTACAATTCATCTTTACACTATAGGCCAAAGATATTCCTCAACAATTCATCTTTGCACTACATCCCAAAGATATTCCTCAACAATTAATCTTTGCACTACAGGCCAAAGATATTCTTCAACAGTTTGTATTTGCACTACGGGCCAAATATATTAATATCTCAAAGAATATATAATAATTTAAGAATTTATATAAACAATAATTATAACCATGTTGATCATTTCACCTTTGCACTTAAGCTAAAGATATTCAATTATTAAATCAATGGTCATGATCATACCAGTCAACAATTCAACATTGCACTACTGGCCAAAGGGAACCCATAGTCATGATCATACCAAAAATCTACCCATCTTTACACTCAAGTCAAAGAGAAATATCATCATTATGGTTATAAAAATGTTATATATGATAATAAAATCAATATAATCAACATATATATTTAATCTCAAGAGTAATATTCGTAAATTAACTATAATTTGGTCAGAAAAAGAAATAATTTTTTCGTGAATAGTAACTCGTAAATAGTAACTCATGAATAGTAACTCGTGAATATTAACTCGTGAATAGTAATTCATGAATAGTAACTCGACATGAAAAAGATAGAAATTCTACAATAAAATCCATACCAATAATTCGTTATAATGATATTGAAAGAATAATATTTCTTAAGCTTATAAACAATTTATTTTAATTGTTTACACTTTACTAAATAATGCATTTAATCATCCTAAAATGCCAAACTCATAAGATTTCATTACCAATAACCAAAACCCTCATCAAAAATCTGCATATACCTCATATAGGATTCTCAAGCCATAAAATCTTATTTTCCAATTTTCTTACTTCACATAACATATTTAATTCATTTACTCATAACTAGTCTATTTTTATGAAAAATATCAAATCAGTTCCAAAAATATTTCTTTTCAGGGATTTAGCAGAATATAGTCCCATATTGAACATATATTTTTCTCAGCATTTTTAAAATTCATTTACTATTTTTCATATGGCCAAAACCGCTGAATATTTAGACATTTATCATAAATTTTCCTTTTATCCAAAAATTCCAAAATTCACAGAGTACACTGATATTATATAGATGTACTCCCAATAAAAATTTCATCAATTTTAGAGTTAACCACAAGGAGTTATAAAGCGGGTACTTTTAAAATAGTCTTTTCTTATAAAATTCACAACTATTAATCTATAAATCCAAAAATCACCATTTTTGGACACAATCAATAAAACTCATCAAAATATCATTTTAAATTTTTCCAGAATTTTCTGAAGGTCAGAAGAATTACGAAATGAGAAACATAATAACCCTTAAAATCCCTTACCTCAAGAGAGTAGTACTTCGGATGAAAAACCGGAGGAAACTTTTACTAAATAGCAACTCTCAAAGTATCTAAATACTCTCACAAATATGCTTGATAATATAGAGAGAGAAAGAGAGAAAATTTATGAATTCTGGTGTGATTTTCAATTCTAACTTAGCCCTCTATTTATAGTAAAATGTTAGCACGCCGAAGCAGACTTAACTTGTAACCTGATGGCTTTACCTGCTACTATTCCCACCCACCACATTTGAATAAAAATCTCAGCACATTTCTTAACCAACCAAGAGTGGGGCCCACCAATTCTAGAATTATCCACTAAAATGATAAATTCCGAAACTTCAACAATTTCTAAACCAGTCATCTCTTAAAATTCATAACAAATTATACATTCATTTTTAACGGTTCAAAATTTGTGGACATATACTCAACTTATATATGTATAACATATCCAAAAATCACAACGATCCAACGGTCGGATTAAAAATTATAACCCTCGCAAAATATCTCAAAAATCATAATTTGATTTTCAATACCTCTGTTCCGACAAAAATACAGATAAAGCACCTCAACATTAACTCCTTCATTTTTAACCACAAAAATATATCCCTCATTTATATCCACATAAAATATATATTTCCTTATCATATGAATCAATAATTAATTATTCACAAATAATATTACAGAATCACATTTATGACAACTAGGCCGTTCCCAAGAAAGTGGGGGCTTTCCAATAAAGATTTATCCTTATTGGCGCGCAATTAGATAACCAAACCTCTCTTTAGATAGAACTTTCTAGACATTGCCAATAATGCTATCTAATAATATTATTCAAATAATATGAATTATTGATCTGATAATGGAGATGATGTGCAGCAATAATTATTGAAACAACAATAATATAAAATATCAACGCAACAATTATTGAATCAATAAAATAAAATATTGAACAGTAATTACTGTGACAATTATTCAGTAGTGTCTTCTTATGTAAGAATCAATAATTTCAAAAATACTGTGCAATAACGCGTATTACTGTAATTTAACCACTGAGTATTCCAACGGTAACAACTACGCCGTTAATTATAAAAACTCAATTTTTGTCGTTATCTTCATCCAACCGTTTTTCGTTATGGGGCCCACAAATAGTTGCGCCGTCGTACGAATATTCTGTGACAGAAAGAATATTCCACGACCAACGAAAATTCCCCGACAACAATGATTATTTTATAACAACTTGTTTATTTTGAAAAATTTTCACATTTCACCCATAATTTTAACTTTTTATCAATTTAACCATTTACTGAATTGTAATTATAAAAAAAATTGAATACTTTTATTTCATAAAATTCGGGGTCTTACAATCTCCCTTCCTTATAAAATTTCGTCCCTGAAATTTACGTACCTGGTATTTCGAAGTGTTGAGAATACCTTACTTTCATTTCAGATTCTATCTCTCAGATCATCATGATTTCTCCATTCCTCATCTCCCATGATAACTTCATTTGGGTTCCTCATTTGTTGGGAAGTCATGACAACCGCCATCCCTCGAACTACTCGGCTTTGACTTGTCTGGGGCAGCATTTGGTGTCATCACTACCGTTGGAACATACTTTTCTAGAGGGCATATTCCACCCTTAACTGCATCGTCGTACTCCTGATTCATGATCTGAATCATTAATCTTCGATCCATATCGAATTTTGGTTGACCGCTCTATACCGGGTAATTCAAAACTCGATGTTGGGTTCTCCCAATTGCTTTTCAAAAAGAGAAATTCATATCATCTATTTTAGCCTTCTTAGATCGGATATCTCTTTCCACAATATCCACGTATCGTGCGGCTTTTGCCCATGCATCACTTATTCTCACTCATTCAGTTTTTTCTTCTTTCAGCTCAGATTCCATCTTTATCATCGTATACTCTGCCAAAGAATGCTTCTGTTCAAGCATCACATATCAGGTAATACAAGCTTGAATTGATGCATCCTTTTGCTCCACGACCGCCTGTCGTTCTTCAGCCTACTCTTCTAACTCATGATTACGATTTTGCAATTCTACATTTTGATCATATAATATCTCTAACAAACTCTCCTCAAGTACCTCTTCTTCCTCTTCTTCCTCACTCTCAGCTGTTACCTCTGCAACCATTTCGGGTGCAACTATCAATTCTTCACTCACCACATGAATTTCTCTAATTCCTTCTTCATCTGACATCACGTTATCATGGTTGGTGATTAGAGGTATCCCCACAGTCTCATTCACTCCATTGTTAGCATTCTCAGCTGCCATTCTCAAATACTGCCATAAAACAAAGGTTAATTAAGCAAATTAACGTATCACATAATATCCATATATTATGACCAACCAACAATTAAGCTTAGGTAGGACATACTTGCAAAGGATTTACTCATCTCTCTCCTCCTAGTTATATTCCCCGATCTCTGTCAGAGACCATATCCCTAAGCTCTGATACCAACAGTGACAATCCCAAAACAGGTCCATTCCATCCAACCTATTCTGAGTCGCCAAATACGTGGTACAGAAAATAACTACAACTTTATTACAACAATTGTCGTGCAAAATAAAATAACACATATGCTGTGAGTTTGGATACAAATATATACCAAATGTGACTCCTGTCCCAATCGTGGACAACACCTCACAATGATACCTTACATGAAGGTATAGTCAAAAATTGTTTTAGAAATTAGAATCTTTGGGAAGTGCTCAAGGAAACCTTCGTACATGGGAGGCCATGCATCTAGGTTATGATAGATATCATATGGCCACAGAATTATCCTTGGTTGACCCAATAGACTCCAAACAAAAATGAGAAGTTTACTACCATATTCTTCCCAATGGTGAGTCTTTTCTTGACATATCATTATCTCCACTGTCTCTAATTCAAAATTATACTTCAAACAAACACCAAGATTATATAGGTAGTGCTCGTAAAGATACTCAGCAAGTGGATGAGCACAACCCTGTCTTATGATGACATGGGGTTGTATGTCATTAGACATCTTGTATGATAGTGGCAAAACACCCTTCCAATATTGGGTTTGCTTCACCCTAGATGATTCACCAAATATAACTACTAAATGATGACCACCGTTCTATTCCCCTATTACCCCTGCTCGACCCAGCTACACTCTTATTACCTTAAAGGAATTGTGAAACAGAAGGGTGAGCACAACTAGCCCAATAAAGAATATCATGACTAAAGATTAAAAAATTATCAATAGCCTTCAACAGAATTAAATCAGAGATTTAAAACATATGGTAGATTATAAAATTTTCAACCATAGTTGCAGCGGAATGAGCAATCCATTAGAAGAGTCAAATAGACTACAAAGTCTATTATCTTCTCCATGTTAAAAATCCACCAACAATGTTTTATCCCTGTAACATCAATCAACAATTCTGGTCCACAATCATACGAATAACTCATAATCATAATTGTAGTTCTAAATTCCTTTTCTCATCCAGGACGAAGATAATTTTTATCACCTATCTTTACCTAAAACATCAAATATCATGGTTACACCAAATCACATTTCCTGTTCTTAATCATACTAATAATTTCATCTTTGCACTACGGCCAAAGATATTCATTTGTATCACCAATTGGTCATGTTAATCTCAAGACCTGTTCATCTTTGCACTACTGGCCAAAGATATTCAACAACATGTCATCTTTGCACTACGGGCCAAAGATATTCATCAACAGACCATCTTTGCACTACAGGCCAAAGATATTCATCTACAATTCATCTTTGCACTACAAGCCAAAGATATTCCTCAACAATTCATCTTTGCACTACAGGGCAAAGATATTCCTCAACAATTAATCTTTGCACTACAGGCAAAAGATATTCCTCAACAGTTTTTATTTGCACTACATGCCAAATATATTAATATCTCAAAGAATATATAATCATTTCAGAATTTATATAAACAATAATTATAACCATGTTGATCATTTCTCCTTTCCACTTAAGCTAAAGATATTCAATTATAAATTCAATGGTCATGATCATACCAGTCAACAATTCAACTTTGCACTATTAGCCAAAGGGAACCCATAGTTATGATCATACCAAAAATCTACCCATCTTTACACTCAAGTCAAAGAGAAATATCATCATTAGTGTTATAAAAATGTTATATATGATAATAAAATAAATATAATAAACATATAGATTTAATCTCAAGAGTAATATTCATAAATTAACTATAATTTGGTCAGAAAAAAAAACTAATTTTATCGAAAATAGTAACTCGTGAATAGTAACTCGTGAATAGTAATTCATGAATAGTAACTCGACATGAAAAAGATAAAAATTTCACAATAAAATCCATACCAATATTTCGGTATAATGATATTGAAAGAATAATATATCTTAAGCTTATAAACAATTTATTTTAATTGTTTACAATTTACTAAATTATGCATTTAATCATCCTAAAATGCCAAACTCATAAGATTTCATTACCAATAACCAAAACCCTCATCAAAAATCTGCATATACCTCATATAGGATTCTCAGGCCATAAAATCCTATTTTCCAATTTTCTTACTTCACATAACATATTTAATTCATTTACTCATAACTAGTCTATTTTCATGAAAAATACCAAATCAGTTCCAAAAATATTTCTTTTCTGAGATTTACCAGAATATAGTCCCATATTGAACATATATTTTTCCTAGAATTTTTAAAATTCATTTACTATTTTTCATATGGCCAAAACCACCGAATATTTAGACATTTATCATAAATTATCCTTTTATCCAAAAATTCTAAAATTCACAGAGTACACTGATATTATATAGATGTACTCCCAATAAAAATTTCATCAATTTTGGAGTTAACCACAAGGAGTTATAAGCGATTACTTTTAAAATAGTCTTTTCTCATAAAATTCACAACTCTTAATCTATACATCCAAAAATCACCATTTTTGGACACAATCAATAAAATTCATCAAAATATCATTTCAAATTTTTTCAGAATTTTCTTAAGGTCAGAAGAATTACGAACTGAAAAATATAATAACCCTTAAAATCCCTTACCTCAAGAGAGCAGTACTTCGGATGAAAAATCGGAGGAAACTTCTACTAAATAGCAACTCTCAAAGTATCTAAATACTATCACAAATATGCTTGATAATATAGATAGAGAAAGAGAGAAAATTTATGAATTCTGGTGTGATTTTTAATTCTAACTTAGCCATTTATTTATAGGAAAATGTTAGCACGCCGAAGCAGATTTAACCTAGAACCTGATGGCTTTACCTGCTACTATTTTCACCCACTACATTTGAATAAAAATCTCAGCACATTTCTTCACCAACCAAGAGTTGGGCCCAATAATTCTAAAATTTTCCACCAAAATGATAAATTTCAAAACTTCAACAATTTCTAAACCAGTCATCTCTTAAAATTCATAACAAATCATACGTTCATTTTTAACGATTCAAAATTTGTGGACATATACTCAACTTATATACGTATAACATATCCAAAAATCACAACGATCCAACGGTCGGATTAAAAATTATAAGCCTCACAAAATATCTCAAAAATCCTAATTTGATTTTCAATACCTCCGTTCCAACAAAATTACAGATAAAACACATCAACATTAACTCCTTCATTTTTAACCACAAAATATATCCCTCATTTATATCCACATAAAATAAATATTTCCTTTTAATATGAATCAATAATTAATTATTCACAAATAATATTACAGAATCACATTTATGACAACCAGGCCGTTCCCAGGAAAGAGGGGGCTTTCCAATAAGGATTTCTCCTTATTGGCGCGTAATTAGATAACCAAACCTCTCCTTAGACAGAATTTTCATGACATTGCCAATAATGTTATCTAATAATATTATTCAAATAATATGAATTATTGATCTGATAATGGAGATGATGTGCAACAACAATTATTGAAACAACAATAATATAAAATATCAACGCAGCAATTACTGAATCGATAAAATAAAATATTGAACAGTAATTACTGTGACAATTATTCAGTAGTGCAATAATACGCTGTTAATTTCAAAAATACTGTGCAATAACGCGTATTACTGTAATTTAACCACCGGGTATTCCAACGGTAACAACTACGCTGTTAATTATAAAAACTCAATTTTTGTCGTTATCTTCATCCGACCATTTTTTGTTATGGGGCCCACAAATAGTTACGTCGTCGTACGAATATTCCCCGACAGAAAGAATATTTCACGACCAACGAATATTCTCTGACAACAATGATTATTTTATAACCACTTGTTTATTTTGAAAAATTTTCACATTTCACCCATAACTTTAACTTTTTATCAATTTAACCATTTACTGAATTGTAATTATAAGAAAAATTGAATACTTTTATTTCATAAAATTCGGGGTCTTACAACCTAATTGCGCTCCAATAGGGAGAAATCCTTATTGGAAAGCCCCCTCTTTCTTGGGAATGATCTGGTTGTTAAATATTGTGAATTATAATATTAATGATGAATAAGTTCGTATTGATTAAAGATGAAATTAATATTTTCATTGTGTTGGGATTATCTGTGTTAGTTGAAATCGACATTTATTTCGATAATAATTGATTTATGGAGGTTATATTGACCAATCGGGTAATTAATCGGATAAATGAGCAATTAATTGCTATTAGTTCACATGCATATAACTATTTACTCACACAAATAGAACGATTGATTCACATGCATTACTATTAAGGGAGGTGGTGCAAGATTGATAATACTTGTATGACTAAATTAAAAATAGAGGTATAGATGAATGTACTATACTGTAATTATTTTTTTTCACATGTATAGAACTATTTTTCCACATGTGTGTACTATTGATTCACATTATGTACTATTAGGGGGGTGGTGCAAGTTTGATAATACTTGTAGGACTAAATTTAAAATGAAGGAAAAGATGATGGTATTATACTGTAATATTTCGAGCCCCAAAATATGTAATTATCGAAACTATATTTTCCTATAAATAGAAGCTCATTCTTCTTTCATTCTCACCAGTTCACTAAGACTCATAAGAACAATTGTAGAGAGAGAAGCTATAGAGAGAAAGAAGAAGAGAAGTCTGCTACCTCACTATTCCAGTATCCAGTCTTCTTCTAAGGTAAGGGATATTATGTTTTTCAGTATTCATAAGGAATAATATTTTCTTCCATAGTCTGTAGTATGTGAGTAATATTATTTCATCTCGTATTCCTGATTATACCCTCATTTTGTTAAAATATTGCTTCTATACTCCGTGAAATTAGTAGAATATCCTTGAAATATGTACTTCATCTAGTATCGTTTCACAAGGATATTTTCTACACATTCTTGTTAAATTTTAAGCTTTTCATGCCGTAGTACTTTCCATGAGTAGTATTCATTTATACGGTACTATTCACGGGATACTATTCACATAGTACTATTCACGGGGTACTATTCACAAAGTACTATTCACGAGTATTATTCACGAAGTACTATTTATAAAGTACTATTCACGGAGTACTATTTCCGAAGTACTATTCATAGGGTACTATTCACTCAGGTACTATTCACCCAGAGTACTATTCATGATAAAAATTGATTTCTTTTCAGTCCAAATCATTTTTAATACAATATTATTCTTTAATTTTACTCCACAAAGCAATATCATGTTGACAATTTGGACATTATTGATTTCTGGATAAATTAAATTATAAATCTTTAAAATTTATCATTTGCTTTCAATTAATTGAATTCTTATATCATTGTCATCATCCTCATGCTTATATTGTGATGAAAGTCATCTTTGGCTTACATGCATAGATGGACTGTTGATTGGCATGATTATGACCATGAATCATTCGTTATAATCATGACCCGTAATATTACAAATGATGTGATAAAAGTCCTCAATGGCCCGTAGTGCATTGATGGACAGTTGTTGGTATGATTATGACCAGGGATTATTCGGTACGATCATGACCATTTGTGAAAACACGAATACCCTTGGCCCGCAATGTATGGATAATTTGTGGTTGTGATACTATTTATTGAGCTGAGTCTCAATGATAAAATTGATGATAAACTTTTAAATCATAGAATATAGCAGATATCATGTTCTACTTGACTCTTCTAATGGATTGTTTGTTTCGATGCAGTTAAACTTGATGTTTTTTATATTTTATCAGTTTAACACTGTTGAAGGCTAACGATAATTTATTCTACATTATCTTTGTCATAATATTTCTTACTAGGCTAGTTGAGATCACCCTTTGCTTTCATTGTTCTCTTCAGGAAATGAGAACATAGCCGGGACTAGTCGGGGAATGGAATGATGGTTCGAGATGGTGCATTAGCAGTCCTCACTATTATGTGCAATAGTGTGATAGTGTTGAGGACTTATTTTGAGTTTGAATACTGTCTAGAAGATAATATTTATATTAAAACTCACAGCTCATGCTGTATATTTAAGTTTATATTTGTATTTCATACTATGTATTTGGCGACTCAGAATGGGTGATGTATACCTATTTTAGGGGCGTCACATGTGCACAGCTGAAAATGTCCATCATGGGAACCGAATCTAGATTCAGTAGACTGAATCTATGATCACATTATTCCTAGGCTCACATGATGTGACAATTTGTATGAAAGCTGTAAATAGTTATATATATATATATATATATCTGCAGACAATCAACCACCATAAAGCACCTCCATGGGAGATTGCAAATGTAAATAAAGTAGTAAACCAATCAACCACCACGAAGCAACTCCATTGGGAGAAACCTTCATTACATCCATTGTTTATAAGTCTTGTTTGGTTCAAATCGGTAGCCTCACATTACCTATCGATCATATTTCATTGAAAATACATGCATTTGACGTAATTCTAGGGATTAATTGGTTAACTACTCATCATGCTAAAATTGACTATTTTCGTAAGGTTGTTAGCTTTCATATTCCTAACCAACCTATTATGAGAATTCAAGCGACCAAACCATTAAAATCAATCACTGTCATCTCAAGCCAAAAAGCTATTCGTTTATTGAAAAAACAGATGTCAAGCTTTCTTAGCTCATGTCATGGATTTAAACAAAAATACGTCAGTTTTGAATTATACTTCTATTGTTAATAAATTTCCTGACGTATTCCCTGAAGAACTTCCTAGCATGCCCCCATAGCATGAAATTGAATTTTGTATCGACCTTGAACCCGGTACGAAACCCATTTCCAAAGCCCCATATCGAATGGCTTCTATTGAAATTCAGGAGTTAAAAACCCAACTACAGGAATTGTTAGACATCAGTTTCATTCTTCCTAGTACGTCCCCTTGGGGTGCTCCTGTTCTATTTGTGAAGAAGAAAGATGGGAGTATGCGACTTTATATTGATTATCGGGAGTTGAACCATGTCACTGTCAAAAATAGATACCCGTTGCCTCGCATTGATGACCTGTTTAACCAGTTGCAAGGTGCCAAATTCTTTTGAAAGATTGATCTTCGTTTCGGATATCACCAATTGAAGATTAAAACTGATGACATTCCAAAGATGGCTTTCAGAACTTGGTACGTGCATTATGAATTTCTAGTCATGTCTTTTGGATTAACTAATGCTCCTGCTGCCTTCATTGATATGATGAACCGAGTATTCAAGGAATATTTGGATCATTTTGTGGTTGTCTTTATTGATGACATTCTCATATATTCCAAAAGCCGTGAAGATCATGAGCAACACTTGAGGCTGATACTCCAAAAGCTTCGTGAAAATAAGCTTTATGCCAAGCTAAAAAAATGCGAGTTCTAGCTTGAGGAAGTAACATTCCTTGGGCACGTAGTATCAAGTCATGGAATATCTGTTGACCCGACAAAGATTAAAGCAATACAAAGCTGGGAGCAGCCTAAATCAGTGACCGAAGTATGTAGATTTCTCGGCTTAGCTGGTCATTATCCGAGATTCGTTGAATGGTTTTCTCGAATCGCTACTCCATTATTTGCATTATGACCTTATAAGAAAGCATGATAGAGTTGTTTATACCTTTAAGCATGAATGATAAGTGCACTCAATTAGTTAAACATGGCATAAGTTATTTAAGCATGTTTTAAAAATAAGAAATATACTAATTGTGTGTAAGTGAGTTTGATACACAAAAGCATGCGTAATAAGGATTGTTTAGTATCGTTATGTGAATTAACATAACGAGTCCCTTGTTGGAATAACCTATTAAGTCTCGATAAAAGAGTTTTGAAAGAGGAAGTTGTATGCTTGATTCGACTTTTATCTCAAAGTTGTTTTAGATATCTGAGAAGGTGTTTGATTGGGTCGATAAACTATTGGATATGTTAATCCTAGTTGAGCAAATGAGTTCAAAAAGAAACTAAATGTTTTAGAAGTTAACATCAACGTTAACAAATATGGGAAACCAAATTTGTTTTAAACCATATCTTTATGTGTTGATATTGTGTTCAAAGATATTAAGGTGTTAGCAAGAGAACTAGACTTTTGAAAATTTCAGTTTTGGTTCTGGCAGGGACTAGCGCGGCCGCGCTACTCCCAAGCTTATACTCAACGTGGCCGCACCGTGCTGCTGAGTGGTCAAGAGCAGTTTGTTCATTGTCTCAAATTTAGAGCATGTCTATATATATATACACTTTAAAGATTGTAAAAGATGAAGTAAGATTGTTTCGAATGAATAAACATGAGAGTATAATGAGCTAACAACCTAGCTATCCTAAGTGTATTATGAAGAAGTGAAGTGAAACAATGTAAATTTTTGTTACATTGAGAATGTATGAATAAGTATGACTAATGGATATGAATCCATGATTATATGAATGTGTATGAATACACGAAGTGCAGATAATGATACACAGTTAAGTTGTATTTGATAAACTACGAATCAGGCAGGTCTTTCAGTTCCTATTTGATATATGAATTCTATAACTGTCAGTTGAGCTATATTATGCTATGAGAATGTTGATGTATATATATGAAATGCATATGAGACATGTATGAAATTTAAAAGTTGATCTTTGATGATATGTTTGTGAAGTAAACCTATATGGATGTTATATGAGAAGTAACATGTGTAACGCCCTAGAAAATCGAACCTTTTGTAAATACTTTAATAATGAATAGAATAATATTATTTGTTATTATTATGTGTTAGTAAGATGAATGTTGTTTGATAACCTAAAAACGTTGGAAAGTCGTAGTATTTTATCTATGTGAAGGAATTAAAGTGTTTAAATTTCCACGACGGAAATAAAAGCTTTTCGAAATTTTTTCTGAAAAACACTATTCATCATTTTTCACTCGGGAATTATTTTTGAACGTCCAAGAAATACATAACGTTATAATATTAAGGTGAGATAGATTATGTAATAATAGTCGAAGTATGGAAACTGAAATATTTTGCATGTGGACTTAATTTAAGATCGTTAAGAATTAAATTCTAGTGAATTGAATTTGTGCAATCTTGTAGGAAGTACAAGTCCAATAAACTTTAAGGGGCAAGCCCAAGATGAAATAATGATTAAGCACAAGTATTTATTAATGTAAAGCCCAGATGGTTTTTAATGAGGAGTCCAAGTCAATTAGTAATACAAGCCCCAAGGTTAAGTTAAGTTAATTAAATCCAAGCCAAGCTAGGATCCATTGGGTTGTAGTGATCCATGGGGCAACCCATTTTAATGTGGTTATAAGGTAAATGATCCTATCTCTTCTATCTCTACCATTGTAGGGTTATAAGAGAAGTGTAATTTAATGAACATATATGTTAAGAACACATAAATATTTGATAATCCATGGATTTAAGCCGTATAAGTCTTGAATAAGTAATGAATAAGCAATTCAAATCTAAATAAGTTATAAACTTATGAAGAACATTGATGAACTTGTCTTATGTTGACCTTAAGAAGATAGTGTGATTGTTAAGATGTAAGGATGTTGCTTAAAGGACTTAAATCAATAATAAGTCATAAGGAAATGAAATCATGTATTGTATAATTTGTTAAGTTATGAACTTATGAGGATTAAACCATAACCTAAATTAAATATAAGTTGTTGTAATATGTAGGATGAGATGTCTAATTAATGGATTAAATCTATTTAGAATGATGAATAAATCACTAGTAACAATGTTTTGCCGAAATTCACACGATTGGACGATAATCGTCGAATTTGTGAAATTCTTGGAATGGAAGTCGTATTTTGTATTTGAACTCGGAAACATTGGTTTTCAATGGAGATAATTCTTATTTGGCATTATATAGTTGTGGACTCGAAAATAATTGAATTCTGAGTTGGAACGAAGAAACGAGCGTTGAACATTTACGAACGTTTATCGTTTTTGTTAAAAAACAGACTAATAGGTGAATTTTTAATTAACAAAGTGAAATACATAAAATTCTTGCATAAACACGTAGAGCATGTAGTTTGTGAACTGTAGGCTCTTAAACAAGCCAAATCGGACTTATAACGAAGAAGTTATGAGCCCGGGAGTTTCACAAAATTTCAAAACTGTCCAAGTTATCTGGTACATAGAGCTTGCGCTGTGGCGCCAGCCCAAGGCTTAAAGGTGGCACTGCAGCACCAGTACCATGCCCAGACATACCATAAAGTCACGTCACGGCGCGGCCAAGGGAGATAAGTGTGGTGCCGCAGCGCCAAGGCCGGGCTCTAGCTACTGCTAACCCACGTCACTGCGCGAGTTGTATAAGGATGACTGGCGCCGCAGCGCCAGCCTTAAGAAGTACACAGTGAAGAAGAATTTCAAGTATAGAATGAATGGTAATCGTATGACAAAGAAGTAAAAGATTAATTGTAACATTGTTAAGACATGTTTAAACCTCAAGTATGATCACTTAGGGTTGAAGTAAATCAACTGCATGTTAACATAATAACGATTTAACGAAAAGCCGAAACCAATAATAAAAAATCTAAGATTGAGAAGAAGGGTAAGATTCTTTAGGAACCATGTATATTATTCATGACCTAATGTGTTATGTGATGTTATCATCTACTGTAGAGACTTAAGGATTTAAAGTGCACGTGTTATAACTGTAGCATACGCTAAAGGCAAGTATTCTAACCCTTGTTTCAGTTCAATCTGGACAAGTTTTATGATTCATGTATTCTTGCACATGGGTTACTGTCTGATGAAGTCAACGCCAATTCTTTCGGCTAGACTTACGATATAATAGATTCTTATAATCTATCAAAGTATTGACAATGATTTACCAACTAATATTGGTGTGGTTTTCAAATGAAGACTGAGTATGCTAAAATGTTTTGTCGTCAAACGGGAGGCACGTGAGGTTGCCAGAACTTAGACATATACACGTTTAATGAATGTAGTGTTGATCAACACAAAGTAGTATAGTCTGATCACCTAGACGTGCTCGTAAGCTATGCCAGACTTACGAACTTCGTGCCAGGATGTCCTTTTCAAAGTACTTATGAAATGCTCATGGTCTTGGACCAGAATTGATGTTTTACTTAATATTGTCATTGTAAAATGTTTTGAAGGAAAAGAAGTGTTATTTTGAATTATCAATAGTACTTCGTAACTATTGTTCAGTTATCGAAAATATAAGATTCCTATGTTTCAAGCATGCTAGTTTTATTAGAATTATTGTACTTGCTGAGCTAGTTAGGCTCACTCTTGCTTGAACTATATGAATGCAACTAAGACTGAACGGACCGATGGCTCTGGCAAGGATAAAGGGAAGGCTAAGGCGAACCCATAGATTACTTATGTAATAGTATAGGTTTGTAATGATGATATTTGATATTATGACAAGGACAAATGTAACGTTTATAAAGAACCTGGGGGAATGTTAATATTATTTTGAATATATATAAGACATATTCGTTCTTTTGAGGCATTTTAATTGAATATTTGTGTGAACTGTAGCACCATGCAGCACCATCTTTCGGGTTGGAAGATACCTGAATTTGGGAGCGTCACAGGTTGGTATCAGAGCATTAGGTTATAAAACTTAAGGGGGGATTTAAACCTAAAGTAATAACCTTAAGAAAAGTCAAAGAAATAAAAGAAGGAAATTAACCTTATAAAAATATATTATATATGTTATGTGTTTTTATTATTCTACTGACGTTTACTAATCAAACTTATTGTGTTGTTGTAGATGTTATGAGAAAATAGAGATGCACAGGTAGTCAGCGAAGTGTCGGTTAATCAGGTAGAGATCATACCGAATCCCATAGCAGCAGAGCCAGAAGTAGTGGTGGTTGAGTCTGGAGACTCAAGGAGCCTAGACTATATGTCCTTGTTTATCGACATGTTGGAGGAAGAGGTGGAGGCGGTATCCTTCATCCCAGTAGCATTAGCAGCTGAGATGGCTCCGGGGGAGTCAATGATGTCACTTTTTATGTCAGTGTTGGATAGAAACATTCATTAATGCCAGGAGGTTAAGGAGCTGAAAGCAGAGCTCCAGGTTATCTTAGAGGATAAGACAGACGTGGAGTCTATGTGGGAGGAAGAGCACGATGAGAGAGTTTTGGCCAAGGACAAGGTCTATAAGCTGAAACAAGAGGTTTTTGAGCTCAGGGGGAGCTAAAGACCAAAAAACAAAAGATAGGGAGGATGTCCTATATTCATAGGAGTTCTCATGCCGACTTCCAGCAGCAGGTAGTTGGGTATCCCATTGAGGTAGGGCAGACGCGGCATACTATCAGCCGTAATATTATTGCCGGTCTTGCCAAGGCAGATTTTGATAATGCCTTAAGGCAAATGTAATCTATTAGTAGATAGAGTAGTTAGATATGTAAATATTGTGTATCTAGTAGTGACGTAAAACCCTCTTTTGTATAACAAAGGGTAGTCTTTTGTAAATCCCAACTTCTGGAAAGCAATTACGGGAAAGTAATGTAATCAACTTAGGTTGTGTAATGTAACCGATGTAGTATTATACTACAATGAATGAATCAATATAAGCCTTTTTCAGAAAATATTGAGTAATGAATGTTTAAGTTATTATTTAAATTGTGAATAATAACTAACTAACAGGAAATGAATAATAACGAAATGTGTTGTTTGTTGTAACAGGAAAATGCCGCCAAGAAGAGTACCATGTAATCAAGGCGCTAACGTAAATCAATCGGAGGGAGGTCCGGTTAACCCCATGCATGAGTTTATAAATTTTTAACAGCATCATTTAATATAACTGGGGCTAACATCCCCGTAAATCCTGGTGTAGTATGAGCTACTACGTTTAAGGATTTCAAGAGCGTGGGTCCGCCGGAGTTCAAAGGAACTACAGACCGTATTGAAGCCCAAACGTGGGTGAAGGAAATTGAGAAGGCATTTGTCATAGCAAATGTCAATGAGGCCCAGAAGGTTGCCTTTGCAACCTACATGATGAAGGGAGAGGCCAACTTTTGGTGGGAGGCCAATCAGGCTAGGACCGGGATAGAGATTCTAACGTGGGAGTGGTTCAAGGAGATCTTCTTCGAGAACTACTTTCCCACGAGCATGCAGGGAAGGATTGAGATGCAGTTTCTAGACTTGAAACAAGGGGACATGACGGTTCCCTAATACGCTGCCATATTTAATGAACTGGCGAGGTTTGCTCCACACCAAGTAGACACCGAGGTGAGGAAGGCGCGACGGTTCGAGTATGGCTTGAAACCCTGGCTCTATAACCGTATTTTTGTATTCCAAAGTACTTTGTTTGGGACCGTTTTAGAGAAGGCAATAATCGCCGAAGGTGGTAGCGAGGCGTTGAGCTTGTACCACAAGGATAAGAAGAATAAGGGGAAAGTGGATGGCGGAGTGCAGATCGAAGGAGCCAGCGGGAGTGGCGAGAAACGAAAAGGGTTTAACTCTGGGAATATCGGAGTGAAGCAAGGAGATCCGAATAGGAAAATGGATGCCTGCAAGACCGGTGGAAAGACTAACTTAGGAGTCCGTCTCAAGGGTATGGCCGTATGCTACAATTGTGGATAGGAGGGCACATTGCGCCTAACTGTCCAAGTCTGAAAAAAAACCATGGATGCTTTGTGTGTGGGTCAACTGACCACATGGCAAAGAACTTTCCAAAGAAAGAGACGGAAGGGAATAAGGGCACCAATAGTGGTAAGTTAACTATTGGGGGTCCAGTGCAGCTGGGTAGGCCGATGGCCCGTACCTTCAATATGACCGTTCAGGATGCGATGGCCTCAGGGGACGTAGTGACATGTATTATTCTGATCAACGACCTAAATACATACGTGCTGTTTGACTCGGGTGCAACTTGTTCGTTTATTGCATGTGATTTTGCTAGACGATTAGGATTACTTCCTGAAAAGTTGCCTATACCTTTAAATATTAAGGTAGTGAACGAACAAATAATTCCTATTGAAGATATTCATAGGAGTTATTACGTAGACATACGGGGTTATAAATTATCAGTAAATCTGATACCGATAAAGTTAGGAGAATTCGACATAATTCTCAGAATGGATTGGTTGGTTAACCGTGGGGCAATTACAGATTGTGAAAGGAAAAGTGTAAATATTAAAACATTAAGACAACCTCATGTAATATTTTACGGTAATAAATCACCGGGACGTTCGTGTTATCTTACCATGACACAAACTAGGAAACTATTGAGGAAGGGGTGTGTAGGTTATCTGTGCCATGTTATTGATACCTAGAGGGTGGGAGCAACCATGGAACAAATACCTATAGTGAGTGAATTCATGGATGTATTTCCAATTGAGTTGTCGGGTCTTCCACTGGATAGGGAGACCGAGTTTGTAATAGACATTGTGCCAGAAGCGGCACCAGTTTCAAGGGCACCGTATCGTATGGCGCCAGTGGAGATGAAGTAATTGATGATGCAGTTACAAGAACTGTTGGACAGGAAATACATTCAACCGAGTGTTTCACCGTGGGGAGCACCGGTACGGTTTGTCAAGAAGAAGGACAGATCGTTAAGACTTTGTATCAACTACCGAGAGTTGAACAAGTTAACAATAAAGAATAAGTACCCATTGCCCAGGATCGATGATCATCTTGATCAGTTAAAGGGGGCAAAGTATTTTTCTAAAATAGATTTAAGGACGGGGTATCATCAACTGAAGGTAAGGAATGAAGACGTACCAAAGATGGCAATCATGACTCGTTATGATCATTACGAGTTTTTGGTGATGTCATTTGGGTTAACTAATACACTAGGTGCATTTATGGATATGTTGAATAGAGTGTTCAAACAATATTTGGACAAGTTTGTCGTGGTGTTTATCGATGATATTCTAGTTTATTCTAAGACGCCAAAAGATCATGTTGAACACCTAAGAATGGTGTTGGAAACATTAAGGAAGGAGAAGTTATATGCGAAATTCACGAAGTGGGAATTTTAGCTAGAGAGGGTATAATTTTTAGGACATATCATTGACCATTAGGGGATTTCAGTAGATCCAGCGAAGGTGAAAGCCGTGATGAATTGGGAACAACCGAAAACGTCGACTGAGGTGCGAAGTTTCCTAGGGTTAGCGGGATACTATCGGAGATTCATTCAGGATTTTTTGAAGATAGCTACACTGTTGACTAACTTGACAAGGAAGATAGTGAAATACGCGTGGACTGAGAAATGCGAAGACAGTTTTCAAGAACTAAAAAAGAGATTGAGTGAAGCGCCTGTTTTGTCATTACCCGATGTCACAGGAAATTTTGTACTTTATAGCAATGATTCGCATAGTGGACTTGGTTGCGTGCTCATGCAGCATGGAAAAGTCATTACATATGCATCAAGGCAGTTGAAGGATTATGAGAAAGTTTACCCTACTCATAATCTGGAACTGCCCGCTATAGTTTTTGCCTTAAAGATATAGCGACATTATCTTTATGGGGAAAAATGTGAGATATACATGGACCACAAGAGTCTAAAATATATTTTCACACAGAAGGAGTTAAATATGAGACAGAAGAGACGGCTAGAGTTGATAAAGGATTACGAATGTGAAATCCTGTATCACCTTGGAAAAGCTAATGTAGTGGCCGATGTTTTAAGTAGAAAGGGTCGAGAAAAGTTGTCTATGTTAACGGCTTAAATTGAGTTAATAACAGAGATGGCTATGATAGAGATAGAGGTGAAGTTGCCAGGTGAAGTGGGGTAGAGAATGTTTACGACGGAGATCCAATCTACCATCGTAGAGAGAGTCAAGGAGGTGCAGCTCAAAACTGATGAGTGTGACCAGATGAAGAAGAGGATAACCAATGAAAAGGATATTAAATATAGTCTTGATAATGTGGGATTATTAAGATTTGAGGGAAGAATTCGGGTTCCAAATGAGACAGAATTAAAGGAGCAAGTTTTATAAGAGGCTCACAGTTCGAGGTACTCGATTCATCCTGATAGCACTAAGATGTATCAAGACCTTTGATAGAGTTTTTGGTGGCCGAACATAAATAGAGAAATAGCCGAGTATGTGAGTAGGTGCTTGTCTTGTTAGAAAGTTAAGGCCGAACATTAAAGACCCAGTGGCTTGTTACAGTCAGTGGGACTTCCGACTACTCATAAGGGGTATGATGCGATTTGGGTAATAGTGGACCGGTTGACGAAGTCGGCTCACTTTTTGCCAATTAGAATTAAGTATAACTTAGACCAGTTAGCTAAACTTTATGTTAAGGAAATTATTTCCAAATATGGAGTACCAGTTTCGATTGTGTTACATCGTGACCCACGATTCACGTCGAACTTTTGGAGAAGTCTGCAAGAACAGTTGGGAACACAACTAAAGTTAAGTACGGTATATCATCCACAAACCGATGGACAGAGCGAGAGGATGTTGAGATCTTGCGTCATGAATTTCAAGGGTAGTTAGGATGATCATCTACCGCTAGTAAAGTTTGCGTATAAAAACAGTTATCATGCAAGCATAGGTATGCCGCCTTACGAAGCCTTGTATTGAAGAAATTGAAGAACACCATTGTACTGGGATGAAGTGGGAGAACGCCGAATGCTAGGACCAGAATTAGTACAACAAACAACGGATATAGCGAAGCTAATACGGATGCAATTGGTAGTAGCTCAAGATAGACAAATGAAGTTTACAGATTTGCATCGAGTAAATAGGGAGTTCGAGGTAGGCTCATACGTATTTCTGATAGTATCTCCCTGGAAAGGAAAGATACGCTTTGGAAAGAAGGGAAAGTTAAGTGCCAAGTTTATAGGACTTTTTGAAATATTAGTAAAAGTGGGAGGGGTAGCTTACATGGTAGCATTGCCTCTAGACCTAGAACGAATACATAACATGTTTCACGTATTTGTATTACGTCCTTATAAGCCTGATTATAAACACGTAATAGAGTATGAGCAGATTCATATCGAGAAGGACTTAACATATGAGGAGATGCCAGTTCAAATCATCGATCGAAAAGAGCAAGTTCTACTAAACAAAGTTATATCGTCAGTAAATGTGTTATGGAAGAACCACGATGTCGAAGAAGCAACGTGGGAATTGGAAAAAAGATGAAAAAGAATTACCCTTATTTGTTTGTGTAATTTTTTTTAAGCGAGATTCTGGGGACAAAATCCTTATAAGGGGGAGATAATGTAACGCCCAAGAAAATCGAACCTTTTGTAAATACTTTAGTAATGAATAAAATAATATTATTTTTTATTATTATGTGTTAGTAAGATAAATGTCGTTCTATAACCTAAAAACGTTGGAACGTCGTAGTATTTTATCTATGTGAAGGAATTAAAATGTTTAAATTTCCAGGACGAAAATAAAAGCTTTCCGAGAATTTTTTTTAAAAACATTATTCATCGTTTTTTGTTCGGGAATTATTTTTGAACTGCTGAGAAATACGTAACGTTATAATATTAAGGTGAGATAGATTATGTAATACTAATCTAAGTATGGAAAATGAAATATTTCGCATTTGGACTTAATTTAAGATCGTTAAGAATTAAAGTCTAATGAAATGAATTTGTGTAATATTGTAGGAAGTACAAGTCCAATAAACATTAAGGGGCAAGCCCAAGATGAAATAATGATTAAATGTAAAGCCCAAATGGTTGTTAATGAGGAGTCCAAGTCAATTGGTAATACAAGCCCCAAGGTTAAGTTAAGTTAATTAAATCCAAGCCAAGCTAGGATCCATTGGGTTGTAGTGACCCATGGGGCAACCCATGTTAATGTTGTTAATCTTGGTGACCAAGACATTTGAGTAACGACCAAGATATAAGTGTAGTGATCAAGTAAACGATAAGTGTTGTGGTATGCAAGTAATGAATAGTAAGGAGGTGACTTAAGGAGGTGGGATGACATAATGACTAAACTACCCTAACCTTGTGTTTTCTATAAATAGAAGGAGTTTGCTAGTCATTTGCTATTTGTTCAAAACACCAACAACGTGCAATATAAAACAACTTATTGGTTAGAGAGAATAAGCACTATTAAGCTTAACATCCATTGTTAGATTTCCAAGAAGAAGAAGTTAGTCATCAAAGGTAAATGATCCTATCTCTTCTATCTCTACCATTGTAGGGTTATAAGAGAAGTGTAATTTAATGAAGATGTATGTTAAGAACTCATAAAGATTTGATAATCTATGGACTTAACCCGTATAAGTCTTGAATAAGTAAGGAATAAGCAATTCAAATTTAAATAAGTTATAAACTTATGAAGAACATTGATGAACTTGTCATGTGTTGACCTTAAGAAGATAGTGTGATTGTTAAGATGTAAGGATGTTGCTTAAAGGACTTAAATCAATAATAAGTCATAAGGAAATGAAATCATATATTGTATAATTTGTTAAGTTATGAACTTATGAGGAATAAGCCATAACCTAATTTAAAGATAAGTTATTGTAATATGTAGGATGAGATGTCTAATTAATGGATTGAATCTATTTGGAATGATGAACAAATCACTAGTAACAATATTTTGCCGAAATTCACACGATTGGATGATAATCATCGAATTTGTTAAATTCTCAGAATGGAAGTTGTATTTTATATTTGAACTCGGAAACATTGGTTTTCGATGGAGATAAGTCTTATTTGGCATTGTAAAGTTGTGGACTCGAAAATGACCGAATTCTGAGTTGGAACGAAGAAACGAGCGTTGAACGTTCACGAACGTTTATCGTTTTCTTTAAAAAAATGGACTAGTAGGTGAATTTTTAATTAACAAAGTCAAATAGATAAAATTCTTGCATAAACACGTAGAGCATGTAATTTGTGAACCGTAGGCTCTTGAACGAGCCAAATCGGACTTATAACGAAGAAGTTACGAGCCCGGAAGATTCACAAAATTTTAAAACTGTCCTAGTTATCTTGTGCCGCGACGACAGCCCAAGCCTTAAAGGTGGCACTGCAGCGCCAGTGCCATGCCCAGACATACTACAAAGTCACGCCGCGGCACGGCCAAGGGAAATAAGTGTGGCGCCGCAGCGCCAAAGCTGGGCTCTAGATACTGCTAACCCACTCCGCAACGCGAGTTGTATAAGGATGACTGGCGCCGCAGCGCCAGCCTTTAGAAGTACACAATGAAGAAGGATTACAAGTATAGAATGAATGGTAATCGTATGGCAAAGAAGTATAAGATTAATTGTAACATTGTTAAGACATGTTTAAACCTTAAGTATGATCACTTAGGGTTGAAGTAACTCAACTCCAAGTTAACATAATAACGATGTAATGGAAAGCCGGAACCAATAATAAACAAATCTAAGTTATAATTAGATTGAGAATAAGGGTAAGATTCTTTAGGAACCATGTCTGTTATTCATGACCTAATGTGTTATGTGATGTTATCATCTACTGTAGAGACTTAAGGATTTAAAGTGCACGTGTTGTAACTGTAGCAGACGCTAAAGGCAAGTATTCTAAACCTTGTTTCAGTTCAATCTGGACAAGCTTTGTGATTCATGTATTCTTGCACATGGGTTACTGTCTGATGAAGTCAACGCCAATTCTTTCGGCTAGACTTATGATATGTTGGATTCTTATAATCTATCAAAGTATTGACAATGATTTACAAACTAATATTGGTGTGGTTTTCAAATGAAGTCTGAGTATGCTAAAATGTTTTGTCATCAAACGACAAGCACGTGAGGTTGCCAAAACTTAAACGTTTACACGTTTAATGAATGCAGTGTTGATCAGCATGGAGTACTATAGGTTGATCACCTAGACGTGCTCGTAAGATATGCTGGACTTACGGACTTCATGTCGGGATGTCCTTTTCAAAGTACTTATGAAATGCTCATGGTCTTGGACCGAAATTGATGTTTTACTGAATATTGTCACTGTAAAATGTTTTGAAGGAAAAGAAGTACTATTTTGAATTATCAATAGTACTTCGTAACTATTGTTCAGTTATCAAAAATATAAGATTCCTTTGTTTCAAGCATGCTAGTTTTTTTAGAATTGTTGTACCTACTGAGCTAGTTAGGCTAACTCTTGCTTGAACCATATGAATGCAGCTAAGACTGAACGGACCGACGGCTCTGGCAAGGATAAAGGGAAGGCTAAGGTGAACCCGTAGATTACTTATGTAATAGTATAGGTTTGTAATGATAATATTTGATACTATGACAAGGACAAATGTAACAGTTATAAAGAACCTAGGGGAATGTTAATATTATTTTTAATGTATATAAGACATATTCGTTCTTTTGAGGCATTTCAATTGAATGTTTATGTGAACTATAACACCGTGCAGCACCATCTATCGAGTTAGAAGATACCTGGATTTGGGGGCATCACAACATGCGTAGTAAATTTTAATGGATTATGAATGCATGAACTGAGTATGTTATTATACGATATGTGTTGCATGAAAACTGTTAGAATTGCTAGGCTGTCGAGCTCACCCTTGCAAATAACCACTTTTACAGGTTAAGGACTCACGGTAAAGATTACGTGCTACTTGATTGATAGAGTTCAATAGTATCGAAGAATACTGATTTATTTATTTGAATATATGCTCTTGAACCATATTTAGGTTCTAGGAGATGTACAGGATAGTAGTTTATGATGTGTAATACATGTTAAGTTATACTATGTTCTACATAAAGGAATTCGAATCGAGATGTAAAGATTTATAAAGAAATTCGAATAGAATGAATCATAACATAAATTGATTCAATGATATGTAATTGATTCAAGTTAAGATATCAGTAAAAGATTTATTTTTAAGAAGATTAAAAATGTTTAAATTATTCCGCATATTTTTATAACATCGAATATGATATAAGACAGGAATGGTAAATGACCTAAATTAAAAACTTATAAAAGTTTGGGGTCATTATACACATCCTTGAAATGGAAAGAATTTTTATTCTAATTTATAATAAGTAAAGATATATTCATTAAATTATGAATAAAATATATAAATAGTTTGACGATAGTAGTATCGTAGCGGACCGAATCTGAGGTTCGAAGGGATCCAAATTTGGGGGTGTTATAACCTGAGAGTGAGAAAGATAAGGATTAAAATATATATAATCTAAGATTCAAAGAAGAATCTTGAAGTATCTAAGAGAATGTGAAGTCAGGGGTTTCCTAACTCCGATAATAAAAATGTTATGATGATGTCTATAAGATGAAGATGACAAAGATAATAAGAATGAACTCAAATGGAGTTTAGTTGATAATGGGAGTGAACCCTAAGGTAAATTGATGATCACAACATGATCGGATTGAGCTATGAAGTGATAAATAGTCTGTAATGACTAAGTGTGTACTGCTTGATGCTATAAGAGAATGTACTATGAAATGGTACGATATGAACTCATGAGTAGTTGTATAGGATGGGATACGAAGAATTCGTATCGAGTAAAGAGCAAGTTAAGAGTGAGATAGAGTTAAGGGGAATTTCAGTTGAGGACTAATGTGAGAGCTAAGTTATACAAACCTTTGTATGGGTGGAGGCTTTGTGCTCACGCTCGGTTCCTCCCAATGATAATCAATGGAATGTCGGTGTCGCGCTATCGATATGTTTATGGTGAGAAGGTGATTTTTTTCTCATATCATATTTGATAGATAGAGACTATTAAGATTCAGATAGAGAATATTAAGATTAGGTGCGAGTTCTTAAACTCATGCGTATGGTAAGTTCGTCACTCATAATCATGTGGTATGTTTTTGAACTCCTCAACGAATGGATGCCTATGGTCTGACTAGGAAGTTCTTAAACTCATATTATTGTGGCAAGTTCCTGAACTTCCAAAGTTTGGTAAGTTTGATGAACTATACTGGGTATAGAAAATTTTTGAGGTAAGAATTAAGAAATTTTGGTATAGTAAGCATTGATGGTATTATAGATTGATAGAATGAAGCAATTGAGTAAAGATTGAAGTGGATGGAGAGACATGGATTTTCTAAATCTTTTAGCTCTACTAGATTTTCAAAATTTATTGACTTCATGTTGATGTTTACACTTCTGTTTTCTTGAAAAATATTGGATCATGTGATTGAACCAATGATGTTTAAAAATAATACCGTTATTCTTGTGTCTATGCTAATTATTTCGGCTAAGAAAAAAATGATTTAAAACTTTTCAAAATGTATTTTTGACCATGTGCATCATTTGATATGGTATTTAAAATGGTAAACGATGGAGTCATCAATGCATTCGAACCTAGTGTTGGTTGTAATCGAAAGATCGTCAGCCCAATATGGTATGATGTAATATGACAAAGTCACATAATGGCAGAATCCTCCGTGTACTACTAATCTGGTACGATAGCATGACGTCATAAAAGAATTTTTGGTTTTCTTTTAAATTATGAAGAAGGTCAATTAAGTTGACCAAATTATTTCGATTGATGTCCGATTTGTTGATAAAAGTCTAAGCTATTTGATTTGGCTAAACAGCTGTTAAAAAATATTTATGGAATTCAAACATTCTTGAGTATTTATGCCAAACTAGTTGCTCTGGTGCGGATTCAGATGTGGAAAAGCTGAGGTGAACAACCCTATATGGGGACATGTTTTTGGGGACAATGCATGGTTCCGAGCGTAACGCATGTAGTCGTTACAAAACACTACGTTGCGGCCCAACGTAGTGGTGCAATAGGCTGGCCACCTAGTGTTTGTGTGGAGGCTGTTTTTAGTCTTTGTGATTGATAAACACTCTGGTTTGCAATGTGAAGGATTGTGTTGAAGCACTAGTAAACATAGAGAAGAGTTCACAATCTTGTGACCCCTTAGCATAATTTGGAATCTATGATTTTTCTATACTACTTCCCGATTATTGAAAAATCGTGGAAGATTCTTATTCTTCTGAAGGATTAATGTAGTAAGTATAATGTTCCTTAGGAATGAGAATGTGGTAGAATGCAAGTGATCAAGTTATAATAAAACTTCCGAAAAGAGAATAGATAAATTATTCAAAAAAAAGAATATGTAATATTCTGAATAGCACCGAGTAGAGGAGTTTTTGGTGATTCCGAGGACGGAATCCTTATAAGGGGGAGAGGATGTAAGAACCTACATTTTCAGAAAATATTAAAATAAGAATTTAGCAAATAAAATTCTTAAGGCATGAGAAGGGTTCAAATAAGAATATATATATATATATATATATATATATATGTGTGTGTGTGTGTGTGTGTGTGTGTGTGTGTGTGTGTGTGTGTGTGTTACGAGGTATGTAGTATTGTGTTACATAAGATAATATGAGCTATGTAATAAGTGATGTTGTGTTTAATAAATATATATCATTATTGTATATTTGTTAGAAATTGTAGAGATGAATTAGTAAAGAAGTTGGATAGAAATTTATCTATCGATATTAAATAATTTATGTGAAATTATTTTATCATAGTAAGTTGGTGACATTAAATATATCTTTGATAATGACCAATTCCTTGAGTATATGTACAAGTAGGTATCAAGTTTAAGGCAGTGCAATCGTACCCTTTAATGGTGGATGTATAGGAGCTGGGCTAAATGATTCCTACGTAGAGCGGAGGTATACACGAATTAGTAACCGATCTAACTCACTGTGAAAATAGTGTAGACTAGATGGAAACTAATTGGTTGGTTGTTGGTGGGAAACCATTCAGTGCGCTATATTGAATACTATTAAGGACTCGATGTGTGCTAATTTAGACTTATATATTTGTACGTTGTTAACGAGAGAAGAAAATCGATATATCTTTAGATAAATATTGGTTAGAGATTTATGGACTAAGATTGGGATATGATTAAATGTATAGATCAAAGAAAGAAGAGTTGAACATGAAGTTTAATCTCTAAATTATTGAAGAATGTAGTCATTGGAGATTTAATTTGGTTAGTATAATGAGATAGCATGTATGGAGCATGTTAAAGGATGCGAGTTAAGTTCTGTTTCTGTTGAATCATAACATGTTTGCGTCCTAACTTAAGGTGGCGCGACCGCGCCACTCTCATGCTTAAGACCAGCCCTACTGCGCCGGTCTGTAGACAGTTCAGGATGAATTTGTGTAATCTGATGAGTTGTGTAATCTAAACTATAGGAATTGTATATCAGTGGCTAATATGTTATCATATGGGTCATATTTGATATTTATAGTGTCCATTAATGGATGAGAGTTAGTTATGGAAATTAACTAAACAGGAATAAAAATTGGTTAACTTAAACTAAGTTTATATTATGGAATAATATAAATTGAGTATTAAAGCCTTGTGTGGCAGTGGCGTGATAGTAAATTGAATGAAATGAGTAAGTCACTTAAGTAAAATGGCGAATTAATATATGTGCTTTACATAAAGAAAATGAAATGATTATGTTAATTAATTTTGGTATTTTCATATATTACGTAATATGATAATATATGAAAGGATTTAATATTTGAAAGATGATAATGGAAAATAAGTGAATTTAAATCAAATGGAGATTTAATTGGAAGTATTAAAAGAAAATAAATGGTGAGTTAATAAATAATTGATATTAATTATCATTATGATAATTAAGTATATTTGAGATGATAAATTTTATGGAAAATGATTGATATTGATCATTGTGATATTTATATGTGTTAGGAAATAATGGATTGAGAATACCCAACTGTATTTTATTTAGCCCAATTAAAATATTAATTGTACTAGCCCAATTGTACATGAGATATAAGATTATATTGGTGTATATTTAAAATATAAGTATACTTCTTATACGTGGGTATGTATATATATATATATATATATATATATATGTGTGTGTGTGTGTGTGTGTGTGTGTGTGTGTGTGTGTGTGTGTGTGTGTGTGTCCATAACAATATTTTATGTAGTGATGCTAGGTCATTACAATTGATTTAATACGCCCAAAAAGGAAATAACCTTGGTACTTTATGTGGTCTTGTTGCTAATACAGTAAACCAAATAGCTTGTCCCAAAATCAGTGTCACACTTATAATACCAGTCAAGTATTAGGCCAATGGCTTACCTCTCTACTTCTCAAACTTAATGATGGTGATGATGGCCAAGGGCGTGGGTTGAAAGGAGTGGTTCACCAACTCCTTACCCAATGGTTCCATCTTTTCCCTGCTGGTTTGATTTCTTGGGCAAAACCCCCAATTGGACAATAGTTTGGCAATATAAGAAAGCCTTCCCCTTCATTCTCAAGGCTGCTAAGTTACTGAGATTGTTTATTATTGTATAGAGATAGATAGTCAGTGAGTTGAGAGTGAAGAAGAATTCCAAGAAAGTTCTTGCATTATGATCTTACAGTAAGGAGAATGAGTATTTTGTAATGTAAGAGATTTCCTCAAAGGTGCTAACTTCTTCCCGTCTACATTCCTATAAGTTGGGATCAGTTTAAGAATAACAATGCTTGGTTAATTATGTGATTTTAATGAAAGAATGGATAATTGTGGTGATATTGTAGGTTTGATAAATTCTTAAAAATTAGAATGAATAACTTGTTAGTTGAACTATGAAATGATATTGATATGTTAATTGAATTTAGAGTATGATATGGAACCTATATGGTTGGTCTACGCATGCTAAATTGAAGAGAATATGTCATGGGGTCTGAATTTTGCTGAAGTAGAGGCCAAGTCTGGGTTAGTGCCGAAGTGGCGCGGCCGTGCCATTTCCCAGTAAAATCCCAGCGCGGTCGCACCGTATGCTTGTCTTGAAATCCAACTTCTGCTATAATCTATTTTTCTGAGCATTTTAGGTTGGTTTAAAAATGCATATAAATAACCCCAACACATGGATTGAAGTTACGTTAGTTATAGTAGATCACTATAACTTGATTTAGTTTGAGTTTTAAAGGAAACTTATAAGTTTGGAAAAACAAACTTTGTTATTCTAATCTTGTGAGCAAGTGTAGACAACTTAAATATGTATGTAACTGAGCCTAACATGTGGTCTAAGGTTACCTTGTATATAATGAGTTGTGGTAGCTTGGTATTAAGGATTTTCTAAAGAAAACTTGATGTTTTGTAAAGAAAAACATGACGAACCTTATATCGTTTAAATTCTAGCCTTTCAAGCATGTATGCTAAGGTATTTTATGCTTCTAGACATGATGGATATGATCACCATCTAGCTAAGCATGATTTAAACTTTTCAAGCATGATTTATGATGAGATTTCAAGTGTTAAACTATTCAACCTTGGTGTAAATGAGTTGTATACATATGAGCATGCATATATGGCTTAGTTAAATGTACAAATGAGTATAAGTTATGATTTGAAGTTACTTTGTACACTAATTGGGTTTAGCATGAGTTTTTAAAAGAAAACTTGAAGTTTTGAAAATGAAACTTGACGAACCTTATGTCTTTTAAGTTCTGACATTGGGAACATGTGAATGTGGCCTAGTTATGTGTACGGATGGGTAAGGAATGTAATTTCAAGATACATTATACATAAAAGGTTGTCAAGCTCGATTTAGTATGTGTTTTAAAGAGAAATTTAAAAGTTTTAGAAACTAATGTTGATGAGCATTATATTACTTGCATTATGACCTTATAAGCAAGCATGATAGAGTTGTTTATACCTTTAAGCATGAATGATAAGTGCACTCAATTAGTTAAGCATGACATAAATTATTTAAGCATGTTTTAAAAGTAAGAACTATACTAATTGTGTGTAAGATAGTTTGATGCACAAAAGCATGCGTAATAAGGATTGTTTAGTATCGTTATGTGAATTAACATAATGATTCCGTTGTTGGAATAACCTATTTAATTTCGATAAAAGAGTTTTCAAAGAGGAAGTTTTATGCTTGATTCGAGTTTTATCTCAAAGTTGTTTTAGATATCTGAGAGGGTATTCGATTGGGTCGATAGACTATTGGATATGTTAATCCTAGTTGAGCAAATGAGTTCCAAAAGAAACTAAATGTTTTAGAAGTTAACATCAACGTTAACAAGTGTGAGAAACCAAATTTGTTTTAAACCAAATCTTTATGTGTTGATACTGTGTTCAAAGATATTAAGGTGTTAGAAAGAGAACTAAACTTTTGAAAACTTCAGTTCTGGTTCTGGCAGGGAGTAGCGCGGCTGCGCCACTCCCAACCTTATACTCAGCGCGGCTGCGCCGTGCTGTATAGTGGTCAAGAGCAGTTTGTTCACTGTCTCAAATTTAGAGCATGTATATATATATATATATATATATATATATATATATATACTTTAAAGATTGTAAAAGATGAAGTAAGATTGTTTCGAAAGAATAAGCATGAGAGCATAATGAGCTAACAACCTAGCTATCCTAAGCGTATATTGAAGAAGTGAAGTGAAATAATGTAAATTTTTATTACATTGAGAATGTATGAATAAGTATGACTAATGGATATGAATCCATGATTATACAAATGTGTAGGAATACACGAAGTGCAGATAATGATACGCAGTTAAGTTGTAGTTGATAAACAATGAATCAGACAAGTCTTTTAGTTCCTATTTGATATATAAATTCTATAAATGCCTGTTAAGCTATTATTATGCTATGTGAATGTTGATGTATTTATATGAAATGCATATGAGACAAGTATGAATTTAAAAGTTGATATTTGATGATATGCTTGTGAAGTAAACCTATATGGATGTTATATGAGAAGTAACATGCTTAGTAAATATTAATGAATTATGAATACATGAACTGAGTATGTTATTATATACTATGTTCTGCATGAAAACTATTAGAATTGGTGGGCTGTCGAGCTCACCCTTGCAAATAACCACTTTTGCAGGTTAAGGACTCACGATAAGGATTACATGCTACTTGATTGATAGAGTTCAATAGTATCGAATAAGACTGATTTATTTATTTGAATATATGCTCTTGAACCATGTTTATGTTCTAGGAGATGTACATGTTAGTAGTTTATTATGTGTAATACATGTTAAGTTGTACTATTTTATACATAGATGAATTCAAATCGACATGTAAAGATTTATATAAAAATTCGAATATAATGAATCATAACATAAATTGATTCAAGGATATATAATTGATTCAAGTTAAGATATCAATAAAAGATTTACTTTTAATTTCGATTGATGTCCGATTTGTTGATAAAAGTCTAAGATATTTGATTCGGCTAGACGGCTGTTGAAAAATATTTATGGAATTCAAGCATTCTTGAGTATTTATGTGACAACCCGAAAATCCGGATTGTCCAGAAATTAAGATTTAAAGAATTAGTTATTAATAAAATGAATTTTTATTAATACTATTATATGCTATGAGTTTATTAATCGCTTTATAACCTAGAATGATTATAAGTCGGGAGGATTCTGGCTACGAGCTAGATTGAACGAGTAAGAATTTTCAAGACGAAAATGAAAGACAATATTTTAGCAAATATTCATTTAATTAATTACAAAAATAAATTAGGTCTTATTTTATATTAGTATTTCCCACTATTTTCTCCAAACTATATTACCCTCGTGAATATAGTTCGGCAATATCTAATTAAAGATTTACTAGTGAGAATAAGGATCATATTTTAAATGTATATAGCCTTGTATGCGCACAACAAACTATATATTAATAAATAGGTAGACAACTCTTGTCATTTACATCATCATGTAACTCCTTATACTTTGCCTCTTAAATTATAATGGTCAAGTGTGTGCACATCTAAACTAAAATGAGTTAAGTTAAGTCATACCCAGCATTTCCATGTACATGAAGAGAAAACTACAGCCTTTGTGTGTGCACAACAAAGTAGTAATGTTCAATTTCTTATAAACATCAAATGTAATAAAAATAACATCTCAAATATTTAATACTTTCCTTATGTGTGCACAACAAACTCATATTAAATATTCAATGCTTTATTGTTTTTATCATGCTAGAAGGCGACGCTCGATATTCTAAATATCTTTAAATGTTACAACTTAATATAATTGCATTGAGGGGTTTGTTATTATTAGTCTTATCCTATTTAGCGCACATGCAGATATATATATATATATATATATATATATATATATATATATATATATATATATATATATGCGTCATATTATTAAACATGCAAAGTATGTTTGCATAATATATAATATATATAATACTAGCATGTACATATAGAATACAATATTCTACCCGGATTGATTATGGACATTTATTCTAGTTTGGTTCACTAGAGCCACCAAGTGAACCAAAAGGTCAAACACTAAGGTGCAAGAATAAACATTTAAATATAACTATTACGTTTAAACTCGGGCTCCATTACAAACGGGTCTTCAAGCGCTCCTTTCTCCTTGATCTCTGATTCTTCAAAAAATTTCTAACTAATTCTATTACGCTAAACTATTTAATTTAAATAGAAATCTTGATCAACAGTCAAGGGGAAGTACATAAGAGAGAGTCAGAATTTACATCAAGAAGAAAACCAGAAAAGACAAGGTACGCAGACCCTACTTAATAAAACTCATTCATTCAAACATCCAACCAAAATAAATCCAATCACATTGGTTAATAGTCCATAATCAATCTCATTTATTATCATATATATCATCATATGTATCAATAAATAAATCATTCCATATATATATGAATATCATTTAATGGGCAATTTTTAAATTGCATGAAATCTAATTTTAAGATTAAAATAAACACTTTATTTTAATTAAAAAATTATTAGAGAATAATATATATATATATATATATATATATATATATATATATATATATATATATATATATATATATATATATATATATATATATATACCAAATGAATTAATGAATCTCCTAATTCCTTCACGTGATTAATAAAACGGGAATTGGTTACGGCTTGCCGGAAACATAATATATATAATATTAACGAGAAACATCAAGATCATAATAGCGAAATCAGCGAAGTTAGACATCGCTTTTAAAAGCAGGCCTCGCAAATGGATTTTATTTTATTTTTTAAAAAATAAATTTTATACAACAAATTATTAACAATAAATTATTCTAAATACATACACGTACAAATATGGAATCAAAACAATTAATAATTTGCATAAAGTTTGGCTCTGATGCCACTATAAGGTTTTGTGAAAATCAAAGTAGCAATCAAATTACAAAAATAACGGAAGCAAAGTAAAATCAAATTTTAAAATTTTTCACAAACCAATTACCCGGATCATCCTTTATGCATTTTAATAATTAAAACGAAGAACAAGAAGTTATGAAATCATACCCTTATAGATATGAGCTTCCACAAGTACGAGTTCAAACTCCTACATCTCCGCGATCTCTTTGAATCTTTGGGTAGATTCCTTCCTTTGATCAATGTTAGCCACCCAAGTGTATGGTCTTTAGAGGTGATCCACCAAGGAAGAAGAATTTTCAAGAAGAATGATGTATTGGCTCAAACTCTAGTCTTTCCTATATCTATAGAAAAAGGGTAGTAGTCTCCAACTATTGGAATTACGTATATCTTTGATATCTGATATAAGACTCCTCTTATAAAGATATCAGGAAACCCTATTTAATTAAAATAAGGTATTATTTATTTAATTAAACTCATTTTATTAAATAGGCTCCCTAATCTTATTAGGGATAATTAATTAAACTCATTTAACTAATTTTACCCCCTAATATTAGGAATATATGAGAGTATTTATACTAAATTAATTACTAAACTCTTTTAGAAATTAAAATAATAATAATTTTAATAATATTAATAAGACTCCTCCTATTAATTTATATTTAATATTTCTAAAATATTAAATAATAAATATTAAGTTATTTAATTTATTTTATCACTATAGATTAAATTAAATATACTTAACATATTATTACGATTATGTCATTAACTTCTTAAATAATTATTCTTCCTTTTATGGTGTGACCCTTTAAGTTTTTCATATTAAACCGGTTGTGAATAAATCAATTAGAACAATTCTAATCTTATTTAAATAAATAAATTAAACTATGAATTTATTTAAATAAATAATATTTATTCTGCAATAGGGATAAGCCTCCATAGCGATCAATGTAAGACCTCAACTTTTATGAATAAAGATGAATTTTTTTTTCTATAAATATCATTTTTGAATAATTATGGTGTGAATTTGTTATAATATTAAAGTTGTGGGTAATATTTATAAATTTTGCAAACTAACATGTTGTTATAAAATAATCGATTGGTCAGGAAATATTCGTTGTAACAGAGAATATTCGTACGACGGCACAATCATTGGTGGAACCCACAACGGATTTATTGTCGGAATGAAAAAACGACAGAAATATATTTTTATAAAAATAACGCTGAAAGTTTTACCGTTAACTATTGAAATACCTGGTGATAAAAAGTACAATAATACGCGTGATTGCATAGTAGCACACGGTATTGATTATTAATGCTTACGTGAGAAGTCACTTAGTTTTATTCAATTATTGCTACAGTAATTGCTGCATAGTATCTCACGTTATTTGATTCAATTATTGTCAATATTTTATATATTATTAAATCAGTAATTGAGCGACAAAGTTATTCATATTATTATTTGCAATATTGACGATGTCTAGAAAGTTCTATCGATGAGAGTTTTGGTCACCTAATTGTACGCCAATAGAGAGAAATTCTTATCGAAAAACCCCCTATTTTCTAGGAACGATCTGGTTGTTAAATATTACGAATTATAATAATGCTGATAAATGTTGAGGAAATTTTTATGAAGTATTTGTTATAAATTTTGTTTAGTATTTGGACCCCCACTTACCCATTTTTTCAAAACTGTCGGTAGAAGTTATCTCAGTTTTGTTATATTACTCATATATATATATATATATATATATATATATATATATATATATATATATATATATATAGTTTTGTTTTTTATGAAAAATAAAATATATTATATTTTATTATGCATAGTGTTTACATAGTGTCTGCATAGTGTTTACGTAGTAAGATTATATGAAATTTGATTTTCGGGCGTCCGTGAAATTTTTTAGTATTGTGCATCCGTGATATTTAAATAGTATCCTTCTATTCTCCTACAAATATGATGCTTAGTTAGAATTGAAAATCACACCAGAATCAGAGAATTCTTCTTCTATTATCTTGAGCGTATTTCTTTAGAGTTTAAGGATGCTTTGAGCGTAGTAAACAGTTCAAGTCTTCTTTAAGAATATCCCCGCCTGCCAGTCAGAAGTACTCTCTTTTTAAGGTAAGGGATATTATTTTTGTTCAGTATTCGTATGAAATAATATTTTCTTCCATACTATGTAGTATGTAAGTAATATTATTTCATTTCAGATTTCGAATTCTATACTCATTTTGTTAAGTTTTGGCTTCTATACTCCATGAAATTAGTAGAATATCATTGATATTTGCGCTTCATCTAATATCTTTTTCATGGAAATATTATTCTGAGCATTCTTGATAAGTTTTAACCTTTTTATGCCGGAGTACTATTCACAGGGTACTATTTACGGGATACTATTCACTCGATTACTATTTGTGATGCCCCCAAATTCAGGTACTTGAAACCCGAACTCGGTGCTTCACGATACCATTTCTATGAGGAGAATAATACTAATAATAATAACAATAATATAAATACTAAACTTAATTTACATATCAGAGTCTAAATCCCCAGGTTTCCAACCTTTAATACAATACATTATATGATAATAATTAATATTATTATCTTAATAAAGTCTAGTTATTAAATATGATAGCTTAGAACTTATTTTGCAACCTTTCCTTTTCCTTTGTTCTTGGCAGAGCTTTCTGGTTGATCACACTTAGCTGAAAACATTTAAATTTAACGCAAGAATGAGCATTTGATTGCCCAGCAAGTAATAACAATAATAATTATTAGCTAAAAGAAGTAAATATTTTTCTTTGAATAACACTTCTTTAACGAATCAACTGTTGTGAAGTAAGCTGAACCAATAACAACATATCTATATTAAAATTTTGAAACTACGTACTAGCTATACATGGAGAGCAGTCGACATACTATGAACTTTGTTTTCAATTTTCAAAAAGGTTAAACAGAACTTCATCTGCAAACCTTCATAACTTACAGGCACGGGGGTGATCAGCCCGTTATGCCCTACATTGATCAATACTACATTCAAGAACGAGATTATCGTTCATTTTATCTGCCTTTGGCGCACAAAAGTTTTCCCATAATCGGGATGTTCATACTTAGTCAGGAATCCGAACCAAAATAATTTGGTTGGATACAATAAAGTTCTATCTTATTCAACAATATTAATAAGTTTGTGTCTAGCTAGGTCAAATAGCTTAGACGATCTTTAACTAGGGTATACATACTGGAAACCAATAAGTATGTATCAACATGTGATTAAATACAATGATTATCCAAGTGAGGATACTTGTCTAATCATATTTAGAAATTACGAACAGAATATATATTTTTATATATAATAACATAATTAAAGAACTTGAACAATAGATTATAATTTACTAATTTACTTATACAGAATCATTGCATAAGTATATACAAGGTTAAGATATTTGAATCAATGAAAATGAATAGTTTAGATTCTAGCTTACACATGTCCATTGCATAAAGTAAATGCAAAGTTAAGATACTTGCTTGAGCTGTTGCTTACAATAATGCAACTTAGTTTTATCTTTTATACCGAAACCTATCATTAATAAGATCATTCGTTCGATTAGAATAATATATCATATCACATAGTACTGCTATTTGCAGTCAACACATAACCTAATCACATTGTCACATATGTTTATAAGTCATTGGATCATAAACAAATACATATCTAGTCAAATTATATAAGTCCAGATCAATTTCTAAAACAATTCGGTGTACCGACGGCTTTATCGAGTAATTATCGATTCTAAAAATCTAATCTGTAGTTTAATAACCGTTTAGATAATTTAAATATCAGTCATATTATTTTTCATAGCCTTATAATAATTTCTAAATAATTATTATAATTTATCATGATTTTTTTTCAAACGCTGGAATCATTATTAAATAATTTAAATATTAAACAATTCTATTACCATTAATATTTAATTAATAATAAATTATTAATGAAACCATTGCCAAAATATTAAAGTTATTTATAATAACTCAAAAAAATTTTAAATCATTTTTATTACCCTTAAATGATTTTTAAAACATTTAAAATTATTTTTTAAATAATTACTATTAATATTTAAATATTAATGTATTATTTATCAAAATATTAAAAGTATTTAAATATAACTTAAAATATTTTTAAAACATTTACATCCTTTTTGAATGATTTTTAAATTAATAAAATTATTTTTAAACTATTTATTTAATATTGTTATTAAATAACTCTAATATCATTTAATATTAACTTATTAATGAATTTTATTTTTAAATATTAAAACATATATTTTATAACTTAAAATATTTTTAAACTATTTATTTTCATTTAAAATGATTTTTCTAATAATAAAATTATTTTTAATTAATTTATTTAATATAATTACTAAATAAATATAATATCATTAATATTAATTAATTAATAAAATTCATCACAAAATATTAAAAGTCAATAAAAATAACTTAAAATATTTTCTTATACCATAATATAATTTTAAATAATTTTTCAAGTATAGAAATTATTTTTAAATAATTTATTTAATATAACAATTAAATAAATTAAATACCTTTAATATTTCAAAAATATTAAATATTTATAAAATGTATTCAAAATTATTAAAAACTAATTTTCAGGCTTTAAAATAATGTTCAGTAATTTATTATGTATTTTTAATAATTTAAAACTAATTTTCTCTAATTATTTAATAAAATAATAATTTTCAAAAATTAACTGTCGCTAAAGGTGCAATAGGCGACAAAACTGTCGCTGAATGTGTTCTTGGTCAAACCCAAAACCTTCAAGTCAGTGACAGAGATAAGAGGTTTGACCAACGCTAAGCTTTAATATGTGATGTTTCTAGGCATGTTCTTGGTCAGATCTTGTCGTACTCGTGTAATACTACACTATCCAACAACAAGCATGGCCAAACAGCATAACATGAGTGAGATCTGGGGCCCAGAACAAGCTGTCAGAGTTGTTCTTCATTTCTGGGTTACCTAGAAATCAAGAACAGTTCGTAAGGCCTACTTTGGGCTTCCACAACTTGTGATCCTTGTGTTGTTTTCGTGATCTTAAGGTTTCAGATTGTAGCCAACATTCAAGACAACATATCTATTACATATATCTATTTACCAACATCACAATATCAAGATCCATGCCGGTCAAACCTTGTCAGAAATCATGCTATTGTGATTTTTGGGTTACCTAGAAAACGCAAACCGTGAGCTTTCTGCTTGGTTTGACCACTCCCCAAATCCAATCTGTTTACTTATTAAGTGATATAAAAGTATAATCATGTAGTCCATATGGAAAACTATAAACCTATTACAACAGCATGACCAAATCATCAATAACTTGACAGATCAGAGCCCAAGAACATCTTGTCAGACATTTATGGGCCTGATCTGGGTTACTCATATTTCATATGGTCATGGCTGGTCAACGGTCTTTGACCATCAATAACATAAAATTTGTGAATGATCTGGACTTGATTCAAGTTCCAGATCAAAGCCCACAAGACATACTACAAGTATAAATTTTCAAACAAGCAAAAACATAAATAGAATGAAATCTAGGAGGCCTGACATTCGTTGTTATACATCATAAATTTTTTTTCCCTAATTTTTAAAATCTTCAAATTCGAGCCTATAAATGTTATGGATCTAACATCTATCAACCCAGATCATTGATTAACACTACATAGAACATATTACAAAACATAAACACCAGATCTAACACAACATTAAGGGTCAGATTTTAGGTTTAAGGTTATACCTTTCTTGATTAAATCCTTGATTCTAGGCTTTTGATTTATTATGGGTGATAGTGGGGCTTGGTTTGGGACTGATCTAGCACTAGAATTTTGTGGGTTTTGAGTTAAGAGAAATTGGTTGGGTGTTGGTGAATGAATGAGCAAGAAAATGACTTTTCTCTTTCTTTGATCTTATAAATAATATAGTGCAACGAATTTGACTGATCACAGTGGCTGATTGCTGGTAAATAATATCACATTGAGTTGTTAGATTAGGTCACCCACTCCCACACTTGTTAAAACTCCACA
Source organism: Panax notoginseng (assembly GCA_016801055.1). Lineage (NCBI taxonomy): Eukaryota > Viridiplantae > Streptophyta > Magnoliopsida > Apiales > Araliaceae > Panax > Panax notoginseng. The sequence goes on along the minus strand of CM029013.1, from coordinate 195,020,584 downwards.
TGTTAGCTTAATAAAGAATTCAAAAGGGCATTTTGGACAATTGACTTGTGATTTTAAAGACATTCTTGTCATATTGGCTAACCCTTAGGGTTTAACCCTTAGGGTTTAACCCTAAGGTTTAATATAAAAATATTATAGGATTTCTAATTAGGGTTTGTACAAAAGTTTGTTTCTTAAAATTGTGAATTAGGGTTTCTAAATAAGTTTAGGCTTTCTAATAATATAAAACATGAAAATTAGGTTTAAGTATTCACTAGTTAACATTAAGATTTCTTAAAAATTAGGGTTTCTAACTTTTAGAAATTAGGGTTTACCTAATCAAATATATAATAATTAACATTAATCACATAACACAATTACAAAACAATCTTGTACTCTAATTTAGGTTTCAAATTAGGGTTTAGCACAATAAAACTAGGTTTTCTATTGGCGTACCATAATTGACCAACCATTATCATTGCGTACATACAGTACCTATTTATAGTATTGAAATATAATTAATATTATATTATTATTCTTATTCATTGACCAAAGTCCAGAATTATGGTTTGGATTCTATATTTGATTTATCTTTCATATATACCATTATTAATTAAGTTAAAATAATTAACTTAGTTAATCTAAAATAAATTCACATAATAAAAATAAAATAATTATTATAATAATTGTACAATCATTTCATATATTATTTAAATAATATATAATTATATTTTCATGGAAAATAATTAATAAAAACATTTCTACTATATAATTAATTATTATATAATTTATAATGTTCAATAATTCTAAAATAAAATTATTTATAATTATTCATGTAATAAATATATTTTTATTTATCACATAAATACATACGCTTTGACTTATACATATTCCCCATATTTATTTTAATAAATAATAATAATAAAAAAAATTTATACGCAAAATTTATGATTTATTTATATAAAAAATCTTGAGTTATTACACTATTCTCCCGGGGTACTATTCATAACAAAAATTGATTTCTTTTCGGTCCAAATCATTTTTGATACAATATTATTCTTAAATTTTACTCCACAAAGCAGTATCATGTTGACAATTTGGACAATATTGAATTCTGGATAAATTAAATTATAAATCTTTAAAAATTTATCATTTGCTTTCTTTTAATTGAATTTTTATATCACTGTCATCATCCACATGCTTATATTGTGATGAAAGTCATCTTTGGCTTACGTGCATAGATGAATTGTTGATTTATATAATTATGACCAAGGATTATTCGGTATAAACATGATCGTAATGTTACAAAGGATGTAGTAAAAGTCATCATTGGCCCGTAGTGCATTGATGGACAGTTGTTGGCATGATCATGACCATTGGTGAAAACATTAATATCTTTGGTCCGTAGTGCATGGATAATTCGTGGTCGCGATACTCATGAATATCATGGGCCTGTAGTGCAGGAATGATTCGATGACGTGGTTTATTTATTAAGCTGAGTCTCAGTGATAAAATTGATGTTAAACTTTTTAAATCATATAAGATAGTACATATCATGCTCTACTTAACTCTTCTAATGGATTGCTTGTTCCGCTACAGTTAAACTTGACGTTTATTATATTTTATCAGTTTAACACTATTGAAGGCTAACGATAATTTATTCTGCATTTTCTTTGTAACGCCCTAAAAAATCGAACCTTTTGTAAACACTTTAAAATGAATAAAATAATATTATTTGTTATTATTATGTGTTAGTAAGATGATTGTCGTTCTATAACCTAGAAACGTCGGAAAGTCTTAGTATTTTAATTACGTAAAAGAATTAAAGTGTTTGAATTTCCAAGACGAAAATAAAAGTTTTTCGATAAAATTTCTGAAAAAACACTATTCATCGTTTTTCGCTCAGTAATTATTTTTGAACTTTCGAGAAATACGTAACGTTATAATATCGAGGTGAGATAGATTATATAATAATAATTCAAGTATGGAAAACACAATATTTTGCATGCGGACTTACTTTGAGCACGTTAGGAAAATTAAGTGTTAAGAAATTAATGCAATGATCATATGATATGTATGTATTATGCGAGTTAGGTTATTCGAGTATAATACGAGGTATTATACGAGTATGCATGAATGATGGAATAGCATATATTATAAATTATTATACGAATTAAAATACGAGAATTATACATATAGAATACGTCCTAACGCTTTAAGCCATTTGTAGATGGACTTGTGGATTATGTAGGATGTACAAGTCCAATAGAAATTGGATGTGCAAACCCAAGTGTTTGTTAATTTAAAGCCCAAAGTAAAGTAATGTAAACCCAAAGGAATAAGTTAATCGAAGTGGACTTAAGCCCAAATAAAATTAATGCATGCCCAAAGATAAGTTAAGTAATTTAAAATCTAAGCCCAATATATGATCCAATGGGTAAAGCTTGATCCATGGGGCAACCTATGGGTCAATTGGCGGCCAAGAACTTTGTGTGGTGGGCAAGGAACTTGTGTAAAGGGCAAGTTTACTTAGAGCTTAAGTTATGAATAGTAAGGAGGTTACTTAAGGAGGTGGGTTGTCTTAATGACTATTATGCCCTAACATTAGCAATTCTATAAATAGCAAGCTTAAAATTCATTTGTTAGATTGTTAGTTTTCATCGAACATAAAGTAACTTAATTGGTAGAGAGAATAAGCACTTATAAGCTAAACTTCCATATTTGTTTCAAGAAGAAGAAGAAGAACTAGTTCATCAAGGGTAAGACTCTTGTCCTATTTTATTCCATATCTTCCATAATAGCTTGACAGTGAAGTGATGGTCTTGTATAATAAGAAATCATAAGAAGGGATAAGCTAATGACTTAAGTATTAATGAGCTGGGAATAAGCACTTTATCCATGAATAAGCTATGAACTAAAGAAGAACTTGAAATACTTATATCATGTCTATATGTATGAAGAATAGTATGATAATAAGATGTAGAAATGATGGTTAGAAGACTTTAACTATCACAAGCCATGACAAACAAAGTTATATGAAATTTATACTTTGATAAGTAAATAAGTTCACGAAGAACATGTATTGACTTAACATGAAAATAAGTTGTTATAATATATAGGTTGAGATGTCTAGTTAATGAATTGAATCCATTTAGAATGATGAACAAATCGTTAGTAACGAAGTTATGGAATTCACACGATTGGACGATAATCGTCGAATTCGTGAAATTCTCGGAATGGGAGTCGGATTTTGTGTTTGAATTCAGAAACGTTAGTTGTTGATGGAGACAAGTCTTATTTGGCATTATAGAGTTGCGGACTCAAAAATGACCGAATTCCGACCTAGAATGAAGAAACGAGCGTTGAACGTTCGCGAACGTTTATTGTTTTCGTTAAAAATGGACTAATAGGTGAATTTTTAGTTAACGAAGTGAAATAGATAAAATTCTTGCATGAACACGCAGAGTATGTAATTTGTGAACCGTAGGCTCTTGAACGAGCCATTTCGGACTTATAACGAAGAAGTTATGAGCCCGGGAATCTCACTAAGTGGAAAATTTGTCAAAATTATCTGAAGCACAGAGTCCGCGACGCAGAGTGACTCAGGAAGCAAGGCCCGCACTGCAGCGCAAGGCCGGAACATGGGGCACTGTTAGTTGGCACCGCAGCGCGACATAGAGAGCTGGGACTCGTGTCGCAGCGCCGAGTCCGGGCCATACACACTGCTAACTCACGCCGCGACGTGACACCAAGGAGGAATGCTGGTGCCGCAGTGCCAGCCTTAAGGATTTCATAGAAAGGAGAAATTACAAGTAAAGAAAGAAAGTGAATTGATTAGTAATGAAGTAAAGCTTAATTATAGCATTGTAAAGCCTTGTTAAACCATAAGTTTGATAACTAAAGGTTAAAGATAATCAAACAAACATGAACGTAATGACAATGTAAGTTATAACGGCAAGCCGAAACCAATAATAACAAATCTAATACGTAATTAGATTGAGAAGAAGGGTAAGATTCTTTAGGAACCATGTATGTTATTCATGACCTAATGTGTTATGTGATGTTATCATCTACTGTAGAGATCATAAAGGCTTAAAGTGCATGTGTTATAATAGTAGCAGACGCTAAAGACAAGTGTTCTAACCCTTGTTTCAGTTCAATCTGGACAAGTTTTGTGATTCATATATTCTTACGCATGAGTTAATGTCTGATAAAGTCAAAGCCAATTCTTTGGGCTAGACTTATGATATGTTGGATTTCTTACAATCTATTAAAGTATTGACAATGATTTACCAAACTAATATTGATGTGGTTTCAAAAGGAGACTGGGTATGCTAAATTATTTTGTCGTCAAACAACAGGCACGTGAGGTTGCCACAACTTAAACGTACACACGTTTAAAGAATGTAGTGTTGATCAACATAGAGTACTATAGGCTGATCACCTAGACGTGCTCATAAGTTATGCCAGACTTACAGACTTCATGCCGGGATGTCCTTTCAAAGAACTTATGAAATGCTCATGGTCTTAGACCGGAATTGATGTTTTATTGAATATTATTATGGTAAAACATGTTTAATGAAAAGAGTGATATTTTGAATTATCAATAGTACTTCCTAACTATTGTTTAGTTATTGAAGATATAAGATTCCTATGTTTCAAGCATGCTATTTTACTTGAATTGTTGTACTTGCTGAGCTAGTTAGGCTCACTCTTGCTTGAACCATATGAATGCAGCTAAGATTGAACGGGCCGACGGATCCAGCAAGGATAAAGGGAAGGCTAAGGCGAATTCGTAGATAACCTATGTAATAGTATAACTTTGTAATGATAATAGTTGCTATTATGACCAAAGACATATGTAACGGCTATAAAAAACCTGGGGAATGTTAATATTATTTTGAATATTTATAAGACATATTCGTTCTTTTGAGGCATTTCAATTGAATGTTTGTGTGAACTGTAGCACCGTGTAGCACCAACTATCGGGTTGGAAGATACCCGAATTTGGGAGCGTCACAGGTTGGTATCAAAGCATTAGGTTATTAAACTTAAGGGGAGAAAATAAAACCTTAAGTCATAACCTTAAGAAAAGTCAACGAAATAAAAGATGAAAATTAACCTTATAAAAATGCATTATATATGTTATGTATTTTTATTATTTTACTGACGTGTACTAATCAAACTTATTTGTGTTGTTGTAGATGTCAGGAGAAAATAGAGACGTACAGGTAGTCAGTGAAGGATCAGTTAATCAGATAAAGATTATACCGAACCCCATAGCGTTAGAGCCCGAAGTTGTAGTGGTTGAGTCTGGAGACTTAGAGATCCTAGACCTTATGTCTGTGTTCGACGACATGCTAGAAGAAGAGGTGTAGGTAGTGTGCTTCAACCCAGTAGTAATAGCAGCATAGATGGCTCTAGGGGAGTCAATGATGTCACTTTTTATGTCATTGTTGGATAGAAACATCCATTACTATCAGGAGGTTATGTAGCTAAAAGCAGAGCTCCATGCTGTCTTAGAGGATAAGACAGACGTGGAGTCGATGTTGGAACAACAGCATGATGAGAGAATTTTGGCCAATGACATGGTCCATGAGCTGAAACAGAAGGTCTTTGAGCTCAGGGGGGGGAGCTAAAGAACAAATAGCAGAAGATAGTGAGAATGTCCTATATTCATAGGAGTTCTCATGCGGACTTCCAACAGCAGGTTGCTGGTTATCCCATAGAGACAGGGCAGACGCGGCATACTATTAGCCATAATATTATTGCTAGTCTTGCCAAGGCAGATTTTGATAATGCCTTAAGGCAGATGTAATCTATTAGTAGATAGAGTTGTTTAGATATGTAAATATTGTGTATCTAGTAGTGACATAAAATCCTCTTTTGTATAACAAAGGGTAGTCTTTTGTAAATCCCAATTTTTGGAAAGCAATTGCGGGAAAGTAATGTAATCAGCTTAGGCTGTATAATGTAATTGATGTAGTATTATACTACAATGAATCAATATAAGCCTTTTTCGTAACATGTTGAGTAATGAATGTTTAATTTATTGTTTAAATTGTGAATAATAACTAACTAACGGGAAATGAATAATAACGAAATGTGTTGTTTGTTGTAACAACAAAATTGCTGCTAAGAAGAGTACCATGTAATCAAGGCGCTAACGTAAACCAACTGGAGGGAGGTCCGGTTAACCCCATGCAAGAGTTTGTAAATCTTTTAACAGCAACATTTCATTGAACTGGGGCTAACATCCCCGTAAATCCTGGTGTAGTACGAGCTACTACGTTCAAGGATTTTAAAAGCATGGGTCCGCCGGTGTAAGACCTAAACTTTTATAAATAAAGATGAATTCTCTATAAATATTATTTTTGAATATTATGGAATTCATTTGATATAATGTTATAGTTGTGGATAATATTTATAAATTTTGCAAAGTACGCAAGTTGTTATGTAATATTCGATTGGCCGTAGAATATTCGTTTTAACAGGAAATATTCGTACGATGATACAATCATTGGTGGACCCCATAATGGAATTATTGTCGGATTGAGAAAACGACAAAAATACTTTATGAAAATAATGGCAGAAGTTTTACCATTAATACTATTGAGTAACTCGGTAGTAAAAGTACAGTAATACGCGTGGTTGCATAGTAGCACACGGTATTGATTATTGATGCTTACGTGATAAGTCACTCAATTTTGTTTTATTGATATTATTAATGTAATAAAACAGAAAAGCTTTTTATATAAAACAGAATACTTTTATAAAGTTATTTATTTTATTAGGCTAATAGTAAAATCTTTTTATATAAAATAGAATATTTTTATAAAGTTATCTATTTTATTAGACAATAATTAGAATATATTATATTTTATTATGCATAGTATTTGCATAGTGCCTGCATAGTGTTTGCATAGTAAAATCTTTTATAAAGTTATTCGTTTTATTAGGTTATAAATAGAATATATTATATTTTATTTAAAAGATTTTGCTTTAAATATAGACCGTCAGATTAAAGTAAATCAATCTAGACCGTTCATTAGTTAGTTACTATGCAGTCCATTTCTCTATAAATAGAAGCTCATTCCTTCATTATTTTCTTACGAATTCACTGAAACTCTAGAGAGAGAAACTATAGAGAGAAAGAAGAAAAGTATTCTGCTACTTCACTACTCTGATATCAAGTTTCTTTTACGGTAAGGGATATTATTTGTTCTACTCGTAATGGGTATTATTTTTTTTGTATTCATGAAGAGAACTTCTGTGGTTCCATTATTCATTATTTTGTTAGATTATCCTGTCTATGCGTTTTACGCTGGACTTGGTTCCGTCTTTACAATTATTCTGTTGAAATATCCTGTCTGTGCATTTTACGCTGGACCTAATTGTGTCTTTACTATTATTCTGTTGGAATATCCTGTCTGTGCGTTTTACGCTGGACCTGGTTCCATTACTCATTATTCTGTCGGAATATCTTGTCTGTGCGTTTACGCCGGACCTAGTTCCATTATTTATTATTCTGTCGGAATATCCTGTCGGTGCGTTTACGCATGACCTGGTTCCATTATTTATTTTCCTATTGGAATAACCTGTCTGTGCGGTCTATCGCATGCATGCTGATTTCTTTTGTTATTGCATTCCTTATTATATTCAGTTGGTTAAAGTTTTGACTTTTATACTCCATGAAATTAGTGGAATATCCTTGATATTTACACTTCATCCAGTATCTTTTCATGAAAATATTCTTCCGAGTATTCTTGAATTTTACTCCACAAAGCAGTATTAGGTTGACAATTTGGACGTTAGTGGTTCGTGGATAAATTAATTCTTGAACTTGTTTTATTGAATTCTTATATCATTGTCATCATTCTCATGTTTATATTCTATTGAAAGTTATCTGTGGCCTGTAGTGCATAGATGGACTTGGTATGATTATGACCAGGGATTATTCGATATAATCATGACCGTAATGTTACAAATATTGTGGCAAAAGTCCTCATTAGCCCGTAGTGCATTGATGGACAGTTGTTGGCATGATCATGACCATTAATGAATACACAAATATTCTTGGCCCGTAGTGCATGAATAATTGTGGTCGTGATACTAAAGAATATCCTTGGTCGTAGTGCAGGGGTGATTCGATGATGTGGATTATTTTTTTAGCTGAGTCCCAGCGATAAAAGTCATTAAAAACCTCTTAAATCATAGAAGATAGTAGATTTTATTCTCTACTTGACTCTTCTAATGGATTATTTGTTCTGCTGCAGTTAAACTTGATGTTGTTAAATTTTATTAGTTTAACACTGTTGAAGGCTAATGATAATCTATTCTGCATTATCTTAGTCGTAATATTTTCTTACTGCGCTAGTTGAGCTCACCCTTTTGCTTCCATTGTTCTCTTCAGGAAATGAGAATATAGTTGGGACGAGTTGGGGAACGGAGTGATGGACCAGATGGTAGTATTAGTAGTCCTCACTATTCTATGAAATAGTGTGATAATAAATGTAATGAGGACCCCATTGAGTTTGTATATTGTCTAGATGACAATATTTGTATTAAAACTTACAGCATATGTTTAGTCGTATGTTACACGACTGTTGTATAATTAAGTTGTATTTGACTTTTGTACCATGTATTTGGCGACTCAAAATAGGTGATACATACCTATTTTGGGGGCGTCACAATTGATATCAAAGCTTAGCGATATGATCCCTGGCTAAGATGTGATACTAGAACTAGGAGGGGAGAGACGGACAATTCCTTCGCCAGTATGACCTACCTAAGTTCATTTAGTTTTTAATTTGTCGGTCAGAATATAGAGATAATATGTGATATGTTATTTAACCCTTGTTTTGTGGCAGTATTTGAAAATGACTTCCGAAAATGTTGAGAATAACAATAGAGCACATGCGACCGTTGATTCACCAAATATCAATAATCGGGATAATGTTCATCAGGAAGGCGATAATCCTCATGCAAACAACAGCACTGACCAAATGATGATTGATGGAATGATCAGAGGCTTTATGCAATTCATGCAACAGCAGGTGAGAGTGGCTCCTGTCCAAAATATAGGTGAAAACACTGAAAACTCTCGGACAGTCATCGCTAAACAGTTCAAGGTGTTGCGACCACCGGAGTTTATTGGAGAACTAAAACCACTTAAGGCAGAAACATGGATAAAGCAGATCACCAAGATATTTGATGTCTTGGGATGCGCCGAGGAGCAAAAGGTTCCCTTTGCCACCTTTATGTTGCGAGGAGAGGCAGATTATTGGTGGGAATCGGTAAAGCGTACTCAACCTGCTGCACTGAAGATGTCTTGGGAGAAGTTCCAAGAACTATTCAATGACAAGTACTTTCCCGAAAGTATTCGTTACATGAAGGAGGTAGAGTTCATCAAGTTGGAGCAGAATAATATGATCGTGTCGCAGTACGAAGCTAAGTTTGCCGAGCTATCCCGGTTTGCGCCCCACTTGGTGAATAATGAAGAGAGAATAACGTGGATGTTTTTAAGAGGTTTGAAGTCGGAGATACGTCAACATTTTATTTCTCATAAATTGTGTTTGTATTCAGATGTTGTAAATAAGGCTCAGTTAGTGGAGCGCGATAACGAGTCAACGCAACCAAAAGAGAGTAACATGCAAAATGATAATACCAGTGAAAGCAATCATCGAAGCGGTGACAACAAGCGTGGAGGGAATCAACAGCCCAGAAATGGTAACCACTTTGGTGGTAATCATGGCCAAAACAATAAGAATGGACATTTCAAGAAGAGGAGATTCAATAATGATGGAAAGACGTCAGCACTAGCACCCGTGGTTAAGGAAGGAGAACGACCACCGATCATATCCTTCAAATGCGGAGGGGAGGGACACATCAGTCCAAACTGCGCAATGCCATCCAAAGCATGTTATAATTATGGAAGAGAAGGTCACCTAGCCCGATTTTGTCGTTCACCGAAGACAAGTTCAGCTAGGATAGAGGCACTAAAGGACGTCCCAGAAAAGTCAAAACCGGTAGTGCAAGGGAGAGCGTTTGTTGTGACCTCCCAAAAAGCAAGGAACCCGAACGAGGTCATCACGGGTAAGCTTATCATATATTCTAGCGAAGTCTATACCTTATTTGATATCGGTTCTACCCATTCTTTTATTTCTCCTATTTACGCTCAACGATTAAATTTGACTACGGAGAAATTAGACTTTGACTTATATGTGGAAACTCTGTTGGGAGAAACCTTCATTACATCCACTGTTTATAAGTATTGTTTGGTTCAAATCGGTACCGTCACATTACATGTCGATCTTATTTCATTGAAAATACTTGCATTTAATGTAATTCTAGGGATTGATTGGTTAACTACTCATCATGCAAAAATTAATTATTTTTGTAAGGTTGTTAGCTTACATATTCCTAATCAACCTATTATGCGAATTCAAACAACCAAACCATTAAAATCAATCACTGTCATCTCAAGCCATAAAGCTATTTATTTATTGAAAAACGGATGTCAAGCTTTCTTAGCTCATGTCACGGATCTAAATAAAAATACTTCAGTTTTGAATGATATTTCTATTGTTAATGAATTTCCTGACGTATTCCCTGAAGAACTTCCTGGCCTACCCCAGAGCGTGAAATTAAATTTTGTATCGACCTTGAACCCGGTACAAAACCCATTTCTAAAGCCCCATATCGAATGGCTCTTATTGAACTTCAGGAGTTAAAGACCCAACTGTAGGAATTGTTAGACATTGGCTTTATTTGTCCTAGTACTTCTCCTTGGGGTGCTCCTGTTCTATTCGTGAAGAAGAAAGATGGGAGTATGTGACTTTGTATTGATTATTGGGAGTAGAATCATGTCACCATCAAAAATAGGTACCCATTGCCACGTATTGATGACCTGTTTGACCAGTTGCAAGGAGCACAATTCTTTTCAAAAATCGATCTTCATTCTGGATATCATCAGCTGAAGGTTAGAACTGAGGATATTCTAAAGACTGCCTTTAGAACTCGGTACGGGCATTATGAATTCTTAGTCATGTCTTTTAGATTGACTAATGCTCCTGCTGCCTTCATGGATATGATGAACCGAGTATTCAAGGAATATTTGGATCACTTTGTGATCGTCTTTATTGATGACATCCTTATTTATTCCAAAAGTCGTGAAGATCATGAGCAACACTTGAGACTGACACTCCAAAAGCTTCGTGAAAACAAGCTTTATGCCAAGTTGAAGAAATGTGAGTACTGGCTTGAGGAAGTAGCATTCCTTGGGCACGTAGTATCAAGTCATGGAATATCTGTTGACCCGACAAAGATTGGAGCAATTCAAAGCTGGGAGCAACCTAAATCAGTGACCGAAGTACGTAGCTTTCTCGGTTTAGCTGGTTATTATCGGAGATTTGTGGGAGGATTTTCTCGAATCGCTACTCCATTAACTCAACTGACTCGGAAAGATACAAAGTTCGGTTGGAGCGAAGAATGTTATAAGAGTTTTCAAGAACTCAAGAGGAGACTCATTTCAGCACCTGTTCTGACAATACCATCTAGCTCCGAGGGATTTGTCATCTACAGTGATGCTTCGGGCAAAGGGTTGGGATGTGCTCTCATGAAACATGGGAAAGTCATAGCCTATGCCTCAAGACAACTCAAAGAATATGAGAGGAATTATCCTACTCATGATCTAGAGTTGGCAGCTGTTGTCTTCACACTTAAAATTTGGAGGCATTACTTGTATGGGGAGAAAGTGGAGATCTTTACGGATCATAAAGCCTCAAATATCTCTTCACTCAAAAGGAACTCAACATGCGACAACGACGTTGGCTGGAACTGTTGAAAGATTATGATCATACCATCCAATGCCATCCTGGAAAAGCGAACGTGGTAGCTGATGCATTGAGTAGAAGATCATATGCAAGTATGAATGCGATATTGTCAACACAAAGGCCCATTTTGTGTGACTTCTAAAGAATGAAGATAGAGTTAAAGACTCCAGGGGATCCATATGATGATGGAGAATATACGAGTAGAACCGACTTTAATTGATAAAGTTAAAGCTGCTCAAGCTATAGACCTGGAAATGATGCGTATGAGGAAGAAAGTGCAAGAAGGTGCTATGCCGGAAGCAAGAATCAATGAAGAAGGAATACTTCGAGTCAACTTCAGACTTTGTGTTCCTAACGACCCTGATTTAAAGTATAAAATCATGATGGAGATGCACAACACACCGTTTGCAATACATCTTAGGAGTACTAAAATGTATCGTGATCTTCATCATACATTTTGGTGGAGCAATATGAAGAGAGAGATAGCGCTATTTATCTCAAGGTGTCTAAGTTGTTAACGAGTCAAAGCGGAGCATCAAGTACCAAAAGGTCCATTGCAACCACTTGAAATTCCAGAATGGAAGTGGGAGGACCTTACCATGGATTTCGTTACTGGTCTTCCCAAGGTTTCTCAAGACATTGATGCAATTTAGGTCAATTGATAGATTGACCAAGTCTGCTCATTTCTTACCAATACGAGAAACTTATACACTTAAACGAGATTATAAGACTGCATGGTATGCCAGTATCCATAGTTTCTGATCGAGACACAAGATTTACTTCACGATTTTGGGTTAGTTTCCAAAAAGCTATGGGCACGGATTTACGATTTAGTTCAGCACATCATCCCCAGACGGACGGACAATCAAAGAGGACTATTCAAACTCTTGAAGATTTATTAAGACTCTGTGTTCTTGATTTCAAGGGAAGTTGGGATAAGTTCTTACAATTGGTGGAGTTTTCCTACAAAAACAGTTATCAAGCAAGTATTGGCATGGCTCCATTCGAGTCGTTGTATGGAAGAAAGTGTCGTTCTCCAGTATGTTGGGATGAGGTGGGTGAAGCAACGTTGTTGGGACCAGAGTTGGTACGTATGACTATGGAAAATATTCAAACGATTCGACAACATAGAAAAACCTCACAAGATCTACAAAAGAGTTATGCTGATCTTTATCGAAAGGACGTAGAATTTGATATAGGAGATCATGTGTTGTTACGAGTTGCTCCGTAGAAAGGAGTTACAAGATTTAGAAAGAGAGGAAAGCTCAATCCTTGATTCATTGGCCCATTTTTAATCCTCGATCGAGTAGGAACTGTGGCCTATAGACTCGCTTTACCGCCAAGTATGTCTCGTGTTCATAATGTTTTTCATATATCCATGTTACGTAAATATGTGGAAGACTCGAACCACATTATTGAGTTAGAACATGACGAAATAGCTGAAGATTTAACGTATAAAGAGGTTCCTGTTCAAATCTTAGATAAGAAGGAACATATTCTACGCTCCAAGGTTATACCTCAAGTCAAAGTTTTGTGGAGAAACCGCGATGTTGAGAAAATGACCTGGGAGTTAGAATCTGAAATTAAGTCAAGGTATCCTTACCTCTTCGATATACCAGGTACGTACCCTAATTTCGAGGGCAAAATCTCATAAGAAGGGGAGGTTGTAAGACCCCAACTTTTATAAATAAAGATGAAATCTCTATAAATATCATTTTTGAATATTATGAAATATATTTGATATAATGTTATAGTTGTGGGTAATATTTATAAATTTTGCAAAGTACGTAAGTTGTTATATAATATTCGATTGGTCGGAGAATATTCGTTTTAATAGAGAATATTCGTACGATGATACAATCATTGGTGGACCCCACAACGGAATTATTGTCGGATTGAGAAAATGACAAAAATACTTTATGAAAATAACTGCGAAAGTTTTACCATTAATACTGTTGGACTACTTGGTAGTAACAGTACAGTAATATGCGTGGTTACATAGTAGCACACGGTATTGATTATTGATGCTTACGTGATAAGTCACTCAGTTTTGTTTTATTGGTATTATTAATGTAATAAAACAAAAAAGCTTTTTATATAAAACAGAATACTTTTATAAAGTTATTCGTTTTATTAGGCTAATAGTAAAATCTTCTTATATAAAATAGAGTACTTTTATAAAGTTATCTATTTTATTAGACAATAATTAGAATATATTATATTTTATTATGCATAGTGTTTGCATAGTGCCTATATAGTGTTTGCATAGTAAAATCTTTTATAAAGTTATTCATTTTATTAAATTATAAATAGAATATATTATAATTTTTTTAAAATATTTTGCTTTAAATATGGACCGTCAGATTAAAGTAAATCAATCTAGACCGTTCATGAGTTAGTTACTATGCAGTCCATTTTTTTATAAATAGAAGCTCATTCCTTCATTATTTTCTTACGAATTCACTGAAACTCTAGAGAGAGAAACTATAGAGAGAAAGAAGAAAAGTATTCTGCTACTTCACTACTCCGATATCAAGTTTCTTTTACGGTAAGGGATATTATTTGTTGTACTCGTAAGGGGTATTATTTCTTTTGTATTCATGAAGAGGACTTTTGTGGTTCCATTATTCATTATTCTGTTTAAATATCCTGTCTGTGCATTTTACGCTAGACCTGGTTCCCCCTTTACTATTATTCTGTTGGAATATCATGTCTGTGTATTTTACGCTGGACCTGGTTCCGTCTTTACTATTATTCTGTTGGAATATCCTGTCTGTGCATTTTACGCCGGACCTGGTTCTATTATTCAGTATTCTGTCGGAATATCCTGTTTGTTCATTTACGCCGGACCTGGTTCTATTATTTATTATTCTATCGGAATATCCTGTCGGTGCGCTTACACATGACCTGGTTCTATTATTTATTTTCCTGTTGGAATAACCTGTCTGTGCGGTCTATCGCATGCATGGTGATTTCTTTTGTTATTCCATTCTTTATTATATTCAGTTGGTTAAAGTTTTGACTTTTATACTCCATGAAATTAGTGGAATATCCTTGATATTTGCGCTTCATCCAGTATCTTTTCATGAAAATATTCTTCCGAGCATTCTTGAATTTTACTCCACAAAGCAGTATCATGTTGACAATTTGGACGCTATTGGTTCATGGATAAATTAATTCTTGAACTTGTTTTATTGAATTCTTATATCATTGTCATCATCCTCATGTTTATATTCTGTTGAAAGTCATCTGTGGCCTGTAGTGCATAGATGGACTTGGTATGATTATGACCAGGGATTATTCGGTATAATCATGACCGTAATGTTACAAATATTGTGGTAAAAGTCCTCATTGGCCCGTAGAGCATTGATGGACAGTTGTTGGCATGATCATGACCATTAATGAATACACAAATATTCTTGGCCCGTAGTGCATGGATAATTGTGGTTGTGATACTAAAGAATATCCTTGGCCGTAGTGCATGGGTGATTCGATGATGTGGATTATTTTTTTAGTTGAGTCTCAGCGATAAAAGTCATGAAAAACCTCTTAACTCATAGAAGATAGTAGATTTTATTATCTACTTGACTTTTCTAATGGATTGCTTGTTCCGCTGTAGTTAAACTTGATGTTGTTATATTTTATCAGTTTAACAGTGTTGAAGGCTAATGATAATTTATTCTGCATTGTCTGAGTCGTAATATTTTCTTATTGGACTAGTTGAGCTCACCCTCTTGCTTTCTGTGTTCTCTTCAGGAAATGAGAATATAGCTTGGACGAGTCGGGAAACGGAGTGATGGACCAGATAATAGTATTAGTAGTCCTCACTATTCTATGAAATAGTGTGATAATAAATGTAATGAGGACCCCATTGAGTTTGTATATTGTCTAGATGATAATATTTGTATTAAAACTCACATCATATGTTTAGTCGTATGTTACATGACTGTTGTATAATTAAGTTGTATTTGACTTTTGTACCATATATTTGGCGACTCAAAATAGATGATGTATACCTATTTTTGGGGCATCACAGCCGGAGTTCAAAGGAACTACAGACCCTATCAAAGCCCAGACTTTGGTAAAAGAAATTGATAAGGAATTTGTCATAGCAAATGTCGATGAGGGCCAGAAGGTTGCCTTTGCAACCTACATGATGAAGGGAGAGGCCAACTTTTGGTGGAAGGCTAATCAGGGTAGGGCCAGAATAGAGATTCTAACGTGGGTGAGGTTCAAGGAGATATTCTTCCAGAACTACTTTCCCACGAGTATGCAGTGAAGGATGGAGATGCGGTTTCTCGACATGAAACAAGGGGACATGACGTTTCCCCAATACGCCGCCAAGTTTAATGAACTGGCGAGGTTTGCTCCACACCAAGTGGATACTGAGGTTAGGAAGGCGCTACGATTCGAGCAGGGCTTGAAGCCTTGGCTCTAAAACCATATTTCTGTGTTCCAAAGTACTTCGTTTGGGACTATTTTAGAGAAGGTGATAATCACCGAAGGTGATAGCGAGGTATTGAGCCAGTACCACAAGGATAAGAAGAATAAGGGGAAAGTTGATGGGGGAGTGAAGATTGAAGGAGCCAGCGGGAGTGGCGAGGGAAAAAAATAGAAAATGTTTAACTCTAGGAATACCGGAGTGAAGCAAGGAGAACCGAAGAGGAGGATGGAGGCCTGCAAGACCTGCGGGAAGACTCACTTAGGAGTCTGTCTCAAGGGGAAGGCCGTATGCTACAATTATGGATAGGAGGGGCACATTACGCCTAACTGTCCAAGTCCAAAGAAGAACCACAGATGCTTTGTGTGTGGGTCAACTGACCACATGGCAAAGAACTACTTGAAGAAGGGGAAGGACAGAAACAAGGGCGCCAATAGTTGTAAATTAGCTATTGGTGCTCCAGCGCAGTCGAGTAGGCTAATGGCCCGTACCTTTAACATGACAGTCCAAGATGCGATGGAATCATGGGACGTAGTCGCATGTATTATTCCGATCAACGATCTAACTTCACACGTGCTATTTGACTTGGGTGCTACTTGTTCGTTTATAGCATGTGATTTTGCTAGACGATTAGGATTACTTCCCGAAAAGTTGCCAATACCTTTAAATATTAAGGTAGCAAACGAAGAGATAATTCCTGTTGAAGATATTCATATGAGTTATTGCGTAGACATACGGGGTAGTAAATTATCAGTAGATTTGTTACCGATAAATTTAGGAGAATTCGACGTAATTCTCGAAATGGATTAGTTAGTTAACCATGGGGCAATTATAGATTGTCAAAAGAAATGTGTAACTATTAAAACGTTGAGACAACCTAGTTAACCATGTGAAGGAATTGTTTACCCCAGCTCCTATATGTCAACCATCAAAGGTTACGATTGTATCATAACCTAACTTATCTTAACTTATACGAACCATTAAACTATAATGTTCGTTAAGTCAATTTCTTATTCCTTATGGATTTCTGGCAACTAAATGACATACCTCAGGATTCATTATTTATCGTTTAAGTCATACAGACTTTTGTATACTCAGAACGATTATTCAGTGTCAATACTATGAGGTCATAGCGTTAAACATTTTATATTAATTTATTCATAACTTACAACATCCGGTTCGCTCGTCTCAGAACGTCAACCAAAATATAAACATTAACTCGGCTTCTTTATGTTATACGTACTTGTCTTTAATTCAATTTCTTCACCCTTCATTACCTTACGGTCAAACTATACACGGGGTGTAGGTTTTACCCGTTTAATATTTGCGTGCACTCCACCCTCACGTCAATTAAATTGTTTAACGCTTACCTTTCATTCTAACATTCTCTATCCAACTCATACTCAGATTTTCATTATTCTTATTACCGTTCACTACGGCTTTTTACGATAATTAATATGTAACGACCCAAAAATCCATACAATTTAAAATCTCAACTTCGGTCGTTAACCATACATTAAATCTCTAATTTTACATCATTATTCGATATTAAAAACACTAAAATAGCGAAATATTTAAAACGTTTATACATATCCTTCTTTGTTGCCCTGAATCGCAACCTTTACACTACATATCTTTGATTCAATCTTATATTATGAATTGTTACAACAAAATGACTATACAAAGTCTTACATCATAACTAAATATCCATATACATTGGATAGCTCAACTTACAATTTAACAACATATTACGTTCAAAATATGAAATACATTTCTCATAAAACATAAGTAATCTTCGTGAATATAGATCTCTATAACTCACTTAGCACATATCTTTACCTTAAAATCTTGACCTGTAAAAGTGGTTATTTGCAAGAGTGAGCTCGACAGCCCAGCAAAGTCTAACAGTTTCATGCATCACATAACACATAATAACATGCTCGATATACATCTCATTAAAGTAACATGGCATACGTGCTTTTAATTCACATAGCAAATATAAAGATTGAGTTCCTTACTCAATCATCATTACTTAGCCAAAACAATGTAGTCATATATTGACTTTAACATTTCATGATTCAATACGTATAACATATCATGTAATTTAAAACAGTTCATCAAGTCCACAAAAAAATAGGAACCAAAAGACTTGCCTTGATCGTTGTTTACCAATAACAATTTAACAGCTTACAGTTATCTGCACTTCACGTTCCCTACACAGTTATATAATCATACACATCAACTATTAGTCACATAACAATACATAGCAACTGATACGAGTTTTATGTTCTTATCAAATTCCCCCACACTTAGACTTTTACACGTAGACACACGTATGAGGGTAGAAGCCAAGTTGAGTGTATACATGAGTGAGTCATCATTGTTTGAGCAAAACATGTAAGGGAGTGTGTGAGGAGACTTTTTATCTACTAACTTTTGTTTTGCAGCAAACATGTATGGCTCTAATACAACTAGATAGGAGGGAGGAATATACATCCCAAAGGCATGTAGAGCAAGCTTTAAGGCGATGAACAATAGAAAATGATAAGAGGGTTCACAGGCATGTAAACAAAGATGATTTGCATTGGAGACAACCACAAAAAACTCCTAAGGTTTATAGTGAGGCATTATTTATTGAGGAGTTCATTACAAAGATGACAGATTATTGGATGCAACTACAAAATACTTCTAAGGCATAAAGGAACAAGTTCAGCTGAGTGAGAAATAAGATATAATTGAATATACAGTCCAAGGAGAGCTATTGTGTTCTAGTGTTCACGATGATATCCATAATCAAAAGCAAGCTGGTGACCATTCGAAAGAAAGTGATCAAGAAGATGAGTTTGTAAAAGAAAACTCTTGTGAAAATAATCGACAAAAGAAATTATTCAAAAGATTCATATTGCAAAAGAAAAGATTGAAAAGAATGAGGGAGAAAAGAAAAGAGAGAATGAAAATATTGAGTTTGAAAATAAACGAGAGAAAAACAAACGAGAGAGTGAGCATAAAGAAGAGATAGAAGAAATATAGGACTATGAAAAAGAGAGTGAGTTGGAAAGTGATTTGTATTTTGAAAATCCAATGAATGTACATTCGTACAAGACGACGCTTTTGATTACTAACTAAATTAACTCTTCTTCGCTTAGTTATCATTTGTCTATTGTTCAGATTCTTGATGATATACCCAGTGCTATCATTCCATATCAATCAACTAATAGTATTCCTGAGGAGACGACAGAGTTACCGCGGTGAGTTGGAGTGTTGGTGAAAGTGGGTATCATCAGAGAAGACATGAGTTTATGTGCTAATTTTGAGATCATAGTACCTAAAGAGGATGAGATAACGAATTTATGCATCAATTTTGAATTGGTAAACAAGTATCGTTATTCTTTTCTTTGTTTAGGTAATATGTTTGATAAATTACATAATACTTGTGTTTTATCTAGATTTAATTATCATGTGATTATAATGCCTAATCAATTTAGCGTGAGAGATTGTGATAAATGGAAAATTGTCTTAACATGTGAGTTGTATAGATGCATAGTTATTCTGTTCGATTAACTGATGCATCTAGTATTTTCATGAGTTATTTACAACATGTTTTGCATGCTTCCATTGTAAAATTTGTTGTTAGCTATTTTAAGTGTAAAATCATCTTTATCATAAACTATGGTGGATATTTTATTTATATTGAGTTACTTTATGATCATGATATGTTTTTTCGTTCTCAACATTATTACTTGCATGAACTTCATTCTAGGATTTATTATCCATACATTGATTTGGGTTTTTATGCTAGTCAATCTTTACAAGAGATGTCAATAGTTAACAATGATAGTAATCATGTTGTTTCGTTAGAGCAATCTTCATTGCATAATTTGCTATCATATGGTATTGATTTAAAAAGTGATTATCATCAAGATAGGTGAGATGTGGGTTACATGCATGTTTAGTCAAATCATTTGGATTAGATAAGGCATTACATATGTGACGCCCCCAAATCCGGGTATCTTCCAACCCGACAGATGGTGCTACACGAGACTATAATGTATACAGTCATTCCATTGAAACAACAACAAAATGATTGTATTTACTATCTTCAAATTTCAATAATACCAAAACCATTCCCAGGTTCATAAACTGAATACATTCTTTATTATTCATAAGTATATTACATACGAATATACTAGTCTATTACATGATATTTAACTATCCATCTTAGCCTTGCCTTTATCTCTCTTAGAATTCTCAGTTCGTTCGGCTTTCGCTGTAGTCATATAATTCAAGCAAGAAGTGAGCATAACTAGCTAATCAAGTCTACAAATGATCATATGAATACCACATTGATAATTATATGATTATCTTTCATAACTGAACAAATAGCTTTGAAGCACTATGAAACATTTGACTAGTGCCTCTCATTTCATAACAATGATTCCAAAGTATATATAATAGCTTAGGAATTCTGAACCGGTCAAAAGACCATGAACATACTCTTTTCGTTTTCATATCTGAAAAGGTCATCTGGCATGAAGGCCATCCATCTGGCATTACTTATGAGCACTTCTAGGTGATCAGCCTATAGTACTCTATGTTGATCAACACTCATCCGTTAAACGTATTTACGTTTAAGTATTGGCAACCTCGCGTGCCCATCGAATAATCGATGAAAATACTTTTGTTTGTTCATAGACAAACTTACCTTTACATCCATACCAAATACTTGGCAAAGGATAGCGTTAACAGTTCTATATCGAAATACTTGTAAACAAATCCATCCAACTCTTAAGAATAGTCTAGCCGAGTTAAAACTAGCTTCGACCCTTTCATAAAATAATCCATGCATTTCATAACATGAATCACTGAAAACTTGGCTAACACGAAGGTTAGACAAGCGATAAGAAAACTTGTCTTCAAGCATCTTCGAATATACTATTCAAAAATTCTCAGCCTTTACAGGATCTAGATGATATATTCACATAGCACACTGTAATTAGTTACCAAACAAACTCATTTTATGGTTTTAACTAACTTCTTTCTCTTCTATGCCTTGTTTGAATTCATTTAATTAATATAGTCGACTCGACTTAATATGCTTTGTTACGGCTTGTTAACGTTCTTATGTTATAAACCGACACTTGATCATTATTGGTGAAATACCAACGTTGAACATCATTCATAGTTTACTTATTACACTCTTGCGTTCTTCGTTTAATTTCTATTAAATCATATCTAATCTCCTAACGTCATCACTTTATAAGTGATTTAAAGTCAGCCATATCATGCACATTAAGTACATTCATGTCTTACCTTTGGTTTACATTCAATTAGAATTAGAAACCTAACTTGGTTAACTATTTTCCAATGTTGGCGCTGCGGCGTGACATCCCTTTACTATAGTGGCGCTGCGGCGTCACTCTTCAGAGGTTTTACCTGGACTCGGCACTGCGACGCGAGTCCTTGAACTAACTTTCACGCTGCGACGTGAAACTCAAGACAATTATGGCTTTTCTAGGCCATACATGGTGCTGCGCCGTAACAAATAACACTGGGTTGGCACTGCGGCGCCGCCCCTGTGCACCAGTTAGTTTTGACAGTTGGTTTTTCTAACGAACTTCCCGGCCTCATAACTTATTCATTTTACATCCGAATTGGCTCATTCAAAAGCCCATAACTCACAAATTACATACTCTAGGTGTTAATGTAAGAATTTTACATTTTTGAATCTGTTAGTTTAGAATTCAACTTTTGGTTCATTTTGAGCGTTCGTTTATCATTTTCGAGCATTCAATACTCTTTTTCTTCGTTATAAGTCAGAATTCGACAATTCTCGAGTCCACGACTTTTGAATACCTTATCTCACGTGTTGATATTGAAAACCGAAGTTTCCAAGTCACACGATAACTTTTGACAACTAATCTGAGATTTCTACGTTTTCGACGTTTAACGTCTATTTTCGCAAAATTTTCCATAAGTTCATTACTCGTGTTCTATAAGCCAAATCAAATGGACACTCCATTGGTTCATCATCTACACCCTAACCAAATAATATGCACACACCCTAGCTATGATGGTTTTCAATTTGTCCATCAATAACCAAGTTCACGTTCAATGATTTCTATGGTTTTAATTTACGTAAACCCTTATGATTTCTACTTAAACATGACTTATCAATGTTTTGATTATTAATAGTCTTCCTTATTCCTCCTCAGTAATCATGCTCCACCAATTCAAGATTCTTTACGAGAAAGAAATTCAAAAAGATAAAGACAATTGTTTACTAAAATATTACCTTTGTCATTCTTCGCGTTCTTGGTAAAATTCTTATGTTTTTCTTGGAAGTAGCTTGATTATGTGTTTCTAGGTCTTTCTCTCTCTCAATGTGTATTGGCCAAGGTATGTAAAACACTAAAAGTCCAACCTAAGCTTTCTATTTATAGACAACCAAATAGAGAGCATAAAAGTCAATTGGTGACCTCCTTACTATTCCCACCTCCTCAACAACTTAGGCACCAAATAATCACTTTACTTGGTGGCCAAGTGACCGGTCCACACCTCTATAGTTCTTTCCATGGGTTGCCCCATGGGTTTTACCCATCTTGTGACCCGCCTGTTCAATCTGCGGTTCGGTTTCTTGGATTGGGCTTTTCTTACACAATTCATTGGGACTTAACTTGTGCTTGATCCCATACTTCATTAGGCTTACTATTAATCCAAGTACCATTGGATTATACAAAATCCTTAACTCATAATTCATTAGAACTAATCGTATTCTATGCGTATAACTCTCGTATTCTCTTTGTTAGGTACTCATATAATATTCGTATTATACATCGTACTATTCTTCAAACCATACTCGTATTCAAACTAATATAATACTCGTATCTTATACGTATAATAACCGAAATGATTATACGCCTTACATTTCCCTTTCGAAAATCACTTTTACCAACCCTTAGGTTTTAAGTCCATAGGCGAAAACTTTTATTCCATAACTGAAATATTATTGGATATTCCATTATGTCTTCATATTCTATCACCACACATTTCTCAAAATTTCAAACCAAATCTCCGAGCGAAGTCGGGTGAATAGTGTTTTTACGAAAAAATTCCCGAAAAATATTTATTTCCGTCTTGGTAATTCAAAACAATTAATCCTAGCGCATAGCCATAATACTAACCACGTCCACACATTGTAGGTCATAAAACGACCTTCAAACATCTTACTCACATAATTAATCAATTAAATTTATTTAATCCACATAATGAAATAAAAATTTAATTCATTCAAGATCCGAAATTTTTGGATGTTACATTCTTCCCTCCTTATAAGGATTTTGTCCCCAGAATCTCGCTATAACTACATAAACAAATGAGGAAACTTTTCCTTCATTTTACTTTCGAGCTCCCACGTTGCTTTTTCAGCATCGTGGTTACTCCAAATTACCTTTACTGAATGTATTATCTTATTTCTCAAGACTTATTCCTTCCTATCAACAATCTGAATCGGAAGTTCTTCATACGTTAAGTCTTTTTCTACTTGAATAGATTCATACTCTATTACGTGCATGTGGTCCGATTTATAAGGACACAACACTGACACGTGAAACACATTGTGTATATGTTCCATCTCTGGAGGTAAAGCTACTTCATAAGCTACCTCTCCTACCCTTCTAAAAATTTCAAAAGGTCCTACTAACCTTGGACTTTACTTCCCTTTCTTCCCAAAACGTATCTTCCCTTTCCAAGCTGATACTTTCAGAAAGACATATGAACCTACTTCAAACTCCCTCTTTTCTCGGAGAGGATCTGCATACTTCCTTTGTCTATATTGAGCCGCTACTAATCGGGTTCAGATTAGTTTAACCATATCTGCTGTTTGTTGTACCATCTTAGGTCTGAACATTCGACGTTAACCTACTTTATCCCAACAAAGTGGTGTTCTGCACTTCCCCCCATATAACGCTTCGTAAGGCGGCATGCCTATACTAGCGTGAAAACTGTTGTTGTACACTAATTCCACCAAAGGTAGATGTTCGTCCTAACTCCCCTTGAAATTCATAACGCAAGATCTTAACATATCTTCTAGCGTTTGAATTATCCGTTCACTTTATCCATCCATCTGTGGATGATACGCTATACTCAGTCTCAAATGCATTCCCATGTGTTTTTACATACTCCTCCAAAAGTTCGACGTGAATCGTGGATTGTGATCGAACACAATCAAAATAGGTACTCCATGTCTAGAAATAATTTCCTTGACATAAAGTTTAGCTAGTTGCTCTAGGTTATACCTAACTCCTATTGGTAGAAAGTGAGCCGATTTCTTCAACCGATCCACTATTACCCAAATAGCATCGTATCCTTTTCTTGTTGTTGTAAGTCCTACGACGAAGTCCATGGTGATACGATCCCATTTCCACTATGGAATCTCTAGTGGATACAATAACCCACTCGGTCGTTGGTGTTCAACCTTAACTTTTTGACAAGTTTAGAACTTACTAACATATTATGCGATCTCCCTCTTCATGTTCGGCCACCAAAAGTTTTTGACGAAGGTCTTGATACATCTTAGTACTACCAGGATGTATCGAGTACCTCGAACTATGAGCCTCACACATAATCTCTTCTTTTAAATCGAAATTATTTGGAACCCAAATTCTTCCCTCAAAATGAAGTAAACCTTCTTTATCAAGGTTATACTTAGTCTTCACTTCATCCTTCATTATCTTTTTCATTTGCTCGCATTCTTTAGTACTTAATTGTACTTCCTTAACTCGTTCCACTATAGTTGGTCAAGTCTCCATTGGAAATAACATATCCACCATTTCACTCGGTAACTTAACTTCTAATTCCTTTCTTGCCATCTTCGTTATTAACGCATTCTAAGTCGTTAACATTGATAGCTTTTCCCTACCCTTCCGACTTAATGCATTGGCTACTACATTCGCTTTCCCCGGATGATACAAGATATCAAATTCATAATTTTTATCAACTCTAACCACCTTCTCTGCCTCATATTCAACTCCTCATGTATGAAGATATATTTCAGACTTTTATGGTCCGTGTATATCCCCCACTTTTCCCCATATTTTAAAGAAAAAACTACTGCTGCCAATTCTAGGTCATGAGTAGGATAGACCTTCTCATAATCTTTTAACTGGCGTGACGCATACGCAATGACCGTGACATGCTGCATGAGCATGCAACCAAGTCCTCTATGCGAAGCATCGCTATAAACTACAAAATTCCCCGTATCATCTGGTAAGGATAATACGGGTGCCTCACTTAACCTCCTTTTTAGTTCTTAAAAACTATTCTCACACTTTTCCATCCACACATACTTCACCGGCTTTCGTGTCAGATTCGTCAACGGAGTAGCTATTTTAGAAAATTTTTGAATGAATCTTCTATAGTATCCCGCTAACCCCAGAAAACTCCTAACCTCGGTTGGCATTTCCGGTTGCTCCCACTCATTCACTGCTTCCACTTTCGCTGGATCTATGGATATACCATCTTTATCTATAACATGTCCTAGAAACTGCACTCGTTCAAGCCAAAATTCACACTTAGTGAATTTTGCATACAACTTCCCTCTATAGTGTTTCCAACACTATTCTTAAATGTTCAGTATGATCTTCTGGCGTCTTAGAATAGACTAAAATATCATCAATGAACACTACAACAAACTTGTCCAAATATTGTTCGAACAATCTGTTCATCATATCCATGAATGTGGCTGGCACATTTGTCAACCCAAATGACATAACCAAAAACTCGTAATGACCATAACGAGTTCTGAACACCGTCTTAGGTACATCCTCCTTCCTTAATTTAAGTTGGTGATACCCTGTACGCAAATCTATCTTAGAAAAATACTTCGCCGCTTTCAACTGATCAAATAGATCATCGATCCTTGGCAACGGGTATTTATTCTTAATTGTTAACTTGTTCAACTCTCGATAGTCGATACAAAGTCGTAACGACTCATCCTTCTTCTTTACAAACAATACTGGCGCTCCCCACGGAGACACACTCGGTTGAATGTACTTCATGTCTAATTGTTCCTATAATTGAACCATTAACTCCTTCATCTCTGCTGGCGCCATCCTATATGGTGCCTTTGAAACTGCTGTTGTACCGGGTAGCAAATCAATCATAAATTCTACATCCCTATCTGGCGGAATACCCAGTAATTCCTTCAAAAATACATCCGTAGGACTATAGGTATCTGTTCCAATGATGCTCCCACTCTTTGGGTATCCATAACTTAACACAGGTAACCCTTACACCCCTTTTTCAACATCCTCCTAGCTTGTGTCATGGTTAGGCAACAAGAACGTCCCGGTGATTTATTACCATAAAACACCACCTCAGGTTTCTTAGAAAGATGTAGGTTTACACTCTTTTTATGACAATCTATTATCACTCTATGGTTAATTAACCAATCCATACCGAGAATTACATCGAATTCTCTCAACCTATCGGTAAAAGATCTACCGATAATCTATTACCCCTAATATCTACGAAACAATTCCTATGAATGTGTTCAATGGGAATTATCTCTTCGTTTGCCACCTTAACGTCTAAAGGTACTTCTAATTTTTCAAGATTTAAACCTAGTTGCTTAGCAAATCCACATGCTATAAAAGAACAAGTAGCACTCAAGTCAAATAACACATAAACATTTATTTCGTTGACTGGAATGATACCTACTACTACATCCGCTGATGCAACCGCATCTTGGACAGACATATTAAAAGTTCGGGCTGAGGGTCTACCCAATGATGGTGTTGGTTTAGTAATGGATAACTTACAACTACCAGAACCCTTACTACCCTCTGACCCCTTGTTCGGGTAATTTCTTGCCATGTGGTCCATCGACCCACAAACAAAACAGCCATGGTTTTTCTTAGGATTAGGACAGTTGGGTGATATGTGACCCTCCTGCCCACAATTATAACAACTTGTTTTCCCTTTTAGACAGACTCCCAGATGAGTCTTTTCGCATGTCTTTCACGCCTCCATCCTACGTTTAGGATCCCCTTGTTTCACCCCAGTATTCCCAGGGTTAAAATTCTTTCTTTTAGGCATACTGCCACTAACACTGGCACCCACTGCCTTGGTTCCTCCTTCTCCCTTACTCTTCTTCTTTCATTCCTTGTGGTATTGGGTCAACGCCTCACTACCGCCCTCTATTATAATCGCCTTTTCCAGAATAGTCCCATAGGAAGCACTCTGGAAAATCGAAATCCTACTATAGAGCCAGGGTTTCAGGCCCTGCTCAAGCCTACGAGCCTTCCTTTCTTTCGTGTCCACTTGATGTGGAGCAAACCTTGCCAATTCATTGAATTTGGCCGCATATTGGGGAACCATCATGTCCCCCTACTTAAGTTATAGGAACTTAATCTCCATCCTCCTTTGCATGCTAGTAGGGAAGTAGTTCTCGAAGAATACCTTCTTGAACTGTTCCCACGTAACATCATCAGTTCTAGCCCCACCCTGGGGAGCCTCCCACCAGTAGTTGGCTTCCCCCTTCATCATGTAAATCACAAAAGAAGTCTTTTGGGCCTCAGCTACGTTTGTAATAATAAACGCCTTTTCTATTTCCTTTACCCATGTCTGGGCCTCCATTGGGTCCGACGTTCCCTTGAACTCAATTGGACCAACACTTTTAAATTCCTTAAAGGTAGTCGTTCTTGCTACCCTAGGTCCTGCGGGTGCTCTACCCCCAGCTTGGTTAAATGTAGCCGTTAATAAATTAACAAACTCTTGCATAGGGTTATTTGGATCCCCCCTGGTTATCATTATGCGATTTCGCCTCTTGGTTACGTTATCTTCTTCTTTGCGGCATTTCTGTTTAAATAAATAAAGTTTCATTATTACTTATTTTCTTAATTAGTTATTAGTCGCTGAACAACTGAACAATAACTCATGCACAGCAAAGCACATTAAAATAAAAACTTCATTATATTTAATATGCTTCTTCATAGTTCAAAATAATTTACAATTTGTTTTCCATAACCAAAAGCTAATACATTTATTTACCGCGATTGACTTTCACAAAAATTGGGATTTACAAAAAGACTACCCTTTAATTATATAAAAGAGGGTTTTACGTCACTACACACAAGTATTTACCGTTCTAACTTCTAATATTGTCTAATAGCATTCTCATGCTTCTCATTCGCTAGAATCGACACGGTGTCTCGACTTATAGTATGTCGAGTCTGTCCCGATCTTGGTCGGAAAATCGATCACTAAACACGCACAAGTATACACGGTCTAATAAGTAATACAGTGATAAGGAGAGTGTCGTACCCACGAGGAACTATGACTAATATTTACCAAGTACCGACTGTTTATCGCTAAAGTCTTATTCGAAGAACAGTAAATGGAAGTGTGATTAATCTAATTATGCTAATTAACAAAGCAAGTAAATGGATAACGAATGAAATTCTAAGGAATACAAACTAAGGTCACAACTTCACCCCCAAATAGGCATTCTATCGAACACCTGGGGTGTTATGTTTCATCAAACTAGCTACCCTTCTCTCTTTGGTCTTAATGGTCACGACAATTTGTCGACCAAGAACGCACAGGTGCTAATGCACCTCTGTCGAGGTATGCACCAACATATCCTCTCCAGATCCACCCTAAAGGGAATAGAACAGAAGAGAACGTCCAAGCAAGATGCAATCCTACATATGTCTATGCGAAGCAATCATAACAAGGATTTAAGCATAAGTTCTCATTGAGGTCGCACGTGTCGAACAGAGATAAGTCTATTCTACGCACAACTTATGCAGTCAAAACCCACAATCACATGCTAATATATTTAGGTATAAATCTACAATTCTTCTGTCGATATCATGCCGATTACCAAAATCATCACTAATGTCTTAGCGAGTATCATAAAGCAAAAATATATTAAACCAAATCATATGGTTCCAACCAAAGAGATAACGACAGTCAATTCAAATAACGAAGGGATCCATTATAACCTTAGAGTCAATATTCAGTTCATAGTTAATAAACCAAATACAAGTAGCAAATAAGATAACATTTGTAGAATACAAAATTAGAGAAAATAAATGGATAAGAAAGAACTCTGTCAAAGCCCTTCAGTCACCAAGCAATCCTCTCCTTTCAAGCTTTCCACTCCGTGTCGCTCGTTGCTCTTGTGCTTCAAAGAAATACAGACTTCTCCTTAAATCTACCTAGTCTATATTTACAAACATAAGAAAGAAAGAGAAATTACAGAAGAAAAACTAATCTATCCTATCCTATTTACATGATTTGTGTTATGATATCTATCTATCTCTCTCTCCCTCCCTGATGCAGGCGGCTACTCCTTACTTATATACTGCTCCCCTCTTTTTTTAGGTCATTAAAAAGCTCTTTACTGTTTGGGCATCGGAGCTCGCACTGCGACGCGAGCAAGGCTTAACAAGCGGCGCTGGGGCACGAGTGGTGGCGCTGGGGCACCAGCATTGGTGCTGGGGCGCCGGCCTTGGCGCTGGGGCGCTGGCTCCTGGCGTTAAGGCGCTTGTTTCCAGTAGCTCTCAGCTACATCCGGTGTTGCAACGCCGATCAATAAACTACCAATGGCGCCGGGGCGCCACTTTATAGTGGGCTCATCAATAGACGGCGCTGATGCACGGATTCCAAGTGTAACACTGGCGCTGCTGCGCCAGTACAGGAAAAATGGCTAATATGCCCTGTAAGCTGGAAAACACCTTGATAAGCCCTGCATTGCATCAATTAAGAATAATAACACTACAATCATATAAAATCATATAAAAACTAAGAGAATAGGTAACTATTTAAGTCATAAAATATCCGATTCGCAGGTATAAATCTCGCTCATCAAATACCCCCAAACTTAAGTCTTTGCTTGTCCTCGAGTAAACTAACTAACACATCACTAATAATAAAACATACGCGAAAGAAAACAAAAATAGTATAGTAGCATCATGGCTTCAAAGCTTGATCATAGCTACTCCCAGAGAATTGGGCAAACACAGATATGAGTAAGAGTACATTCAATTTCAAGCATAAGACTGTATTTGATCCATTCTATGTGTGTGTATGGAGACCAACCGTCCTAACTAGTCATGGCTCAAATAAGTTTGCACAGTCGATTGCTAATACTAATATGCATACCCCGAAACTTAAGCATTCAACAAGCGTTAAGAATAAGACACAAATGCAGGAAAAGATCAAAAGACTCTAGCATGACGACAGTAAAATCTTACTCGAACGGTCCTTAATTACCTTAGGCTATTCAGAACTACCCATGAATGAGCTTTTGATCAGTGACTCCCAAGCCAGACAACTTTAGGGCACTAGGTGTAGAACACCCCTATGAATCTAATAACTCGAGCAGTAAAGGCCACGTAATCAACATAAGCCAACTAAGATTTTACAACACAAAGGAAGATTATTGAGCGAGTGCATTTTATGCTCCATCTCGATATCGGCCCTGTGTTTATGGGCGAGTGTGTTTTACGCTCCATCTCGACCCACCGCAAAACTTTTGATATAAACTCTTCTTGTCTATTTGTATTCCGTTTTCATTCATTTTTTTTAAATGTCAACATGCTAGAATCCAAGATCAAAAATTGTATAAACGTCTAAGTCTTTTATTACCTTGTAAAAATGAAAGTTTATAAGATTGAACAAACTCTCAAAGCAATAAACACGCGAACTAAATTTGAAAAATAACTAGTTAAAAACAGTTGGTCGGTGCGTGCAAGAAGGACGGATCAATAACAGTCTAAACTTATCGATTGAACAACCCCTAACTCATACATGCTTGACACGACTCTAAGATATAGGCATAAATACTTGACGCTTGTCATCAGCCACAATAAAAAATTACTGAAAACTATAACACCCTTGCTAAAATAGCAGCTCAAAATAGGGTAAAGAGGCCATTCAAATGGCACAAGAATCTAATCAGTAAAAGCCCCAAAAAGATGGCTATAAACCACAAAATATGCTAATAATAATCAAAGCATTAAAAATAAAAACCAAAAACAGTTCATGGCATAAAAAAACGAAGCATAAACCCGCAGTTCAAAACGACTGGACCACAAAACTGATAATAAAAGCATAATAAAGTACTAAAGTATGCAACCTATCATGGTAGTACAGAAATAAACAGATAGCATCCAAAACACCCCTAAACTGGAGGTGAGCAACGTCCTCACTACTAAACATAAAGCAATCGTATACAAGAGGGCTTCCCTAAAGTTCGCTCACTTAACAGCAGTATCGTCCTCCTTAGCCTCGGTAAGCGGCGATGGTGGAGGGTATGGTGGGAAGACAAGAGGCTCTGAGAACCATGCCTCATCGCTAATAAATTTTGTGATGTCCCATAGCGTTGCTGGTGTCGCGAACGATTATCCTCCCATGCTAAGGCGTTGCCTCTTTTATGCCATGTTATATGGACATGCCAAGACAAGAATAAAAACTACACTACAAAGCAAATATGCATTATTCCAAATAATATAATAACTAACTACAAAGTGAACTAGACATATGTAAAGAAAATAGATAAAATTTATACCAAGATGGGGGTGCCTCCCCACCAAGTGCTTGTTTTAAAGTCGTCAGCTTGACTATACTGACGCCGTTCAATCCGGGTCATAAGCGAAAATGACCTTTTCATACTGCCTATTCGTCAATTCGTTTGGATTCTTGGCAAACATGGATGATTGGTCATCCCCATTCTCCTCATCCATATTGTCATCCATCGGCACAATGAAGCTTTTGCCACTGGAATTATCGACTAATTCGCCTATTTCATTAAGTTAAAAACATTCTTTGTGCGCTATTGGGCCCTCATAGATTTCCACAGTCGGGAGCATGGTTTCTGATTGCAGATAAATATTGACGATACAACCACTGTTGATCCTTTTGTCACCAACTTCTGACTCTACTGGTTGGCTAGTTTGCACTATGATGTCTTCCTTAATAACTATACGAGACTCATTGCATTTTCTTTGCGTATCCACCACGCAATTCTCTACTGCTTCATCGTCAAGATCAATTATGACCAGAAGATTGCCTTGCGGTGGATTTGTGATGGCATTGACTAGTTTCCCCAAATGATTCTCAAGGCTGTGCAATGTAGCTTCTTGTCTTGCCATCCGAACCTCATTTTTTTAATAAAGTTGGTGAAAAGCTCTTCAAGCCGGTTCTATTCTTCTTGTGTTGAGGTCTCATAAAAGCTCTCATTGGGTTGAGACGTCAAATCATAATGCGGCGGAGACTGATAGTCAAACTGAGAGGCATGATTCAGATCATAATATTGCTCTTGACTATAGTCCCATGAGTTTGGATAACCCTGGCTGTTTGGATGGTAGGAAATCGGTTCAAAGTCAGCTTGATTCTGACAGTAGGCATTCTGAGTGGACTGACACTCAAGATTGTCAGAAAATCTCAAGGCATTAGCAATTTGAAGTTGCAATTTCTCGAGTTCTTCTTTCGAGCCTGGTTGTGTTGTCCCCTCATAAGGTCATTGATAACATTGATAGTCCATGATCTATAAACTTAAAAACAAAAAGAAAGGAAGATCAAACAAATAAAAGAAGTAAATATATACACGTTCAATGTAAGACTAAATTGATTTAAATTAATATTGGATAATATTAGAATTATAGTTTCCCGACAACGGCGCCAAAAACTTGTTGGTCGGAAAACCGATCACTAAACACGCGCAAGTATACGTGGTCTAACAAGTAATACAGTGATAAGGAGAGTGTCGTACCCACGAGGGACTATGACTAATATTTACCATGTACCGACTGTTTATCGCTAAAGTCTTATTCGAACAGCAGTAAATGGAAGTGTGATTAATCTAATTATGCTAATTAACAAAGGAAGTAAATGGATACCGAATGGAATTCTAAGGAATACAAGCTAAGGTCAGAACTTCACCCCCAAACAGGCATTCTGTCGAACACCTGGCGTGTTATGTTTCATCAAACTAGCTACCCTTCTCTCTTTGGTCTTAATGGTCACGACAATTTGTCGACCGAGAATGCATAGGTACTAATGCACCTCTATCGAGGTATGCACTAACATATCCTCTCCAGATACAGCCTAAAGGGAATAGAACAAAAAAAATGTCCAAGCTAGATGCAATCCTACACATGTCTATGCAAAGCAATCATAACAACGATTTAAGCATAAGTTCTCATTGAGGTCGCACGTGGCGCACAGAGATATGTCTATTCTACGCACAACTTATGCAGTCGAAACCCAGAATCACATGTTAATATATTTAGGTTTAAATCTACAATTCTTCTGTCAATATAATGCAGATTACCAAAATTATCACTAATGTCTTAGCGAGAATCATAAAGCACAAATATATTAAATCAAATCATATGGTGTCAACCAAAGAGATAAAGACAGTCAATTCAAATAACAAAGGGATCCATTATAGCCTTAGAGCCAATATTCAGTTCATAGTTAATAAATCAAATACAAGTAGCAAATAAAACAACATTTGTAGAATACAAAATTAGAAGAAATAAATGGATAAGAAAGAACTTTGTCAAAGTCCTTCAGTCACCAAGCAATCCGCTCCCTTCAAGCTTTTCACTCCGCGTCGCTCGTTGCTCTTGTGCTCTAAAGAAATATAGACTTCTCCCTAAATCTACCTAGTCTATATTTACAGACATAAGAAAGTAAGATAAATTACAAAAGAAAAACTAATCTATCCTATCCTATTTACATGATCTATGTTATGAGATCTATCTCTCTCTCTCTCTCCCCCTATCTGATGCAGGCGGCTGCTCCTCGCTTATATACTGCTCCCCTCTTCTTTTATGTCATTAAAAAGCTCTTTACTGTTTGGGCACCGGAGCACACGCTGCAGCGTGAATATAGGTTTAACAAGCGGTGTTGGGGCGCGAGTGGTGGCATTGGGGCACCGACATTGGCGCTGGGGCGCCGACCTTGGCGCTGGGGCGCTGGGGTGCTGGCTCCTGGCTACGGGGCGTGAGTTTCCAGTAGCTCTCAGCTACATCCGGTGCTGTAGCGCAGATTAATATACTGCCAATGGCGCCAGGGCGCCACTTTACAGTGGGCTCATCATTAGACGACGCTGCTGCACGGATTCCAAGTGTAACACTAGTGTTGTGGTGTCAATACAGGAAAAATGGCCAATATGCCCAACAAGCTGGAAAATCACTTGATAAGCTCTGAATTGCATCAATCATGCATAATAACACTACAATCATCTAAAACCATATAAAAACTACGAGAACAGGCAACTATTTAAGTCATAAAATATCTAATTCACGGGTATAAATCCCGTTTATCACCCGACTCAATGGAATAACAAGTTATCTTCAGCTTGAAATCCTCGTTTGCACTGTCATTAATATATGACATTCGTGCTATCTTCTGGTCTTTCTCAACCATTTTCTTACGAAGTTCTATGATCTCGTTCTTGTAATCTTTAGCCTTATTTTACGTTGTTTTGTAGGAATTTGGATAAAAGTTACTTGGATCGATGTTTAGGGTTGCTAGATTTGCATTTTCGGCTTGCCATTTACAGAACAGCCTCTTTCGGGCCAATTTCAACATTTCTCCATACCTTATTTCAAAAAACATCAAGAATGAAAGTTGTAGATCTACGTCTCCTCTTTTTGAAACATCTTGAATCGTCAAAATCGGAGTTTGGACGAAGAAGTTATGACCATTTTCCCAAAGGACGTCGGAGTAAAAAATTTCAAAAAAACTCCAGCACTGGGGCGCCCAATCCTTGCCTATTTCCAGCGTCGGGGCACTAGGGGGCAGAATCCCAGCGTCGTGAGCAGTGTTGGGGCGCTGGGGACGGGCCTGGTCAAGCTGGGATAAGTTTTGGGGCGAATTTTGATACTTTTTTTTATTCTGAATTGGATTGGGTTTGCTCTTAAGCTAAAAATTGGACTTGTAGCCTATAAATACATGATGGGAGGCATAGGATAAGGGGGGAGGAGATAGATTAGAATAGAAAAAACACTCCATTTGATTAGAGCTTAAACCTTAGTTCTTAATTAGCCATTGGAGATTGAAGCAACTTGAAGATCATTGAAGATTCAAAGCTGGAGCGGAAGAGGAGTCTTAAGACTGCTGACAACAGATTCTATTCTCTTCTCTAATCTTACTTTTATCTTTTAATATTTATTCAGTTGTGGATTCTTGATTTTAATTCAATGACAATTAACTAAATATCTTGTTTAAGATTGCAATGGATCTTATTGCATAGCTTATTTTAGTATGCTTCTCTGTTAATTACTGTGATCTATTCTATGGATTGTCTATTATGATTGCGTATAATTGTTTAATTGTCGAGCTAACAATTACCATGATAATTTATATGAATTCGAGAGATGAAATATAGATTTAGATCTGATCATAATAGTATGTGATTGTGTTTTCTGCATGGTGTTGGAATTCATGATTTGTGTTTAGGATAGGGATATGCCTTTATGCCGCGTATAATCTGATAGGGAACATGTGCTTTAAATCCTTTTTAATTGTAATTCATATAGGAATATAGTGAATTAGTTAATTAGGGCGTTTGATTCAATTCTATCAACTATGGATTTGGATTAATATGTTTGTGATTTCCTGATTAACAATCCAGAATAGTGAGCATGATTAATAAGAAGTGTTTTAATATAAGTGAAACAATAAGTGAAGTTGTGATCTTAAATCTCCATAACCTGATTTTCAAGTAGTGGTAGTAGTAGTAGTTTAATTATATATTTTAATTCAAAACATTAAGCTGATTATTTAAATAAAATTAGTTTGGTTAAGAACTAGTACTTGGTGATTTTTATTAAGTAATTCGTCGTGGAAACAATAATTTTCTTATCACTTTATTACTTATTGACCGTGTATAGTTACACACATATATTGATTGTGAAATCGATCACAAGTTTTTGGCGTCGTTGCCAGGGAATTAGTTTAATAATTTTTCCAATATTAATTTTAATCAAATTAGTTTTAATTTAAACGTTTCTTATTTTTGTTTTTATTTTTTAATTTTATTTAAATCTCTTTCTATTATTTATCTTTCTTTTCAGGTACCATGGCGAAATTTAATTATCAATAGTCGTATACGAGAATGACTCAGCCAAGGGGAGCAGAGATTGATGGACTCGCGATACTTTCTACATTGAAAGCACAGATTGAGACACTTTCAAGGAGGTTGGACGCTTTTGCAGCACAGCGTCGTCAAAGTGTGGCGGTTACTTGTGATTATGTTGCAGGAAATCATCCGAGTCATCAATGCACCACCAGTTTCGAGCCGGTACCGTATGGTGGTGATTAACCCAACAATTACGTCTATCCCAACAACTATTACCAAGATTGGGGGTATCACCCAGATTTTTCATGGAGCCATATGTATCAAGATCAATTTTATGTTCCAAATTCAACATACTCACCGGAGTTCACGTGTTCACCTCCACTACAATAGAAAGAAAATCTAAATTTGGAGGAAATTATGTCTAAGTTCATAGCTTCAAGTGAGGAAATGAGGATTAGTCAAGAAATATCGTGTCAAAATTTTGCGGAACACCTATTCAATGCCTTAAACATTTGTCATAAATACACTTGGCCCTATGACATGGATTTCGAGACTGATGATGAGCTCGAACCAAATTTGCAACCGGATGTGCCAAATGATATAGATGTTGAAGAAGAGGAGACACTTGGGGACCAAGAAAAGGAGATCGGTGAATATCTAACTTTGAGTACCAACGAAGATCAGCCGATTTTGATGGTGTCCCATGTACCTTCTCCACCAAAGTTTAAGGATCCGGGCAGTTTTTCAAGACCGTGTCCAATTAATAGTCATGTCATAGGTAAGGCTATATATGTTATAAGAGCTAGGACAACTTTAGAGCCACGGTGGGATAAGAAAGGGAAGATAGAAGAAGACCCTGTTGTGTTTGACAAGCTTCCATGCCACAATTTGATCACAAACATAATGGGGAAAACACCTAGTGGTTTGTTCTACTTAATAGGGATCGTATCTGAAAAGATCATGCTAGGTGACTTAGATTTAATGGCCATTACTAATGGGAACCTCCCAAAAGAGACATTGCTTCTGATGGATGGAGGGTTCCTCAATTTTCGTAGAGGAATTGGATAGAGAATTGAAGAAGTCATGCTGAGACTATAAAACAAGCGCTTATTGGGAGGCAACCCTAGTTCAATTTTTATTTTTAGTTTTTATTAGGTTTCATATTAGTTTATAGATTTTTTTCATTTTTTTAGGATTTAATAAGCTTACTTCGTTTGTGTTCACAAGTTAGTTAAGTTCAACTCAAGTGTGGTGCCCGATTCATTCCAATGTGCCTAACCTATTCTTCAGACTTTGCAGACAAGTAGATAAATTGTTATATGTCAGGGAAGTCATCTCTTTTAATTTTTCCTATCTTAGCTATTAAGGACAATGTTTGTTTTAAGTTTGGGGGAATTTATCATGTTTAGTATTTACTTGGGCAATGTTTTGATTAAATTTTATTTTGGCCAATGATAAGTGGGTGGTTGATATTGTTAACTCTTGAAGAATTGATGAGCATGCTTAGTCTATATTTTAACTCATTAGTTGGTTTTCACATTACTTGTGAAATTTTTGAAAAATTTTACACATCCATTTGTTTAGCCAATTGGGATTGACATTTTTTAGCTAAATGCTTATGAAAGATATAATTGCAACTTGAGAAACCTTATTTGAGCATCATTCGAATT
The DNA here is from genome assembly GCA_016801055.1 of Panax notoginseng. Classification (NCBI taxonomy): domain Eukaryota; kingdom Viridiplantae; phylum Streptophyta; class Magnoliopsida; order Apiales; family Araliaceae; genus Panax; species Panax notoginseng. The sequence continues at coordinate 194,982,562 of CM029013.1, read as the reverse complement.
GAAAATTAGGCACTCACATAAGTTTGGGGGAAATCTTGGGGTATTTTTGAAAAAAAAAATTAGAACCTTCCCGAGTTGAATAATTGAAGCATATGTTGGGTCGAGATAGAGCGTACAATGTACTCCCCATAAACATAGGCACGAGGTGGAGCGTAAAAACGCACTAGTTCATTGAAAAGTGGAAAATGAGATGGAGCATAAAATGCACTCGTTCAATGAAAAGTGAAAAACAAGATGGAGCGTAAAATGCACTCGTTCAATGAAAAGTGGAAAGTGATGGAGCATAAAACTCACTCACTAAATAAAGAAAAGAAAATATGTATGTTTTAAATACATGGGAAGGGTTCATATGTGCTTAAAAGTTCGAATATCCAGTTGATCTTCAAAAAAAAAGAAAAAAATTGTTCTTTGTCTATTTTAGCGGTGATTGATGTTATAAGAAGTTTTGAGAGTTGCTTTGAAAATCTTTTATGAGCGTTGGTTGATCTCAGCTAAATCATGACTAGTTTGAACATATGGATGCACAAACGCACTTAAAGGATCATAAGTAGATGTGAAGCTAATGAAAGTTGTTGAAATTTTAGACATGACATTATTTTGAAATTTTCTGGGGGTTATCATTTGTTGTAACCTTTGAGGCCATTGTGCGAATTCATATTGATTCATTGTTTGGGTGCATCATTGTTAGAGGATGAATTTTTCTAAATTGTGTTTTTGCTTGAGGACAAGTAAATGTTTTAGTTTGGGGGTATTTGATGAGTGAGTTTTATACCCATGAATTGAGTGTGTTTGAGCTTAATCTTTTGAAAATTCTTAAGTGTTTGTGTCTATTTATGCATGTTTTACGTTGTTTTGTATGAATTGGGACAAAAGTTACTTAGATCGATGTTTGGGGTTTCTAGATTTGCATTTTCGGCTTGCAATTACACATCAGCTACTTCAGGGCAAATTTCAACATTTCTCCGAACCTTATTTTGAAGAACTTAAAGAATGAAAGTTGTAGATCCACGTCTCCTCCTTCCGGAACATCTTGAATCATTGAAATCAGAGTTCAGACGAAGAAGTCGTGGCCATTTTCCCAAAGGACGTCAGAGTAGAAAATTCCAAAAAAAGCTCCAGCGCGGGGGCGCTAATTCCTTACCTATTTCTAGCGCTGGGACACTAGGGGTAGAATCCCAGCATCGTGAGCAGCGCTGGGGAGCTGGGGACGGGCCTGATCAAGCTAGGACACGTTTTGGGGCTAATTTTGATACTTTTGTGACTCCAAATTAGATTGGGTTTGCTGCTAAGCTAAAAATTAGACTTGTAGCCTATAAATACATGATGGGAGGCATAGAATAAGTGGGGAGGAGATAGATTAGATTAGAAAAAACACTCCATTAGATTAGAACATAAACCCTAGTTCTTAATTAGCCATTGGAGATTGAAGCAACTTGAAGATCATTGAAGATTTAAAGCTGGAGCGGAAGAGGAGTCTTAAGACTGCTGACAACAGATTCTATTCTCTTCTCGAATCTTACTTTTATCTTTTAATGTTTATTCAGTTGTGGATTCTTTATTTTAATTCAATGACAATTAACTAAATTTATTGTTTAAGATTACAATGGATCTTATTGCATAGCTTATTTTAGTATGCTTCTCTGTTAATTATTGTGATCTATTCTATGGATTGTCATTATGATTGCGTATAATTGTTTAATTTTGTAGCTAACAATTACCATGATAATTTATATGAATTTAGGAGATGAAATATAGATTTAGATCTGATCATAATAGTATGTGATTGTATTTTTTGCATGGTATTGGAATTCATGATTTGTGTTTAGGATAGGGATATGCCTTTACGCCGCGTATAATCTAATAGGAAACATGTGCTTTAAATCATTTTTAATTGTAATTCACATAGGAATATAGTGAACTAGTTAATTAGGGCATTTGTTTTAATTCTATCAACTATGGATTTGGATTAATAGGTTTGTGATGCATCAGAAGGTGGTTATAAATACTAATAAGTTCCTAGTTAACAATCTAGAATAGTGAGCATAATTAATAAGAAGTGTTTTAATATAAGTGAAACACTAAGTGAAGTTGTGATCTTAAATCTCTATAACTTGATTTTCAACTAGTGGTAGTAGTAGTAGTTTAATTATATATTTTAATTCAAAACATTAAATTGATTGTTTAAATAAAATTAGTTTGGTTAAGAACTAGTACTTGGTGATTTTTATTAAATAATTCCTCGTGGGAACGATACTTTTCTTATCAATTTATTACTTGTTGACTATGTATACTTGCACGCATATATTGATTGTGAAATCGATCAACATTGACCGCCCCACAGATGGTCGCCGTTACTCCTTTGTTTTGGGGAGCCCAGGTAGTTCCATCTCTTATGTATTGTTGTTTCTCATTAAGGATTTAACCGCAGCTTAGATGGTCGATGGTTTTCCCATTTATATGGGGAGTGTAGACACTTGAAATTTTGAATTCCTATTACTAACCCTGCGGGAGGGAAGAATCGTCTTTCAGAGATATCCTTAGAGGACAACTCAACACAGTTTCGGAGACAACCCCGGGATACTCAGGCTTTACCATCTCGGAGATAACCCTGAGATAGTCAGTCACAGTCCCAAAGATGACCCCGGGATATTCAATTTCAACCTCAGAGACAACCCCGAGGAATGTAATTTAAGTTCCGAAGACAACCCCAGAATCCTCAGTTTCATCTCGGAGATAATCTCGAGATCTTCATTTCCAATCCTGGAGACAACCCCGGGAAATGCAGTTCAAACCATAGAGATAAGCCCGAGTAAACAGTTGCAGTTCCGGAGATAACCCCGAAAGTGATTGTTTCAAAGCCATGCGATCAACTTCAACACTCAGCGATATCCCTGAGGCACTCATTCCCCAAGCCTAGAGATAACCTCGGGAGGTCAGGCACACCTTAGAGATAACCTTGAGGACGGTCAACACCTGCAGCAATCCAATCTCGGAGATAACCCTAAGCAATGACTGCTAAATCAGCTCAAACCGGAGATAACTCAGATGAGGGGCAGAATCAATACTTTCCCATCCCATATTGCGCTGTCTCAACAACATTCATACATACATTCTACACAAGAATGTCCTACAAGAACCAAAGAGCTCCAATCCCAAGTGACTACTGCACAAGACAACACACCGGATAAAATTTGAAGCTTGAAGACCAAGGGCATGATCCAATCTTCCTGACTTCGTACAACCTCTAATCCCATGTCATTGTGTAGCTCTCGACAACAACAAGTCGAAAAAGGTCTTATACACCTCGATCAGATTCCCGAATTGAAGTTCTGAAAGTTCGAACGGACATCACGTTGTATGCGTGCACGTACTTCGAGATGGCAGGACCCGCGGAGCCCTAGGCAGCCCGGGCAACCGCAGGTACATCTACGGCTGCAGCAGGTACACCTGCAGCTCCCCCTCTATAAATAGAGAGCTTGGGGCAGCCATTTTGTATAGAGAAAAGGCGAGTAAGCCCTGTCCAATTTGCTTTGTACACACTATAAACTGAGTGTTTTCTCATTTTAAACACTTGTGAGCTTCTATATTGCTATATTTTTACCGGCGAGAGCCGAGTGTTCATCCATTTAAAGCTATTGAAGTCTTCTTTAGTAGTCCATTGTAAGCCTTTTTACACTTTCTAAAGCCTTTCTCCACTATTGTGCACACACCGTTCTTCGCATTGAGACTCGTGTTTGGGTGTGTGTATGCCCGAACTTCGGTCCGTGGCTTTTATTTTTGTTTGCACATATATATATATATATATATATATATATATATATTTACATTTCTGTCAGGTCTGGAGTTTACTTCGTGGCCTTTTACTGCTTTCTTTACATAAGCGATCAACTGTCACGAAGTAAATACTAGGCAAGACTAAATGTAAAGAAAGCAGTAAAAGGCCACGAAGTAAACTCCAGACCTGACAGAAATGTAAATATATATATATATATATATATATATATATATATATATATATATATATATATATATACAGCTTATATATATAATTGGTTACAGCTTTCATACAAATTGCTACGTCATGTGAGCCTAGGAATCATGTGATCATAGATTTTATCCCCTGAATCTAGATTCGGTTCCCGTGATGGACATTTTCAGCTATACATGGCTTGTAAATTATTCATGGTGTTGAATTTTCTTAGATGGCTCTCATGCCCACAAGGAATTCGGCATTTCTTTGTATATTATTTTCTCGAAGATGCTTCGCATCTAGAAAATAAAAGCAATCAAGCCGAACATTTAATAAAATGGAAGTATCAAAGGCCTCGATTACTATTGAGCATAAGGGTTTGAAAAATCTCTTTTATAAAACGCCATTGCTATATCTTATTAAAACTGGACTTTTATACAAAATTCAAACCCTTTGTATGTAGGTGCAAACGAGGAATAACACTACTTTCAGATAATTGCACATTGATCCACACACACACACACATTCATATAGCAATTTAATTAAAAAGTGGCGGTCACCGTGGGAACACGGATGTCGGGGGGGCCGAACACCTTCCCTTCGCATAACTAAGTCTCGTGACCCTAACGAATCTCGGTTTTACAGACCGGTTAAGCAGTGTCACATCATTGGGTCAATGTGCAAATCTTTTCTCAGTTGTGTTGGTACAACCATTTAAAAAACCAACTGGCGATTCTTACAGTCCTATCGTCGACATATATATGTCAGACCTTTTCACAACATATTTTTTCAAACAAATCTCACCTAACATGAGAACACCAAAAGACAAGAACAGAAAAAGGATAAATAAAAATCCCGACGTCGACAGGGGGCGACTCTGCTGGGGACGACCCGTAAGAGAACTTAAGCCGCTATTACAAGCTTTTTAAAGCTGTTATATGCTTGTGTGTAGATGTTGCATTTACATTTGATGGATGTGCACAAATGCATTGTACTTACTGTACTTAATGCTTTACACTATATCTTGTTGTGATATTAGTGCTTTGCACATGTCATCATTTTTATAAACGGTGAGTGTTGGTCGATTTCGCAATCAATGAATACGTGCAAGTATACATGGTCAACAAGTAATAAAGTGAAAGTAGAGTATCGTTCCCACGAGGAATTATTTAATAAAAATCACCAAGTACTAATTCTTAACCAAATCAATTTTATTTAAACAACCATAAATTGTGATTTTTCTAATTAAGAAAACTAAATTAATCAATTAAAACTAGATTACTCTAAAATTAATTCAAATAAATAAAGATTAAGACTTCAATATTCCCAATTATGAACTATAAATCAATTATCCAATTATCCCAATTATTATGCCTACTGAATTGTTAACAGGAATTCTCAAATGCCAAAAGTCATTTTTCAAGTGAGCAATTGACTTCTATTTAATCCAGATTAATCTTGCTATATTCCTATGCAAAACAATTGAATTAAACTTCTTCTAATCCCAATTCCTTATGTGTTACATGCGGTGAACAAATATTTCCATTCAATCCACAAACCTAATTATTCACTTTGCAGATAAATAAGTCACATGATATCATGCCCAGTTCTAACCCTAGAATTCCTCTTTCAATTCCTTCTAGAGTAACAAGGTAATTACTGATCAAATAATTAAGCAATAAGCACAAGACGAGATAAAAAATTCACCTTGACATAAATAAATAGAATAAATCAAATAAATAATTCATAGACATAAAAGGTTCAATTGAAATCTTAATAAAAGAGTTAGTTCATAATTAATGAATTAAAACCAAGAATCCACAACTGAATAGGCATTAAAGATAAAAGTATGATAAGAGAAAAGAATAGAATCTGTTGTCAGTAAATCTGATGTTCCCCTCTTGCTCCTGCTCTTGATCTTCAATGATCTCCAAGTTGCTTCAATCTCCAAAACTAATAAAAACTATGGTTAATGTCTAATGTAATGGAGTGTATCTCTAATCTAATTGATGTAATCCTCCTTTATTTAATGTCTTACATCGTGTATTTATAGGTTACAAGTCCAATTTTTATCTTAGGAACAAACCCAATCCAATTTGGAGTTAAAAAGGTGTCAAAATTTGTCCCAAAACGCGTCCAAGCCTAACCAGACCCTTCCCCAGTGCCCCGACACTGAGCATGGCATTGGGAATCTTCCCCCTAGCGCCCCGGCGCTGCAAATAAGCATGAACTGGGCGCCCCAGCGTTGGAACATTTTTTGACATTTTCTACTCCGATGTCCTTTGGGAAAATGGCCATAACTTCTTCACCTGAACTCTGATTTCAATGATTTAAGATGTTCCGGAAAGAGGAGACGTAGATCTACAACTTTCATTCTTTAAGTTTTTTGAAATAAGGTCCGGAGAAATATTCAAGTTGGCTCTGAAGTGACTACTGTGTAAATGGCAAGCCGAAAACGCGAATCTAGCCACCCCAAACGTCGATCCAAGTAACTTTTGTCCCAATTCCTACAAAACAATGTAAAACATGCATGAATAGACGCAAACACTTAAAAAATCCAAAAGATTAAGCTCACACGCACTCAATTCTGAGTATAAAACTCACTCATCAGTGAGACACGTTGAATATAAATGTATGTTGTGTGGTTCCTCCATCAGGAGGTTATTCTGTCGGTGTTTGATTACTAGACTCGTAGGGAGACTAATTCCAACACGGTTCAGGAAAGGCACCACCTATATTCACTCTAGTTGAAAGACCGAATTTACTTTCTGTCGAGTAAATTGCGATGATTTGGGAACCTTCATGCCAAAAACCCGCGAGAGTAGCCAAAGATAGGTTAGCCTCTGATAAACCAAATGCGGAGGGAAGTTTCTTCATGCTTTCCCATTTTAAATTACTCTTAAAGTCAATTACTTGTAATTTCATTCCATATTGATCTCTATGTAATGGGAAATATGAGGAAATATGTGTACATGCATATTTAAAAAGTTTAACATGTTATTCTGTCACACAAACAGCTAACATCCGTTTTGCATGATAATATTCCTAAAATGGATATATCACATAGCATGTAAACATTTATACATCCCCTAAAACTAAACTACGTCAGTTTTTTGCAGGGAAACAATTGGACCTATTACCCGTTCAAAATACAAAAAGGCTACGAGCCTACATCTAATTATGTTTTCATCTGACCAGACTAATCCTAATCCTGTCTCTCGTGAAGAATTTGACGGATTAAGTAAACAAATTACAGGTTTGGCTGTTCTGCTTAAAGAACTACACCAATCTACTTAGGGTTCACGGATACCCATACATACAGAATCCTCTGCACAAGGAGGAACCCAAGGTCCAGATAAAGCCATTCCAGTACCTGAGCTTCAGTTGGATACAACCAACAAAATCCTTGATACCACCCATTTCAAAGAAGATCCCAACACATGTGATATCAGAAAGAAAGTCCTACAGATGGAAGAGACCATCCGTTCTATCAAAGGAATTGGAGCACATGGGAGTGTTTCCTATGCTGACCTTTGTATATTCCCTAGTGTGCATTATCCAAAGAAGTTCAAAACTCCTGACTTTAAAAATATGACGGGTTAGGAGATCCTTACACACATTTGAAGGTATTCATCGGAGAACTCAAATCTTATTCTGAGGACGAGAAGCTAAGAATGCAGTTATTACAGAAAAATGTGACTGGAGAAGCCAAATCATGGTATACCAGATTAGACAACTCCAAGATCCATAGCTGGGAGGAGCTAGCTTATGCCTTCCTTAATCAGTACAGCTTCCAGTCTCAGATGGCCCCTGACCGGTACCAAATTACTAAAGTCAGGAAACAAATTAAAGAATCTTTCAAAGGTGGAGGTGCCTTGCTGCTCAAGTTGTTCCCTCTATTAATGAGTCTGAGATGGTGATGACCTTCATAGACATACAAGAAGTTCCTTTCTACGAGAGAGTCTAAGCCTGTATTGGCAAACCATTCTATGAAATGATTAAGCTTAGAGAGATGGCTGAGATGGGATTGAAGTCAGAAAAGATTCAAGACCTAGTTGCCCTTAAAGCTATTGCTGAACACATCCAATCCAAAAATTATGGAAACAACCCCCGAAGGGTCCATAAAAAGAAAGAGGAGGATGTTTCCTTGATCTACACGGTCAGAAAGGCAGTCAGAATATGCCTATTCAGAGGAGAAATTACTCCCCCTTTCAAGCACAGTCTTCAAACCCTTCGTTACCAAAGAGTGGAGAAGTTAAACGCACTCGAGTGTTCACACCCTTAAGGCACTACTATAAAATAGTAAATAGACAATACTTAAACCACAACGTTTTTTATAAAAACGTTGTGGTATTTTTTTTACAACATTTAAAAAAAACGTTGTAGATATGTATGCAAAAACATTATCTATTTAAAGGGACATTTTTTTGGTTTTAACAAGACAACGTTTTTAAAAACGTTGTCCATGAAGAAATACGCGGAGCTAAAAAAAATGCCATTAAATGAAAACTTAAAATTAAATCTGCTCTCTTTTGCATTTGTACCGAGTGTCTTTGTCTCTCATCTCTCTGTTTAGCCTCTTTTTGTTCCATCTGGAAAACAAAAGCTAGGGTTTGCCTAGATTTCCTGTAACTCGATGATTGAACCTGAACCTCTCTAAGCTTGCATCTGATTTGGGGTGCTTCTTTGAAGGAGATGAAGTGAAAAGGACATACATCGTTTTGCTCGGTAAGAAGATTTGGCATTATTGAGCTTCTCCCCTTCGTACTCTAAAGTCGCAGGCCATTTCTTCTTTCAAAACTTGATGAGGTATGCACAAGGAATTAAAGATTGAACGAATATATATACATATATTTTTTATATAAAAGAGATGAAAGGAGGGGAAGGGAGAGAAGTAGATTGGGAGTGTAGTGGATGTAGGAATAGGAATTCTGCCTTCAGATCCTTCTGCAATAGGTGTAAGCAACCCCGCCTTCTCGTCGACAACAAAACCCCTCCCGATTCTAAATGGCTCCCTCGTATTGGTGATTGGATCTGCTCTGGTTAGTATTCTCTTTAACCTACTCCCTACCATCTCATACTTACATAAGTATATGTTTAATTTGTGTATGTTGTTCAGGCTGAATTTCGCTTTGGTATGAGAATTTTTAATATTACTCTCGTTTCCATTGGGTTTTGGGTTTGAAAGCTTTGGAATCTTAACTTTTAAAGGTGTATTGGAACAAACAAGTTAGGACTTCAATTGAGAAATACATATCAGTATTAAAAAATAATAACAATAATTAAAATTAAAATTGAGAAGCCTAGGATGCATTATAGCTAATATAAGTTTAAAATAACTTTTTTCTGTGCTTGAAATGAATGAGAAGGGGAAGGGTAGTGACAAAGCCTTATTGTGTGTTTGAAACAATGAGGGAGTGGAACATATGAGGATAGGTATATTTCCATTTTGTCGATTCGAATCTATCTTCTAATGGTATTTACTGGACCCCTATCTCTATTTCTATTCCTTGCAAACACTTGATCATACAACTGTAGAGTCACTTTAAGCGAGTCCCTAAAACATGTACCCTAAAAATAAACATAAAATACATATTCATTTAATTGGTACTAATTTTTAATGTTTAGTTTGATTCAAGGAAGTTGCTGTTTCTTGGAATGCAATAATGAAATAGCAACCATGGAGCATAGTCAGTATTTTTTGGAAGCTGATACACTTGTTGGAGGATTGACCGTGTATACCTTTATGTTATATATAATCTGAATAATCCATTTTTGAATACTGCGAATGTGATAAACTTCTGTTGGTTGATGTTCCTTGCCTATATGGAATCTATAATGTTTTAAAGTTTAGATTTAAAGGTTGTTATCGATTAGGTTCGTATTTTATGTTTTTCATATGTATATTTTAGTTTGTGATGGTGTGCGTATTCTTGGCTTCTTTTTCCTTTTTCTTGGGTGGGTTGCGCGTGTGTTGCAATGGGTCAATAGGTTGCACTAACAACAATTATGCCTAAAGAGAAAAGTGCAAAAAGTGTGGGCAACCAAAGGAGTTAGCAGCCATGCAACCAATTGCAATGCCTGGAGCTTCTCTGCCAACTCATCCACATTATTTTGCCAGGGCACCAGGAGTACATGAACAAAAGATGAATCTGGAATTTTTTGGCAGTGGACCTCTCCGACAATCACTACCTTCAATCTCTAGTTGGCCTTTGCGTGGGGCTGATAAATATGAAGCTCAGACAGCTGATAAGTTTGGACTTCATACGGTTTCTACTTGGCCTTTAGGTGGGAACCACAACAATGGAGTACCAAATACAATCTAAGAAAATCAATTAATGGTACAGAAAGGATGGCGAAATGGTGTCTGGATCTACAAATGTGGATTTCACAACTATTCTTCTCGTGTGCAGGTATGGCAATTCAACTTAATAATTCATGAGTTTCCAACTGACTAATAAGTGTTTTAGATTTAGAAATTATCTTTGTAATGATCATGTGTGGCTGTTGTTTTATTTGCAATGCAAAAAATACAATGATTCTATGCCATCAGGTACACCTGTTTCTTTAGTTTGTCTGTGGATTGAAAACAAAAGTTCTTGTTGGTTGAATGTTTGACCTTTCCTTTGTAAGAATTAGTTTTGCTATTACTCAATGTTTTCTGAGGCATTAGAATTTTTTCTCTTCCGTTGCTATAAAGGTTTTCTTACCAGTTTACCAGTCTTTCCAGATAAATCTCTTTAGAATACGTTTGGTTCAAATGCTACTACATAGTTTTCTTTCACAAGACTAATTAATTATGCTGCCTTATTATTAGTTGAATATGATGAATAAACAATCTGTCATATTAATTATTAGTATTCTTATTGATTTCATCGTGAAGAAGCTTATGTTTGTTTCAGTTAATATTTCCCCCCTCTTGGTTTGAATGTTAGAAAATTAACATTTATATTTGAGTTTGAAAATAGTGGCATAAACGTGTGCTAAAACTGACTGGTAATCTCTTCCAACCTTTTCTTTTGTTAAAGCAATTGGAACAAAATGTTTACCATCAGAAGAATTTGTTCAGGACTAAGATAACAGAAGACTGAATATAGGACATGCAAGATTCTATTTCTGGCATAGAGTTTTAGATTAAATATAAATTTTTTGCCCATCTGTAACTTTCCAAATTTCAGAATGCACAGACTTTTGGGCTGCAGCAAGCATACCCATTATTCTAGCAGAATACAAGTTCTGGTGTCAATCAAACTACTGGTGTGTATCCACCTTATCCTTGTGGAAATTCATCGGCAACTCCAAATTTGCTAGTTAACCTGCAATTGCCACAGCTAGTGACGACACCTACACTCTTTGGGAAAGGATAAGAATTGGACTTAGTTCATCCTAGTACAGTAGTACTCTCAAACTCCATTTATTCATGGATAGTATCGTTGTGAGAACTCGAGAATGATCAAATTATGAAGCTCAACTAGACTAGTAACAACCATATGGGATTTGTTTGTTTTTCTTCTTGCGTTTTGAATTCTGTTGATTGTATATATATCTATGGTTGATATTTTTGTTGTATATAAAAAATGATAACTTACAAGAAGCAGCGATGATAACTTGAAGTTCCTGATAGTATTTTCTGTTATAATATATAATTATTTATTTATCTTTGATTCATGAGGCAGATAAAATCAATTATTTATTTATCTTGGAATCTTTGATAAATGATTGAAGTTACAACTCTTTTAATCTTTCAGGCTACAATATGCAAATCTTTCAGGCATTAGCATATTGCAGGTGTATTGGTAATGTAGGTGAACAACCTTTTTTTTTCTTTTTTTTAATCTACAACATTTTAAAAACGTTGTGTAAATATGCCTAAACGTTGTCTGATATACTAAACAACAACATTTTTATCAAAAAAATGTTGTGGAATCATACCTTCTACAACATTTTTAAGCATTTGCAAATTTTTGAAAAACAAATCTACAACATTTTTTTCCTAAAAAAAGTTGTGTATAGTGCTTAACTACAACGTTTATAAAACATTGTGTAAGGGTGTCAAATAGATGACACCCTTAACCATGACGTTTTTCTGACTGAAACCACAATATTTTTTCCGCGTTATCTATTTACTGTTTTGTAGTAGTGAGGGACTCACTCGAGAACATTCTTAATCTTCTAACCACTTAGAAGAAAATTACTCATCTTCTTCCACCAGCCAACCCTAATAGGAAGGGTTTTAATGCTAGTCAAAAATATGCTTATCATGCTAGAGCTCCAGGACTTGATACTCAAGATTACTCGACCTTGAAACATAAGATCCAGGATTTGGTTTATAATGGTGAGATCGTGGTAACAAAACTTGACAACCCCATGTGCAAGACAACCCTCTTCCTCAACACAAGGAAGAGAAGGCTAACATGATTAATTGGAGCAGTGGACAGAGTTCCAATTACGGTTGTGAATCCTCCTAAACTAGCAAGGACGATGCTGACAAATGGGACTATGCACAGTTCCAATTTATGATGGAATGAAAAATGAAAGCTCTTTGCAAGCAAATTGGGCAATTGGCAGAACTAGTGATTCATCAGCACCAAGTCACACGCCAATTAGTCAGTTAAGAGCATGCTAGCCTCCTTCCTTTTGTCATGAATACTCCATCATCATCTCCAAAATGTGAAACACTGGAGGATTTAATTACAAATAGAGCAGATGCCAAGGCCCGCCGGGATTTTGCCAACAAGAGGGAATTTACGTACCTTGGCCAACCTATGGATGAAATATTTTAGATGCTAATCAATGAAGGTAGAATTACAACTCTATTACCTCCAATCAATCCTCGTTCAAGGAAATTTAATTCTAATGGAGTATGTCAGCATCACTCCCATTCTCGCGGTCACAACATAGAAGAATGATGGGCACTCCGCCACCTTATTCAGAACTTATTTGACAGCGGTGTCCTGCAGCTGGCAGACGATGATACTGTTTTACTAGAAAGTGGGGACGGATTTCCTACAAAATGGAAGGAAGTCATAGCGGTTATATCTTTTGAGACAGACTCAGCTACCCCCCTCACATACAATCCAACCAATTCAACTCAAATGTGTTGACAATCTTTTGAAAGTGGTTGCGCCAGAGTCAATTATCCTTCCATTCAGACCACAATATCCTGTTGTCAACCTACAAAAAAGTCCCATATAATTATGGAGGGACTGAAGGATCCAGATCTCATATAACTACTGCAGTGTCGAAGGATAATTCACTGTACTTCCCCAATGGATGATGAAGCCTACCATCAAGAAAAAGGGGAAGATTCCCATGGAAAAAGTGGAAGAATTTCTCCATACTATGTGCCATAATGAAGCCAAGGTGGTTTTAAGCTTAAGAGAAGCTCCACATCAAATTTTCATACTGGACTTGGTTTTCTCTTCCGAAAATCACAGGAAGGTATTGCTCAGGGTTTTGGAAGAAGCCCAACTGCCGAAGTCAATATATGTTGAGAAATTCCAGCATCTGGTGGATCACATTTTCAACAACAATGTGATATCTTTCACTGATGATGATATAACTCTCGAAGGGACCGGTCATTATAAGTCGTTGCACTTGGAGGTTTTGTCTTCTGGATACATGGTGGGAGGAGTTTTGATAGACGGAGGATCATCTTTAAATATCTGTCCTTATGCCACTTTGGTGAAGATGAACATAAATCTCAATTGGTCCACATACATTCTATGTGTCTTTTCACGTTCTTAAAATAGATACAGGATACAACCTACTTTTGGGAAGACCATGGAATAATATGGCCGGAGTCGTCCCCTTCACTTTTCACCAACAACTTAAATACATCGTCAACAATAGCCTAGTCACTATCGATGCTGAGCCGGAATGTCCTGAACAATGTGACATACCACTCATCAGCTTCAATTCAGAAGTTGAGCCAGTCAGTTTTCATGCCCTGGAGGTAAGTAACACTCACTACAATCCTGTTGGGGCGCCACCTCTCAGACCCCAGATTTCTACCTAAGTAATGTCGGTCACTCAAGAAATGATGTCATTGGGTTATCAATCTGGACAAGGTTTGGGCAAAGATAATCAGGGAATTAAGCGTTCAATTCAAGTTCCCAATCAAACAGGGACAGCCAGACTAGGCTATACTGATAATTCCAGTCACAGGAATCCTCATAAGCATAAATAGATTCCTTCAGTTTCAGTTGCACGGCCGTTATATCCACCTACATCTCCTGAGCCTGTACAGTCTCCAGTAAAGGTGCCTACCCATGTAATGGCTATATTATTTTGTAAACCGATACCGGTCAAGGGGAAAGAAGTCTTGGTCCCAAATCCCAAAGTGGAAGAAGAGGAACGGAGACGAAAATAAGACATCGTCAGGATTATGTCAAACATACGCATCATTATCCATGATGATCACACAAATAGATATACCCCAGACGATGATTGTCCAGACGTAATGGTCATCATCAGGGAAAAGGAGGACGATGACGGCCCCTCCATCATTGTAGTCCATCAGGACTTCACCCTTGACAATTGGAGCAACACTCCTTTCATTGGTCGACAAGGGTAAAATGGACAGAAACTCCCTCTGCCCTGTAGATAATAACTGCTTACTTTTGTATATAGTATTAGCAGTTGTTTTGTCAATACATGCTAACACTTTGTATGATTGAACAGTTTCATATATAATAAGTTAAAGTATTTTGTTTCAGGACTTTAAAGTTAGATGTGCATGTACTTGCTGATGAGGTGCCTTTTCTCCAGAAGGATTATAACTTTGATGAAAAGTTGGACTCAGACTTGATGGAAATACAAGAAGACATTGAGATACCTTAGGAGATGAAAGGGTGGGTCGAAGACAAACCCAAACCAAATCTTGATCAAACCACCTCGTTCAATCTGGGAACCTTAGAAAGCCCAAAACTAATCCAGATTGGTACAGACCCCACCCCAAACCAAAGGAATGACATGGTTACATTATTAACCCAATTACAGGATGTGCTTGCATGGTCTCATGAAGACATGGTGGGTTTGTCCACAGACATAGTCATTCATCGCCTTCCCATTAAAGAGGGATTCAAACTAGTCAGGCAAAAGCTTAAGCGATTAAAGCTGGAGTGGAATTTAAAAGTTAAGAAGAAATTGTGAAACAATTTCAAGCCGACATCATCATGATGTCCACTTTCCTTGAATGGCTATCCAGCATAGTCCCCATGCCTAAGCCAGGATGAAAGGTGCGAGTTTGCGTGTATTACCAAGATCTGAATAAAGCTTGCCTTAAAGATAGCTTTCACGTGCTATTTATCCACATTCTCATTATCAATACTGTTCAATACGACATGTACTGCTTTGCTGATTGCTTCAACGGGTACCATCAAATTATGGTTGAGGAAAAGGATCGGGAGAAAACTGCATTCATCACGCCTTGGGGAACCTTTTGCTATAGACGGTTGTTATTCGGCCTCATCAATGCCGGAGCTACCTACCAGCGAGCCATGATGGCTCTTTTCCATAATTTAATGCATAAGGAGATAAAGATCTACATGGATGACATCATTGTCAAGTCCCGAAGGGAGGATGACTACTTAGACCATCTCAGAAAGCTCTTCAACAGGTTCCATAAGTACAACTTGAACTTAAATCCAGCCAAGTGTGCCTTTGGCATTAAGTCAGGCAAGTTGCTAGGTTTCCTAGTCAGCCACAAGGGGATTGAGCTGGATCCCACCAAAATCCAGGTCATCACGGAAATGCCCATTCCTCAGACAGAGAAGGAAATACGGGGTTTTATGGGAAGAATCAACTTCATTAGCATATTCATATCTTAACTCACAACAACCTGTGAGCCTATTTTTAACTTGTTAAGAAAGAACTCTTCCATGAAATGGAATAATGAGTGCCAGAAGACCTTCATTACAATCAAAGAGCAGCTAGTCAAAGCTCCTGTTTTGGTACCACCCAGGTATGATGTTCCCCTATTCATGTACCTGTCCATAAGTGACGATGTCATGGGCTACATGCTGGGATAGAAAGATGATAGAGGCCAAGAGCGAACTATCTACTACCTTAGCAAAAGATTTAGCAGTAGTGAACATAAGTACACTCTGATTGAGAAGACTTGTTGTGCTTTAGCATGGGCTTCCATGAGGTTACAACATTAGCTCCATGGTCACACACCCATCTCATATACCACGTGGATCCTCTTAAGTACGTGTTCAATAAACCCATGTTGAATTGTAGGCTGTCCAGATGGCAGTTGATCCTACAATAGTTTGACATCGTCTACGTGACGCAAAAATCCATTAAAGGTCAAGGAATTGCCGATCAACTGCCTGCCGCACCTTCAGGGGATTTCAAAGCTTTAGAAACATATTTCCCCAATGAAGGGGTAATGGCAATTCAGCAACACCATCAGTACGATGCATGCCAAGCATGTAAGATGTATTTTGATGGAGCTATAAACATGGAAGGTGCTAGGGCTAGAGCAGTTCTAGTATCCGTTGCGGGGGAGCAGCATCCCGTCGCCGTCAAATTGTAGTTTGCCAACACCAACAACACAGCTGAGTATGAAAGCTGTATCATGGGGCTAAAACTTGCCCAATCAATGGGTATCGGACAATTAACTGTCTTTGGGGATTCCGATTTGGTAATCAGACAAACCACAATAATCTATACTTGACAAGGAAAACATGTCAACCCTTACAGTTGCCCAACAAAGGCTTCAGCCTACGGGAACTTCATTGGAGTAGTATCGGATGAGCTACCTCCCATCCAACACCATTGGTATCAACACATCAAGGAGTACTTACAAGATGGATCTACACGCGCTGAGGGAAGCCTGACTGAATGAAGGCAGATTCATCGACTGGCTATGAAATTCTATAAGTACCAAGCTCAGAGGCTTATGGACGAAATCCATGGTGGAGTATGTGTGTGACGCCCCCAAAAATAGGTATACATCACCCATCTTGGGTCGCCAAATACATGATACAGAATACAAATACAAACTAGTTATACAATAGTCGTGTAAAATACGACAAAACATATGTTGTGAATTTTAATACAAATATTATCATCTAGACAATATCCACACTTAATGGAGTACTCATTACATTTATTATCACACTATTTAACAAAATAGTGAGGACTACTAAAACTATCATCTGGTCCATCACTCCGTTCTCCGACACGTCCCAACTATATTCTCATTTCCTGAAGAGAACAGTGAAAGAAAGGGTGAGCTCAAATAGTCCAGTAAGAAATATTATGACTAAGATAATGCAGAATAAATTATCATTAGTCTTCAACAATGTTAAACTGATAAAATATAATAGACATCAAGTTTACCTGCAGCGGAACCAGCAATCCATTAAAAGAGTCAAGTAGAGAATAAAATCTAATATCTTTTATGATTTAAAAAGTTTTTCATGACTTTTATCGTTGGGACTCTTCTTAATAAATAATCCACATCATCGAATCACCCCTGCACTACGGCCAAGGATATTCTTTAGTATCACGACCACGAATTATCCATGCATTACGGCTAAAGATAATCATGTTTTCATCAATGGTCCTGATCATGCCATAAAACAATTCATCTTTGCACTACGGCCAAAGAGAATTCATAGCCATAATCATACTAAAAATTGTCCATCAATGTACTACGGGCCAATAAGAACTTTTTCCACATCATTTGTAACATTACGGTCATGATTACACCGAATAATCACTGGTCATAATCATACCAAGTCCATCTATGCACTACAGGCCATAGATTACTTTCAACAAAATATAAACATGAGGATGATGACAATGATATAAGAATTCAATAAAACAAGTTCAAGAATTAATTTATCTAGGAACTGATAACGTCCAAATTGTCAACATGATACTGCTTTGTATAGTAAAATTCAAGAATGCTTAGAAGAATATTTCCATGAAAAGATACTAGATGAAGCGCAAATATCAAGGATATTCCACTAATTTCATGGAGTATTGAAGTCAAAGTTTTAACCAACTAAGTATAATAAAGAATGGAATAAAAAAATCACCATGCACGCGATAGACCGCACAGATAGGTTATTCCAACAGAAAAATAAATAGTGGAACTAGTTAATGCGTAAATGCACCGACAGGATATTTCGACAGAATAATAAATATTGGAACCAGGCCCGGCGTAAACGCACAGACAGGATATTCCGACAGAATAATAAATAATGGAACTAGGTCCGGCGTAAAGCACAGACAAAATATTCCGACAGAATAATAAATAATGGAACCAGGTCCGGCGTAAAAGCACAGACATGATGTTCCAACAGAATAATAAAAAAGTAATAATATAAGAATTTCATCAAGTATAGGGTAGCCCGCGTATACAAGTTATTCTAACAGAATAATAAAGAATGGAATAACAGAAGTTCTCTTCATGAATAAGAAAGAAAAAATACTCTTTACGAGTACAACAAATAATATCCCTTACCGTAAAAGAAACTTGATATCGGAGTAGTGAAGTAGCAGAATACTTTTCTTCTCTGTCTCTCTATAATTTCTCTCTCTAGAGTTTCAGTGAATTCATAAGAAATAATGAAGGAATGAGCTTCTATTTATAGAAAAATGGACTGCATAGTAACCAACTCATGAACGGTCTAGATTGATTTACTTTAATCTAACGGTCCATATTTAAAGAAAAATCTTTTAAATAAAATATAATATATTCTATTCATAATCTAATAAAACGAATAACTTTATAAAAGATTTTACTATGCAAATACTATGCGGGCACTATGCAAACACTATGCATAATAAAATATAATATATTCTATTTATTGTCTAATGAAATAGATAACTTTATAAAAGTATTCTGTTTTATTTAAAAAGATTTTACTATTAGCCTAATAAAACGAAAAACTTTATAAAAGTATTCTGTTTTATATAAAAAGTTTTTTTGTTTTATTACGTTAATAATACTAATAAAACAAAATTGAGTGACTTATCACGTAAGCCTCAATAATCAATACTGTATGCTACTATGTAACCACACGTATTACTGTACTTTTACTATCGAGTAGTTCAAAAGTATTAACGGTAAAACTTCCGCCATTATTTTCATAAAATAATTTTGTCGTTTTCTTAATCCAAAAATAATTCCGTTGTGGGGTCCACCAATAGTTGTGTCGTCGTACGAATATTTCTCGACAAAAATAATATTCCCCGACCAATCGAATATAATACAACAACTTGCATATTTTGCAAAATTCATAAATACTACCCACAACTATAACATTATCTCAAATTCACACCATAATATTTAAAAAAATATTTCGAAAAAATTAAATCTTTGTTCATAAAATCTGGGGGTTTCACAATCTCCCCTCCTTATGAAATTTCGCACTCAAAATTTACGTACGTACCTGGATTGCCGAACAGATGAGGACACTTCGTCAGATTCTAACTCTTGAGTTATAACCTTTGAGTGTTGAATATATTCCAGGATTTTAATAGGTACATCTTCATACGTTAAATTATTCGGTATCTCGTCCGGTTTAAAATTAATAATGTGGTTCGGGTCGTCCACTTATTTACGTAATATCAATATGAAAAAAAAACGTTCTAAACACGCAACATACTTGGCGATAAAACGAGTCTATAAGCCACAGTTCCTACTTGATCGAGGATTTCAAATGGGCCAATTAAATCAAGGGTTAAAATTTTCTCTCTTCGTCAATTCTTGCTTCTATAATAACGCCCTCTTGAACCTTCTTCATATTCATCAGCTCTGAGTATGTAGCTTGAGCGATTTTAACTTTATTGATTACAGTCGATACTAATCGTATATTCGTTATCTTCACGTGAGTTCATATATTCGCACTTGTAACCGCATACAATATTCTACTCAACGCGTCAGCTACCACGTTTACTTTTCCACGATGGTATTGAATGGTACGATTGTAATCTTCAACAACTTGAGTCAACGTCTTTGGCGCATGTTACGTTCATTTTAGTTGAAGAAATATTTGAGGGTTTAAGAAATGGGTTTTGTACTAGGGTTAATACAAAATTCAATTTCACGCTCTAAGTAGATTTGAAAGTCTTCAGGGATACGTTAGGAAATTTATTGACAATAGAAATATTATTCAAAACTGTGACTCTCATCCAAGACTTGGATAACACGTCACTTTGATACCTATAAACTTTCCATCGTCATTCATGACGTCGCCTACAGAAAGTCTGGCTTCGATGCATTCCACATAAGGAAGTCACCAGATAAAGGCTCAGGGCTCTTTACTATGGCTTGATATGACAATGATTGACTTTAGTAGTTTGGTTACTTTGAATTCGCATAACAGGTTGGTTATGAGTATGAAAAATAACAATCTTACGAAAACCTTGATGAGTAGTTAACCAATCGATTCCTAAAATCACATCAAAGGTAAGTATTTTCAAAGAGATAAGATCGACAAGTAACGTGAAAGTGTCGATTTGAACAAGATGTATAAATAGTGGAGGTAACGAAGGTTTCTCCCAACTGAGTTTAAACAGATATATCAAAGTCTAACTTCTCCGGAGTTAACTTCAAACATTAAACACAACTAGGTAAAATAAAAGAGTGAGTAGCACCGATATCTAACATGGTATAGACTTCACAAGAGTTTATGACTAACATACCCGTGATAATTTTATTCAGATTCCTTGTCACGAAAAAAATGCTCTCTCTTAAACTACCGCCTTTGACTTTTCTGGGACGGCTTTTGGTGCCTCCATCCTAGCTGAACTTGCATTCGGTGAATGATAAAATTTGGGTAAGTGACCTTCTCTTCCATAATTATAGCATATTTTGGACAGCATCGCGCAGTTTGGACTGATATGTCCCTCCCCTCCGCATTTGAAGCATATGATAGGTGGTCGTTCTCCTTCCTTAACAACGGGTGTTGGTGTTGACGTCTTCACGTCATTGTTGAACCTTCTCTTCTTGAAATGTCCATTATTATTATTTTGACCATGATTACCACTGAAGTGGTTACCATTTCTGACATGTTGATTCCCTCCATGCTTATTGTCACCTCTTTGATGACTATTATCACCGGTAGTATCATTATGTCGGCTGCTCTCTTTTGGTTGGGTTGACTCGTTATCGCGCTCCAATAACTGAGCCCTATTAACAACATCTGAATACAAACAACGTTTATGAGAAATAAGATATTGACGTATCTCCAGCTTCAAACCACTTAAAAACATTCGTGTCATTCTCTCTTCATTATCAACCAAGTGGGACGCAAATCTAGACAACTCGGCAAACTTGGCTTCGTACTGTGACACGGTCATGTTGTTTTGCTCCAACTTGATAAATGTCACCTCCTTCATGTGACGAATGCTTTCGAGAAAGTACTTGTCATTGAACAGCTCTTGGAACTTCTCCCAAGACATCTTGAGTGCGTCAGGCTGTGTACGTTTTACAGATTTCTACCTGTGATCTGCCTCTTCACGCAACATAAAGGTGGCAAAGGGAACCTTTTGCTCCTCGGAGCATCCCAAGACATAAAATATCTTGGTCATCTACTTTAACCACGTCTCCGCCTTAAGTGGTTTTGGCTTTCCCAAAAACTCCGGTGGTCCCAGCTCCTTGAATTGCTTAGCGGTGACCAACCGTGGGTTGCCATTGTTTCCTCATGCAGTATGAACAAGAGCCGCCTTCACCTGATGTTGCGTGAATTTTAAAAAACTCCTAAACGTACCGTCGTTCGTCAATTGATCAGTGTTGTTGTTTACAGGAGGATTATCGCCATCCTGTTGCATATTATCCTGATTATTGATATGTGGAGACTCAACGGTCTCCTGTGCTCCATTGCTTAAGTCAACATTTTCAGATGCCATTTTCAAATACTGCAACAAAACAAGGGATCACATCTCAGCCAGGGATCATATCCCTAAGCTTTGATACCAACTGTGACGCCCCCAAAAATAGGTATACATCACCCATCTTGGGTCGCCAGATAGATGATACAGAATACAAATACAAACTAATTATACAACAGTCGTGTAAAATACGACAAAACATATGTTGTGATTTTTAATACAAATATTGTCATCTAGACAATATCCACACTCAATGGAGTACTCATTACATTTATTGTCACACTATTTAACAGAATAGTGAGGACTACTAAAACTATCATCTGGTCCATCACTCCGTTCCCTGACTAGTCTCAGCTATATTCTCATTTTCCTGAAGAGAACAGTGAAAGAAAGGGTGAGCTCAACTAGCCCAGTAAGAAATATTATGACTAAGATAATGAAGAATAAATTATCATTAGTCTTCAACAATATTAAACTGATAAAATACAATACACATCAAGTTTAACTGCATCGGAACCAGTAATCCATTAAAAGAGTCAAGTAGAGAATAAAATCTACTATCTTTTATAATTTAAAAAGTTTTTCATTACTTTTATCACTGGGACTCAACTTAATAAATAATCTACATCATCGAATCACCCCTGTACTATGGCCAAGGATATTCTTTAGTATCACGACCACGAATTATCCATGCACTATGGCTAAAGATAATCATGTTTTTATCAACGGTCCTGATCATGCCATAAAACAATTCATCTTTGCACTATGGCCAAAGAGAATCCATAGCCATAATCATACCAAAAACTGTCTATCAATGCACTACGGGCCAATGAGGACTTTTTCCACATCATTTGTAACATTACGGTCATGATTACACCGAATAATCCCTGGTCATAATCATACCAAGTCCATATATGCACTACAGGCCATAGATGACTTTCAACAAAATATAAACATGAGGATGAAGACAATGATATAAGAATTCAATAAAATAAGTTCTAGGAACTGATAACGTCCAAATTGTCAACATGATAATGCTTTGTAGAGTAAAATTCAAGAATGCTCAGAAGAATATTTCCATGAAAAGATACTAGATGAAGCGCAACTATCAAGGATATTCCACTAATTTAATGGAGTATAGAAGTCAAAGTTTTAACCAACTTAGTATAATAAAGAATGGAATAACAAAAGAAATCACCATGCATGCGATAGACCGCACAGACAGGTTATTCCAATAGAAAAATAAATAGTGGAACCAGGTCATGCGTAAATGTACCGACAGGATATTCCGACAGAATAATAAATAATGGAACTAGGTCCGGCGTAAAGCACATACAAGATATTCCGACAGAATAATAAATAATAGAACCAAGTCCGGCGTAAAGCACAGACAGGATGTTCCAACAGAATAATAAAAATGTAATAACAGAAGAATTTCACCAAGTATAGGGTAGCCCGAGTATACAGGTTATTCCAACAGAATAATAAAGAATGGAATAACAGAAGTTCTCTTCATGAATAAGAAAGAAAGAATACCCTTTACGAGTACAACAAATAATATCCCTTACCATAAAAGAAACTTGATATCGAAGTAGTGAAGTAGCAGAATACTTTTCTTCTCTCTCTCTATAATTTCTCACTCTAGAGTTTTAGTGAATTCGTAAGAAACAATGAAGGAACGAGCTTCTATTTTTAGAAAAATAGACTGCATAGTAACTAACTCATGAACGGTCTAGATTAATTTACTTTAATATGACGGTCCATATTTAAAGCAAAAGCTTTTAAATAAAATATAATATATTCTATTTATAATCTAATAAAACGAATAACTTTATAAAAGATTTTACTATGCAAATAATATGCAGGCACTATGCAAATACTATGCATAATAAAATATAATATATTGTAACTATTGTCTAATAAAACAGATAACTTTATAAAAGTATTCTGTTTTATTTAAAAAGATTTAACTATTAGCCTAATAAAACGAATAACTTTATAAAAGTATTATGTTTTATATAAAAAAAATTCTGTTTTATTACGTTAATAATACTAATAAAATAAAACTGAGTGACTTATCACTTAAGCCTCAATAATCAATACCGTATGCTACTATGCAACCACACGTATTACTGTACTTTTACTACCGAGTAGTTCAACAGTATTAACGATAAAACTTCCGCCGTTATTTTCATAAAATATTTTTGTCGTTTTCTCAATTCGATAATAATTCCGTTGTGGGGTCCACCAATAATTGTGCCGTCGTACGAATATTTTTCGACAAAAATAATATTCCCCGACCAATCGAATATAATACAACAACTTACTTACTTTGCAAAATTTATAAATAATACCCACAACTATAACATTATCTCAAATTCACACCATAATATTTAAAAAATTATTTCGACAAAATTAAATCTTTATCCTTAAAATCTGGGGTTGCACAATGTGGCCCACACATGAGTGACCCTCTACTTGTAAAGAAGATCCTCAGAATAGGGCATTACTGGCTATCTCTCAAAGCAGACTGTGATGATCACGTTAAGAGATGTTATCAGTGCCAAATTCATGGGAATGCTATCCACGCCCCTCCGAGGGAGCTCCATAATATGAGTTTGCCTAGGCCCTTTTCAATGTGGGGAATGGACGTGATCAGGCCCATCGAGCCCAAAGCTAGTAATGGGCATCCATTTATCTTCACCATGATCGACTACTCTACCAAGTGGGTAGAAGCAGCCTCCTTCCCAAGGGGTTACCAAAGAAGTCATCATTGCTTTCATCATAAATAATGTCATTTGTCGATATGGACAACCAGAGGTAATTGTATCAGATAATGCTAAGAACCTCAACAACAAAATGATGGAGGAGTTGTGCAGAAAATTCCACATCAAGCATATCAACTCCTTCATATACCACCCAAAGATGAATTGTGATGTTGAAGCAGCTAACAAAAACATCAAGAAGATTATGCAAAAGATGTCCGCCAACCACAAATGATGGCCTGACTTATTGCCTTTGACTCTGTTAGCCTACAGAACATCAATGCGCACCTTCACTGGGGTAACCCCCTACGCATTAACCTATGGGATAGAAGAAGTGCTCCCCATAGAAGTGGAAATGGAATCCCTCAAAGTGTTGATAGACGCTCAGCTAGATGAAGACCAATGGATACAGGATAGGTATCACCAATTGTCTCTAATAGACGAAAGGCGAGCCGCTACTATCTTTCATGGTTAGTTATATCAACAGAGGGTCGCCAGGTCCTACAATAAAAAAGTCCGGCTATGGCAGTTTAAACATCACAACTTGGTTTTGAAGAAAATCATTGGCAATCAAGATCAATCTAAGGGAAAATTCACTCCAAAGGCCCGTTTATTATCAAGGAGGTATTGACAGGAGGTGCTCTAAGATTACAGGAAATGGACGATGATGAATTTGCACAGCTTATCAACTCGTACACCATGAAACGGTAATATGTCTGAGATTACCATCAAGCAAACATCCTGATTTTGGATCACCAGATCCCTAGTCATTTCAGGTTTTCTAACCTTTCACTACATACAACTTCTCTTCATACTCATCTGCCCCATCAAGGACACACATACTTTTTTAACCAGCAGCCTGGTTTTGGATCGCTAGATCCTTTTTCTCAACCTGGTTTTGAACCCTTACTCAACTCTGGTTATCCCACAAGGGATTGAACCTTTCACACCCACAATTTTACCCCACTAGGGATAGGACTTTTCACACCCATAGGTTGTCTTGTACACGGGATTAAACTTTCTCCCCCACAGTTTGTCCTGAACATAGGATCAAACTTTTCATTGACTGCAAACTGTCCTGAATATGGGGTGAACTATACCGACCAGATCTCCTTGATACACGGGAGTACGTAGGCAACCATTTTATATGGTCTGATCGCAATAAAACAAAAACATTTCTACACTCTTCTCATTACAAAAATAAAAATAACAAAAACATTTTTACACCCTTTAGCCACATACAGCGTTGAACCTCTTACACCAGGTTCAAACTACGCAGACTTGATCTCCTCTTCAATAGGAGTACATAGGCAGCCAATCATGGTTCGGTCTACCCCTATACCAAAACATAAAAACTTGTCAATGGTACTGGGATCATCCTTCAATTCATCACATTTCATCGACTTCAGACCAGAGGGATGGAACTACTTGACCTCCCCATTGAAGCTACAGTTGATTCTGAAAGTAGTATGCACACAAGCCAATCATGTTTGATGATAAATCATATACATTGTAACAATCTTATTCATTTATTAATAAAAAGTATTAATTTATTAAAGGCTTTTAATTATCTACATGATGCTATTTTATAATATGTCATAAACCCATAGTTTTAAGCAATGCTTTTTAAATAATGATAATGATCATTCTAATGAGATCTAAATTCTTAGAAAACTTAAAACTAAAATAGTTCCGAATCGTTAGATTACTAAATTGGGGATTAGTGAATCCGGATAGATTGGTACATACGTTGCTTGCTCATTGGATGAGAGTGATTGATCTCAAGATCATTTCTATGGAGACACAAAAGCAAGTATGTAGGTGCTTATTAGAGAATAAGTTCACTGAATGTGGCTCGCTAAAGAATACCTAATGGAGTTTTACTTGTTTCAAAATAGGAATTCCTGTAGCGATAGTAGTACAAGTGATCCTTGAACTTGAGATCATCATAGTATCTTGTGTATGATGAATTATACTTTGACTTATTCCTTAAGACCCTTAGGGTATATCATAGGGTATGCTTGGGTATAATAAGTCGTACATGGAGATAATGTATGATCAATAAAGAATCTACCACTTCTAGTAAAAGAAGAGAAATGTCCTATGTAATTTGATAAATGATAACCCAGTAGTCCTTGGCCAAGGCAGAATAAAATAAGAAAGAAGTTTCTAATTTGCATTATTTTGTGTTGTGCATTTAAGAGTCGAAATACATATAATTAAATAAAATAAGACTTGACAGTAATTCCATGTCTTATATTTAATTGGGGACATTGTATGGTGGAAGGATTGAATTGTACGGTAACCATTTATTCAAAGTTTCTTTTATAATTAATGTTGAAATCTATATTATCTGGAAAGTCATTGATCGATAGGGAGGCTTATCCCTATTGTATAATAAATATTATTTATTTAAATAAATTAATAATTAATTTATTTATTTAAATAAGATTAGAATTGTTTTAATTGATTTATTCACAGTCGGTTTAATATGGAGAACCTAAATGGTCACACCATAAAAGGAATAATAATTATTTAAGAAATTAATGGCATAATCGTAATAATAAATTAAGTATATTTAATTTAATCTATGGTGATAAAATAAATTAAATAGCTTAATATTTATTACTTAATATTTTGGAAATATTAAATATAAAATAAGAGGAGTCTAATTATTATTACTATTATTATTATTTTAATTTCTAAAGAGTTGGAAATTAATTTAATATTAGTACTCTCATTTATTCCTAATAAGATTAGGAGGCTAATTAATTAAAAGAGTTTAATTAATTATTCCTAATAAGATTGGGAGCCTAATTAATTAAAAGAATTTAATTAATTAAAATAAAAATAAATTCCTTAATTGTTAAGGAGGGTTGCCTACATCTATAAATAAGAGGATTCTTATTATGGGTGAATTGTGAGTTATTGACTTTTTGACAACAGACCTAATTCCAATAGTTGGGAGAGTACACCCATTTTCTGTGAGAGATAGAAAAACTAGGATTTTGCCAAATACCCTTCTTCTTGAATATTTCTTCTTCCATGGTGGATCACCTCTAGAGGCCAAACACTTGGGTGGCTAACGTTAATCAAAAGAAGGAACCCAACCCGGTGGATTCAAGTTGAACACGGAAAGATTTGGAGGTGAACTTGTACTTGAGGAAGCTCAAATATTCAAGGGTATGATTCTCATTCTTTATCTTTTCGTTTAATTAATAATTGTTCATAAAGGATAATCCGGGTATATGATTTATAAAATTTTAAACTCTGATTTTTACACTTTTTCGCTAATTTTGTGCAATTTAATTGTGTTCATGAATATTACAAACCTAACAGTGGCATCAGAGTCAAACCTTTATGCAAATTATTAATTATTTTAATTTGATATGTATATTGATATGTGTTTAGAACAATTTAATTGGGCATAATTTTGTTGTCTGAAATTTAATAAAAAAAATAAATAAATAAATAATAATTTGTGAGTTGTATTTTTTTTATTTTCCGCTACATTAATCATGTTACAAGTAATCATGTTATCATGTTTATATATATTACTAATATATATAAACTTATATATATTAGTAATATGTAATAGATGACTCTTATGTAAACCTGATAATATGTAATATTGTAACTGATTCACGTGACTTATTCACAAGCTTTTTGAAATTCTGTGAAGTCTGTTGCGCGAAGGTGATTATATATATATATATATTTTATAATTTAAATAAAATATATATTTTAATCTTAAAATAAAAAAATTTATTTTAATCTTAAAATAAAAAGATTTATTTTAATTTTAAATTTAAATTTCATGCTAACTAATTAGAGTTGGAATTGGATTTCATGATAACTAATTGGAGTTGAAATTGGATTCCATGTTTCCTTAAATAAATGAGTTTATTTAGATATGAAATAAGATTTCATATTATTCAAAATAAAAGAGTTTATTTGTGAATAGGAAAGAGAATCCTAATTTCGTTAAATAAATGAGTTTATTTAGATATGAAATAAGATTTCAAATTATTCAAAATAAAAGAGTTTATTTGTGAATAGGAAAAAGAATCCGTGTTTCCTTTAATAAAGGAGTTTTTTTACTTGGAATTAGATTCCATAATTAATTAAAATAAAGGAGTTTATTTTTTATTAATGATTTTGATTAAATTAAAATAGTTTATTTTATTCAAAATTGGATAAATTAAAATAAAAGAGGTTTATTTTGATTTAAATTTGGATTAAAATAAAGGAGTTTATTTTGATTCAAAATTAGATTTTATACTAACTAAATTTGCCCATTAAATGATATCAATATATATATATATATATATATATATATATATATATATATATATATAAAATGTTTATTATTCATGAGATGAATGTTATTTATTGATGCATATAGTGATGTATATGATAATAAATGGGATTGATTATGGACTATTGACCAATGTGATTGAATTTTATTTTAGTTGGATGCATGAATGTATGAGTTTTATTAAATGCGGTATGTGTACCTCGTCTTCTCTAAATTTTTCTTAATGTAAGTTCAAACTCCTTCCTATGTACTTCCACTTGACTGCTGATCAAGGTTTCTATTTATTTTAAATAGTTTTGTAATAGGAATAGCTAGAATTAATTTTGAAGAATTGGAGATCAAGGAGCAAAGAGCGCTTGAAGACCTGTTTGTAATGGAGCCTGAATTTAAATGTAATAGTTATATTTAAATATAAATTCTTGCACCACTAGGGTTTGACCTTTTGGTTCACTTGGTGGCTCTAGTGAACCAAACTAGAATAAAAGTCCATAAACAATCCGGGTAGAATATAACATTCTATATGTGCATGCTTATACTATATAAATTATATATTATGCAAACATGCTTCGCATGTTAATTAATATGACGCGTATTTTATATATATATGTACATGAGCGTTAAATAAGATGAGACAAATTAATAACAAACCCCTCAATTATTTTATATTAAGTTGTAACGTTCAAAGATATTTGGAATATCGAACGTCGCTAGCATGATAGAAACAATAGAGTATTAAATATTTAATATGAGTTTGTAGTGCACACACAAGGCAAGTATTAAATATTTAAGATGTTATTTTTATTACATATGATGTTTATAAGGAATTGAACATTATTGTTTTGTTGTGCACACACAAGGGCTGTAGTTTTCTCTTCACTTATACGAAAATGCTAGGTCTGACTTAACTTAAATCATTTTATTTCGGATGTGTACACACTTGACCATTATGATTTATGAGGTAAAATACAAGGAGTTACATAGTTGATGTAATTGACAAGAGTTGTCTACCTATTTATTTATATATAGTTTGTTGTGCACACACAATGCTATATACATTTGAAATGGGACCCTTGTTCTCACCAGCATATATTTAATTAGATATTGTCGAACTATATATATTGAGGGTAATATAGTTTAAAGAAAATAGTGGGAGATACCAATTTAAAACAAGACCTAATTTATTTTGGTAATTAATAAAAGAATATATGCTAAAATATTGTTAATTATAAATTCATTTACAGAATTATACAATGTCTAAATTACTATCACTGTGAAACATATTAGATGTTAATTAACCGGACTGAATTACTCGGACTGGTTAAGGAATTTGAGAATAGTTCTCACGGCTGAAAAGCTATATTATGTCCTTAATACGCCTATCTCTGCAATGGTTGCAGATAATGCCTCTGAGTAAGAGATTGTTACTTTTAGAAAGTGGCAAGATGATGCACAGTTGGCTCAATGCATCATGCTCGTATCCATGAGTAACGAGCTTCAACATCAGCATGAAACTATGGATGTTCTTACTATATTTCTGCACATCAAGCAGTTGATGGTGAGGAAAATAGGACTGATAGATATTAGATATCTAAGGAGCTCTTCCGATCTAGAATGACCAATGGCACTATAGTACAGACAAAAGTCCTTTGCATTATCAATTTGATTAATCAATTAGGACAACAGGTTTTGTCTTAGATGGTGATTTGAGCCAAGATTTGATCTTGCAGTTACTCCCGGACTCTTTCTTACAATTGTTGTGAATTTTTCATATGAACAAGCTAGATATCAGCATCGCTGATTTGCTTAACATGTTGAAAAATATTGAGAGTCACTTTTCAACCAAGAAAGACCAAGTCTTACCGGTAGGGGTCAAAGGATCTTCTGAAAAGAAGAACATTCTAAGAAGGTAAATAGAAAGGAAAAAATAAAGGATAATAAGAACAAAATGGATACGGATAGCAAAGGAGTTTGCTTCCACTATAATAAACCAAGACACTGGAAAAAGAAACTGCGAGAAGCATCTTGCAGAGGATAACCAGAAGAAGCTTACTGAAGTTTTGGTTACAAATATAATTTTGTTCATGATTTAAAATAAATTTCTCTTTAAGTCAAGGTTCTACTTGGGTATTGGATACCGACTTTGGTTATCATAAATATAGATTTATGAAGGGACCAAGCAGAAGTAGAAAGCTAAACAAAGATAAATAATCCTATGTGTGGAAAATGAAGCAAATGTTGTTACATTAGACATAGAAACTTATAGTTTAGCAATGCATACGGGTAAATCTATTAAGTCAATAAGTTGTTATTGTATTACAGTTCTCATTAGAAACATTATTTTCATTTTGTTGTTGGATAATGAAATCTTTGGTATTATATTTAAGAATAATTTTTGTTCTATTTATAATAATAATATTTTTATAGAACTGGAATATTACTTAATAGATTTTGTATAGTTGACTTACGTAAAAAAATATTTTACAAATTGAACAAACTAGTATAAGAAAAGGAGATGATCATTCAAAGAGTTGAATGTTTATATTTGATGAAATATAAGTTTGAATCATTTGAAAGGTTCAAAGAATTAAGAAGTGAAACAAATTGGCAAAGTATTAGGATTCTGTGATCGGATCAAGGAAGGAATACTTGTGCAATGAGTTTCTAGATCATATCAAATGGTTTTCTCACAATGGACGCCTCCTGATACGCAATAATTGATTGATGTGTCTGAAAGGAAAAATCGTACCTTATTGGACATGGTGTGGTCCATAATGATTTTGCTGATATTCCAATATCCTTCTGGGATAATGTCCTAGAAATGGCTGCATATCTACGAAAAGGTAACCTCAAAATCTGGCCCCGAGACTCTAAAAGAGAGATCACATGAGTAACTATTATGTATGCAATGAAATATACGAGACCTGATGTTGATCAGTCATATTCTGGAGAAGTTCACTGTTAGACAGTGAAAAATATCTTAAAGTACTTAACTGGAACTAAGGATGTGATCATATTCATGGTGGATCTAAATTAAAACTAGAGGGCTTAACAGACTCAAGTTTTTCAGACAGACCAAGACGACAGAAAATCCACTTTAAGGTAAATCGTGACCTTGAACGGTGGTGTAGTGAATTAGAAAGGTTTCAAATAGCAAAAAGTTGCTGGTTTAGTGATAATGACAAGCTATATAGCTATAAATGAAGCTGCAAGTTGATTGTTTGGATGAAAAGTTCATTACAGAACTAGGAATAGTTCCTACGTTTCATCTTGGATCTAAACATGTGTTGTGGAATGTTCATTTGATTATAACAATCATTGAAAGATGGGAAATCACTATAGAGATAGTGAACTCTCAAGAACAATATTACATATCCATTAACTAAAGCTTATCCAACAGCAGAATAATCGTCACTTAGAGAAGAAGGATATGAGATACCATGACGATTGGCTTTAGTGCAAGTGGGAGATTGAAAGTAGTATGCACACAAGCCAATCATGTTTGATGATAAAGCATATGCTTTGTAACAATCTTATTCATTTATTAATAAAAAGTATTAATTTATTAAAGGCTTTTAATTATCTACATGATGTTATTTTATAATATGTGATAAACACATAGTTTTAAGCAATGCTTTTAGAATAATGATGACAGTCATTCTAATGAGATCTAAATTTTTAGAAAGCTTAAAACTAAAATAGTTCCCAATCGTTGGATTACTAAATTGAGGATTAGTGAATCCGGATATATTGGTACATACGTTGCTTGCTCAATGGATGAGGATGATTGATCTCATGATCATTTATTTGGAGACACTAAAGCAAGTTTGTAGGTGCTTATTAGGGAATAAGTTCACTGAACGTGGCTCGCTAAGGAATACATAATGGAGTTTTACTTGTCTGTCAATAGGAATTCCTATAGTGATAGTAGTACAAGTGATCCTTGGACTTGAGATCACCATAGTATCTTGTGTATGATGAATTATACTTTGACTTATTCCTTAAGACCCTTAGGATATATCGAAGGGTATGCTTGGGTATAATAAGTCGTACATGAAGATAATGTATTATCAATAAAGAATCTACCACTTCAAGTAAAAGAAGAGAAATGTCATATGTGATTCGATAAATGACAACCTAGTAGTCCTTGGCCAAGACAAAATAAAATTAGAAAGGAGTTTCTAATTTGCATTATTTGTGTCGTGCATTTAAGAGTCGAAATACATATAATTAAATAAAATAAGACTTGACAGTAATTCCACGTCTTATATTTAATTGGGACATTGTATGGTGGAAGGATTGAATTGTACGGTAACTATTTACTCAAAGGTTCTTTTATGATTAATGTTGAAATCTATATTATCTGGAAAGTCGTTGATCGCTAGGGAGGCTTATCTCTATTGTAGAATAAATATTATTTATTTAAATAAATTAATAATTTATTTATTTATTTAAATAAGATTAGAATTGTTCTAATTAATTTATTCACAATCGGTTTAATATGGAGAACCTAAAAGGTCACACCATAAAAGGAAGAATAATTATTTAAGAAGTTAATGGCATAATCGTAATAATATGTTAAGTGTATTTAATTTAATCTATTGTGATAAAATAAATTAAATAGCTTAATATTTATTATTTAATATTTTGGAAATAATAAATATATAAATTAATAAATGGAGTCTTATTATTATTATTACAATTATTATTATTTTAATTTCTAAAGAGTTGGAAATTAATTTAATATTAGTACTCTCATTTATTCCTAATAAGATTAGGAGGCTAATTAATTAAAAGAATTTAATTAATTATTCCTAATAAAATTGGGAGCCTAATTAATTAAAATAATTTAATTAATTAAAATAAAAACCAATTCCATATTTGTTAAGGAGGGTTGCCTATATCTATAAATAAGAGGAGTATTATTATGGTTGAAGTGTGAGTTGTTGACTTTTTGTCAGCAGACGTAATTCTAATAGTTAGGAGAGTACACCCTTTCTATGAAAGATAGAAAAACTAGGGTTTTGCCAAATACCCTTCTTCTTGAATATTTCTTCTTTCTTGGTGGATCACCTCTAGAGGCCAAACACTTGGGTGGCTAACGTTGATCAAAGGAAGGAACCCAACCCGGTGGATTCAAGTTGAACACGAAAAAGATTTGGAGGTGAACTTGTACCTGAGGAAGCTCGAATATTCAAGGGTATGATTTTCATTCTTTATCTTTTCGTTTAATTAATAATTGTGCATAAAGGATGATCCAGGTATATGGTTTGAAAAAGTTTAAACTCTGATTTTTACGCGTTTTCGCTAATTTTGTGCAATTTGATTGCATTCATGAATATTACAAACCTAACAGATTTTTCAAATAGAAATACCAATCCATAAGAGATGGAACTAACTGCACTCCCCCATACAAAGGAGTACCGGTGACCATCTGTGGTGCGATCAACCTTAGAGAGGAAAGCCACACTCCTCTCTATATCTACATATAGAAACCAGTCCTAAGACACCAAAGATGGTAGGTAATACACACAGAACAATGATCCATTCTGAAAGATCCTGAGACAGCTCATCGTCCGTGCATTAAGGAGGAGTTCAGAATACATCAACATCACAAGCCCTGGAGAAACATGCAAATATCAAGCAAGAAACATGACATAACTAAAAGGGGAGTGATCAAAATATATTTTCCTGTCATATATAATGTTGTTTGATATATACAATGTGTATTGTACATGACAAAATGGCTAATCTAGTCTGTGTAGGAAAATACAAGCATATCTACAAGTCAGTGTATATGTGAGCTATCAAGTCTAACATAGAATCCCTCTCAGAAGAAGGAGATAACGATGTGATCTCCTGTACAAGGGTCTCTACGTGAGATAACAGATCTATAACTATTTGCATAGTGACACTGTACTCATCAATATATGCACTCATCTTTGCAATGATGCCAGTAGTAAGGGACCTCACTGTGGTACTGTCTGTAACGGCTACATCCCGTACAGATATGGCGCTATCCCGCTCAACTATCACTGTATCTCTGCTTAGTTTGGCCTCATCCCGCTCAATAATAGTTGTATCTATACGAGGTAAGGCATTGTCTCTCTCTAATAGAGCGGCATCTCTCCCATCAAGAGCTGTCAACATCAATGCCATAGCCTGATCTCTCTCGAAGGTCATCAAATGTAAACTCTACACTAAATACTCTAAAGGAGGAGTCACAGCTACAGAAGTAGTGGGGGAGTCAACAATAGCTGCTATCGAACCAACAAAAAGCTCCTCCTCCTCGGTGGGAGAATTAATGTCCTCCTTGGGCTCTCCACCATCTGAATCAATACCAGACACTGTGGATACTACCGCAACCGATGAAGTCTATGTCTCCATCCACGCAGAATACTCTGACGAACAACCCGGATGGCTAACAGAAAAAATAGCTCTCTCACGATGATCCCAACAGGCATACACCCGGGATCAGTCCTCTGTTGATAAATGGCGAGAAGCCAAACACTGACCTAACTCCCCCTCAAAAATATGGAAGTCCTGGAACTGGTCAAACTGTGACATCACAGCCAGTGGGTGGTAGGTAGTCATGCCCCTCAAACCTGCTAGACGGAGATAATCTATGCTCAAAGCATGAGTAATAAAGCTATAGGGTGAACTGAGCCATGTACATAGCAGAATGTCAAATGGATCTCCGATCCCTGTCAAGAATACCGACCAAGACATAACGTCTATGCACTCCGATGGCTGAAAGGAGTAAGACATAGTTATATCATGGGTAAAGCAATACCCGTGTCATCGAAAAGTGTCGATCGGTCTCAAGTGTGACATAAACCACACATATAACATAACCGAGCTACCTGTAAATACCCCTGTAGGGTAGGTGCTACAAAATGTGGCCGACCTCAACGTCTCCACCACAATCATCAGAATGATGGTATGACCCTCCCTGAGAGCTCTCACTGCCATGATAACACTGATGTCCAGCTCATCCATATTTCATGGCATGTACACATACGCCACTATACACATCACGAATATATCCACTCTGTAAACATGCCACTGATCCTCTAGTGCGGTAAAATCCCCGGAGTATCGAGCATAGTTGTCCAATGAGCCAAATATGTCCATCAGGAAACTCTGGGACAACACATGGCCAGATGTAATCTCATCCTCTAATACTCTACGCCGCAACCCGGTGAGGGTCATGAACTATCGGCACATATCTCCGATAGCCATCCGAGCGCAAGGTCTGTCAGAGGTTAAAGCCGTCAACTGCTCGTACTCCTCTAATGTAGGAGTCAACTCTTGGGTCCCAAACCAGAAAACCTGTCTCTTCGGTACCCAATGCTCTAGCATGCCATCTATAAAGCCCGAGGGAACCTGAAACATCAGGAGGGTCATGGAATGCTATAATAGTTGATCTACAGTCACCCTATCTGGGGGTGACATACTATCATACCAGGATCTCAGACGGGATGCCACTAATACTGGTGGGGTGTAATCTATGCGGCTGACTGTCGAAGAAGACATATGTGTGGGCCGTATCATAAGACCATTCAGGGGACAATGCTGAAAATATCTAGACATACATACATATGCATAACATGATAAATGCATGACAAGTAATAGATGACAATATGATGTAGGGAATGAAAAATAGTACATACATTCCTAAGTACATTATCATCTATATGCATCATCTCTGTATAGCTAAAAATATAGGGGAATGAGGCACAAACACCCTACTAATAACAGAGGCCTATCAAAAGATATAGCGAGAATGGGGCACAGCCACCCAATATCTAACATAGGCCTATCAAAAGAGATAACGAGAATACACATCAGAAGAAGACAACGGTGTCAATATCTACATCATCAATCATGTCCGCCTGATGTAACTCCTCCTGAGTCACTAGATCTCTATCGATAGGGATGTCAGGCTTAAACAATGGATGATCTGCACCGGTAAAGCCATATAGGTCACCTGAGGGGCCAACGCCTGAGCTAGAAGGATCAAAAGTACCTGCCTCTGAAGGATCTCTGCCCAAGTGCCGAATAAAAAAATGTGCCCAGTCTAACTACTATGTTAAACTGTCAATCTGTGTCAAATGAGTAGGATCTCGAACACAAGCCATCCAATCCGTCATCATCATAGATCCAGGAACCATATCCCCCATAAACTTAGTGGTGTGGGTTTGGGCTCCGATGGTATGAGGGGACCACCAGTGATAGAACGTATCCTGAGTATGTGGAACCTTTGAAAAAGTATATTCGTCAATACTCATCAATGGGATGTCATCGACGGGTGACTGCAACACAGGCCAATAACGCCTGGCAGGAGGCAAGATCGATATACGAATCTCTACTATGGTGCTCCTAATAGAACGCTCTCCTAAATAGAGCTCCCATCCTCCACCTATGAAGAGAGGAATTGTAATAACCCGATATTTTTTATATAAATAGATAAGAAATTTTGCATATAAATTTTTTTTTACAATGAGAATAAGTATCAAGTATTGTGATGTTAAATGCGAATATATTTATTACTTGAAAAATTAGAAATAATTTTAGAATTATTAATTACTACAAATTATATTCTTATGGTAATTAATTTCTGTAAGCAGAAATGTTTTTATTATTTATTTTCCATGAAAATATAATTTATATATTATTTAAATAATATATGAAGTGACAATTAGAATTAAAATAATAAATATGTTATTATATGAATTTGTTCAGAATATTTAAGTTAATTATTTTAACTTGATTATTGATGTTGTGTACGAAGGATAAGTCAGATATGGAATCCAAACCCTAAACTTGGATTTTTATCGAGGAATGAGAATAATAATGTAATATTAATTATATTTTAATTTTCAGTGCTTAAATATATACCGTATATCTGTAGACTGTTAATGTTGGTCAATTGTGGTAAATTGGGTCATAACCTAATATTGTGTTGTGAAACCCTAATTGTTAAACTCAATTATGAGTTAAGAGTAGTAATTGTGTTATATGAATTATTCTGCGTATTAGAATTTCTGTAATTAGAAGAAACCCTAATTATTGTTTTGTGCTGATAATTAGGAAAAGCCCTAATTATTAATTTGAAAACCCTAATTGTAAATTTTAGAAACCCTAATTATTATATTCTGAATTATAAAGATAATTAGGAAGCCCTAATTAATTTGGAAACCCTAATAATATTTAGGAACCCTAATTTAAAAACCCAAATTTCTATTAAAAATCCTAATTTAATTAGTATGTTTTAAATTAAAATTGTATTACACTTTAAATTTTAAATTGTCCAAACCCTATAAATTATTTGGAAAATTGTAAGATTTTCAATCTAATGAATAAACCCTAGATTTAATCACCTTGTACAAGAATGCCCTTGAAATTATATGAGAAATTACCAAAATGCCCTTTTTGTCTCTTTAGTGTATTATTAGTGAATTATTGTGCATTATTGCTATCAAAGCATGGCAAACATCCTACCCTACCAATTTAGCATCCAAGACTCAATTATATTCAGATTCAATCAACCATTTTGAGCATTCAATGCATCTAATTTGGTTTATATATAGATTGGAGAGAGAATTAAGGCATTTTGTACACTAAAAATTGCCCAACTCTCATCCTTGAGCTTCTCTCTCTAAAACCTACGAATTATTGTAGTATTTCAGTCCCAAAACAAAGCCCTACTACCAATCATAACAAATCATAAGCCAAGAATCAAGAATCAAAGCTTAGAAAATGTATAAACTCTAGCTTGATTTTTGTTAAAAATTTTGGTGTTAGATGTTATGTTTAAATGTTAGAACATGTTGATTATAGTGTCTAAGGATGATCTGGGTTGCTAGATGTTGGATCCATAACATTTAGAAGCTCGAATTTGAAGATTTCCAAAATCTAGAAATTTCATTTTCTGTGATTTTTTGGCAAATGTAAAGCCTTATATCTCTGTGATCTTTAATGTGTTATGTGTTCTAAAAAGTTGATATGTGTAGCTTGTTATGTGGTCTTTAATCTCAAAAACGAATCAGATCCATATCTATTTTGGATCAAAAGTTATTTAAGGACAAAGTGGGTTGACCGGCATTGACCGGCTGTTCTTCAAACCTAGAAAATATTCTAAGTGTCCAGAAAATATTTTTTGGCAAATGTCAAAGCTTATAAATCTTTGCTCGATCATGATTTTTGTTGTTTAAAAGTTGTTATGTGTAGTCGGATACGTCGTCTTTAATATTCAAAAAGAATCAAGTCCATAGCGTTTGTAGATCGGGAGTTATTCATGGTCAAAACCCGTTGACCGAAAATGCTGAAGAACACAAACCCAGATTTTTTTTGAGCAGATTTCGTGTTGAAGTTTTACCAGCTATATCTTGCTCATGTTATGATGTTAATGTGTTATGATGCTTTGTAGTTGTAGTCCTACATGTTATCTACACACTCCAATTGATAGATCACACAAACAATACACAGATTGGAAGTTATAAGGATCCAAAGTAGGCATCTCGACTGTTCTTCAGTCGAAGAACAGCCTTGTTAGACTTTTTGATGGCTAATAACTCTTAGATCTGATGTTTTTTTAGTCATGATGTTTGTTGGTAATTTTATTATTACATGAGCACTACAAGATCCAAGTGTTAGATTTCCCAGAAACGGAATGTATTGAGAATTATAATCGGTCAAACTAGGCACCTTGATAACTGCCTTGTCAGTGTTCTTAAGGCTCAAGAACACCTAAGGCGACAGATAAGCGTCGCTAAAGCCTTTAGCGACGGTTTTGATTTATTTTAAAATTTTCAATTTTTGAAAATTCCGAAAATGATTTAAAAATTAGAAAAATTAGATTTTAATTATTAAAAATACTTAATAAATTCTAAAAAATTATTTGAAAGTCTGAAAAATATTTTTTAACTATTTTGAGTATATTTCAAAAATATTTAGTATTTTTGGAATATAAAAAGGTATTTATTTATTTAATTATAATATTAAATAAATAATTTTAATTTATGAAAAATCATAAAAAATTATATTATTGTGTTAGAAAATATTTTAAGTTATTTTTGATGAATTTTAATATTTTGTGATGAAATTTCATTAATTAATTAATATTAATGATGTTTAAGTTATTTAATAAATGTATGAAATAATTATGGAAAATGGAATTAATGATTTTAAAAATCATTTATAGTATCATAAAAATATTTTGAGTTATAAAATATGACTTTGAATATTTTGTCATGAAAAATATTATTAATTTAATATTAATGATATTAATCTAATATTGATGATATTTATTTTATTTAATAATTATATTAAATAAATAGTTTAAAAATGGTTTTATTTATTTAAAAATCATTTAAAAAGGATATAAATGAATTAAAAATATTTTAAGTTATAATAAATGACTTTTAATATTTGGATAAATAGTGCATTAATATTTTAATATTAATGGTAATTATTTAAAAATAATTTTAAATATTTTAAAAATCATTTAAGAGTAATATAAATGTTTTAAAAGCATTTTGAGTTATTATACATAACTTTAATATTTTTGCAACAGTTTCATTAATAATTTAATATTGATTAAATGTTAATGATAATAGAATTATTTGATATTTAAATCATTTAAATATGATTCTGATGTTTGAAAATTCATGATAAATTATAATAAATGTTTTAAAATTATATTAAGTCATTTAAAAATAATATGACTGATACTTACGGATATTGAAATACAGTATAGAGTCTTAGACTCAATAATTATCCAATAAAGCTGTCGGTACACCGACATATTTCAGAAATTCATCTAGACTTAGATATTTTGACTGTATTAATGATTAATTATGATTCAATGACTGTTGGATATGTGTGATAATGTGATTAGGTTATGTGCTGACTGCGAAATGCAGTACTATGTGTTATGGTATATTATTCTAATTGAACGAATGATCTTATTACTGATAGGTCGCTGTATAAAAGATTAATCTGAGTTGCGTTATTATAAGCAGCAGCTCAGGCAAGTATCCTACCTTTGCATTTCCTTTATGCAATGGACATGAGTAAGAAGTTTCAGAATTAAATTATTATTATGTTATATTATCAACTCTACTGCGACATATTCTATATCCGCTCATTGTTTATCAACATGTTAGTATATGGTAATTCAGATATATATTATGTTCGTCAATTTCTATAAAATGGTTATATAAGTGTCCCCACTTAGATAATCATTATATTTTAATCACATGTTGATATACCTTTGTCAATTACCCTTATATATATAGGTTGAATTATAGATTATTGTTGAACAAGATAAAACCTTTGCTTTAGAACCCAGACAAGTATGAACATCCCTTACATAGGGAAAACTTTTATGCGCCCAAGGCGGAGAGAGTTCTTGAAATGTAGTATTGATCAATGCAGGGCACAACGGGCTGATCACCCACGTGTCTGTAAGTTTTGACGGTTTGTAGATGAATTTCTGTTTAACCTTTTCAAAAAAAATAATGTTCATAATATGTCACTTAACCCTACTTATAGTCAATACGTAGTTTCAAAAATGTGAAAGAGAGTTGTTATGTTATTATTATTCTTGGTACAGCTTACTTCAGAACTGTTGATTCGTTGTAGAAGTGTCTTTCAAAGAAAATATTTAATTCTTTCAGCTAATATATATTATTGTTATTACTTGCTGGGCACTCAAATGCTCATTCTTGCTTAATTTAAATGTTTTCAGATAAGTTTGAAGAACCAGAAAGCTCGTGGAGAAACAAAGAAAAAGGAAAGCTAACTGAATAAGATTTGTGGTAGTTGCTGTAATAGTTTATATTATTAAGACAATGATATATATATATATATATATATATATATATATCATGTATTGTATGGAATGTACTTTAAGGTCTCGTACCTGGGGAGATAAACTCTGATAATTATGTAAATTAAGTTGTTATTCATATTATTGTTATTATTATTCATAGAATTCCGCTCATAGAAATGGTATCGTGAAGCATCGAGTTCGGGTTTCAAGTACCCGAATTTGGGGGCGTCACAGGAATCCTACGAGTGGATATCACATACTCAAGACCAGTCGGGAATTCATCCTAAAATCCAATGGTCAAGTGTTCCCAAGAGTAGGGAACCCAAGTGACGACATCAGCTGTCAACAACTCCAACTATAAGCGATAATGGGTGAAACCCTCAACTACAAGAACCTCAGCCAATATGGAGTGATGTCGTCGTCGTCCTCGTGGATAGGTCTCTAAACCTTACGCACTCACAGGACGCAAACATGGGAGCCTCTCATAGGCCCAAAACTACCAACATAAAGGCAAACATCTGCTGTCACTGAACACTCTTAACCTGCACATGGGAAATCAAAAGAGAAATACTCACCAACAGAAATGGGTAAAATCCTAGCCAAGCCTCTGTAAAGCCCTGCGAACACATGCACATTCCTTTGAGGAAAAAGGCAAAGGTATAAGAGCCCCAATCATACTCTCCAATACGGTCCACCTACCGAGTGGCACTAATAAAAGCGAATGACACCGTAGAAGAGTTATCATCTATGAAACAAC
Source organism: Panax notoginseng (assembly GCA_016801055.1). Taxonomy (NCBI): domain Eukaryota; kingdom Viridiplantae; phylum Streptophyta; class Magnoliopsida; order Apiales; family Araliaceae; genus Panax; species Panax notoginseng. The sequence goes on along the minus strand of CM029013.1, from coordinate 194,940,061 downwards.
CCTTGATAATCATCAGGAACAATCGTCGAAGAATGCGATCCCTAACTCTCACATCAACGGGCATGGGCTCACTCAACAGCCCACTCATAGCATCTACGCTCAAAGGACACATGCTGATGGTCCTGCCCTTGAGCGCCTCAACCGAAACTCCTAGCAAGAATCTGATGGAAATCAAGGTAATATTCGCCGTACATGGCACTAGCACCCCTCCAAACTTTATACCAGTGATAAACCGCCAATCCATCGGTGTCATCATCACCTCACAATCCAATAAATGGAAAGACTAAGTCTGGTGAAACCAGCACTCAGACAATGCCCTGAGGTAACCCCAGGGACAACGGCGGGGAAGGATGGAAAAGAACGTCTCAAAGCCCAAACCATGAACAATACCTCAGAAATCTGGATGTAGAGCCTGATACAGGGAGTGTATGCTGAACCAGTTCCCTCGAGGCTTGGTAAAGCTGGGAACCTACATCACATGCAAATCAATGTCAAAATCCTTGTTCCTCCTTAATAGGAAAAAGGAAGATCAAATCCAGCTTTTACCTCATTTGCATGCAAGTAAACTGAGGGGTGGCGACTCAAATCACCCAGAAGATCTGGAATAGCCACCTGAATGTCTGAAAAATCCGTATGGGGAATATTAACAGTAGGAGCTGGAGCAGCTACTGGTACATTCTCCTCCTCGTCCTTGACATCCGGTACTTCAACCCAGATAGGACGAATCACCGCCTCGACCAAACGACGAGGCTATCTAACTGAACGGGGTCAAGGCACTTCAGAAGCCCTCCTCCACACACATGAAGTGGTCTTACAAGAATGACTCAGCTGATCCGGATCCATAATATTTAGAACACAAGTCTTCAAATCACCTCAGAAAGGGTGTGGTAACTTCTAACCTAGAGCATTATTTTTATGCATTTTTTATGACTATATGCATGCATGCATTACTTTAACATACGCCTACAATAGAGTTAAAATGCATGTCTATCCAATGCCTTGACTTTTAGAAAATTTTGCTAGAGTCTCCTTTGTAAATAGGACTATCCACATGCACATAGGCATGACTAGGTGACCATTTAGTAGCACACCTACCCATAGTCATAAACATCCTACATGCATATAAATATCAAAGTTCCAATCCATGACGGTAGATTAAATACTAGGATTGCTTTACTTTACTACCTTTGCTCATTTGTCCTCAAATAGGATAAGAAATAGTAGGAAAAATGTACCAATTTAATTGTTTTAAAAGTCAAATTTTTTACATCATTATGTTCAGCATGGTTAAATACTAACATTTACTATGTTGAATATTTTTTATCAAGACATATGAACATGTATATTCACTACTATGTGTTTAGATGCATTTCATATAAAAAGTCATTTTCCAACGGATAGAAATTGGAAAAAAAGACATGCACACATTACCAGGACAGTATAGAACGCTTGTACGGTGATAGAATTTGCAGAAAGACGCCCGAACTCAGTAGATCTGAAGAAGAGCTCTCAGATTTCCTTTGCGGTGCAACTTGAAAATGACGTGTGAAAGCCACAACTGCCTTAAAGGCCACCCACGGCTGGCCGTAGGTGTACCTATGGCTGCCACAGGTGTACCTACGGCTATTGTAGGTGTACCTATAGCTCCTTTAGGTGGGGCCCAACCCTCTGGCTCGGTCCAGTTTGAGTTACAGAGGAGTTTTCACAAGCTAAAAAGGTCAAATCAGGAAAAAGAATGCTACGCGATTGAGCGAAAAGGCTTGAAATCCTTGTTTTCATGGACCAATCTACAGGTCTACTTGGCACTCGTTGGTATTTGCCCAGACGCCGGCTTACTATATCAATGATAATAACTTTTACAAACTACATTCGACAATACCTCACGAAGGTCCGATGCCATCAGTTTGGGGTCACGACTCTAAAATAATTCTTCCCCAGCGGGGAACTTCATACCATTCAGCCATTGAAGCACATTTCAACGAAGGTCAAGCAACCTTGACAGCACTCAGTCGTTGGCAAGTAAATCTAACGAAGCATCGGAAGCCATCCGATGATTTTAGCCGTTGATGCACACGTCAGCGAAGGTCAAGCAACCTTGACATTATCCCTAGCCGGGATTTCATCCGTTGATGTACATTTTAGTGAGGATCAGGCAACCCTGACAAATACAAACTGTTGGCAGTAATCCCAACAGAACTCTGGAAAAACTTGACGATACAAACCAAGAAAAAACATCCTCATCGGGGAGGACTGATGATGGAATATGTTATATACATCCGCGAAAGGAAAAGTATATCCCCACAGAGTCTCTTGCACATGAGAGGAACATCTATGGAGGGAAATCTGTACCAAGGATTAAGGATTTTGGTGATAACTCCAACGTCAACATCCTTGAAGTTCTTGAGAACTTTGGAACATACATTCAATCAGTTCGTCTGGATTATCAATGATAACTCCAGTCCCCATCATAAGTTATGAGAGCAAACAGTCATCACATCCCATTGGAAAATGGTCCAATAAACCACATGCATAATACATTTGCATCATGCTGCAGTACATTGCATTAAGAATATCTCGTTACACTTTAAGTGTCTAGTATTCGTTATCCTATCCATGCTGTTACACTAGATGAATATGATAAAGAGGTACATCTGTAGACACTCAAAATTTTGCATTCCTATTACTAACCCTGCATGAGGGTAGAATTATCTTTCAGAGATAACCCTGGAGAATAACTCAACACAGTCCCGGAGACAACCTTGGGATACTCAATCTTTACCGTCTTAGAGATAATCCTGAGATAGTCAGATACAGTCCCAGATACGACCCCGAGATATTTAGTTTTAACCTCATAGACAACCCCAAGGAATGCAGTTCCAATTCCGGAGATAACCCCGAAATCCTCAGTTCTATATCAGAGATAACCCCGAGATCTTCATTTCCAATCCCGGAGATAACCCCGAGAGATGTAATTCTAACCTCGGAGACAACCCCGAGGCATGCAATTATAGTTCCGGAGATAACCCCAAAAGTGCTTATTTCAAAACCATACGATCAGCTTCAACACTCGACGATAGCCCCGAGGCACTCATTCCCCAAGCCCGAAGATAACCCTAGAAGGTCAGGCACACCTCAGAGATAACCCTGAGGATGGTCAACACTTGCAACAGTCCAATCCTAGAGATAACCTTCAGCAACGACCACTGAATCAGCTCAAATCGAAGATAACCCCGATGAGGGGCAGAATTGTTATTTTGCCATCCTACATTGCGTAGCCTCATCAACATTCATATATACATTCTACATAAGAATATCCTATAAGAACCAAAGAGCTCCAATCCCGAGTGACTACTGCACAAGACAACATACCAGGTAGAATTTGCAGCTTAAAGACCAAGGACATGGTCCCATCTTTCTGACTTCATACAACCTCTAATCCCATGTCATTGTGCAGCTCTCGACAATAGCATGCCGAAAAAGGTCTTATACACCTCGATCGGATGCCCAGATTGAAGTTATGAAAGTTCGAGTAGAAATCACATTGCATGCATGAACGTACTTCGAGACGGCAGGATCCGCGAAGCCCGGGCCAGCCGGGGCAGTCGCAGGTGCATTTGTGCCTACCGCAGGTACACCTATGGCTCCTCCCTGTATAAATAGAGGGCTTGGGGAAGCCATTTTTCATAGAGAAAAGGCGAGGAAGCCCTGTCCAATTTGCTCTATACACACTATAAACTTAGTGCTTTCTCATTTTAAACACTTGTGAACTTCTATATTGCTATATTTTTATCGGCGGGAGGCAAGTGTTCATCCATATAAAGCTATTGAAGTCTTCTTTGACAGTCCACTGTAAGCCTTCTTACACTTTATATCGCTTTATCCGAAGACCTCTTTCTAACTTGATTTTTGATTTTTGATCCTTGATCTTGTTTTTGACTTGCTATTAACTGATCATGGTTCATCTTCCCTCTCTCTCTCACTCCCCATTCCCGAAATATAGAGAGAAAAGTGTTTGGAGAAAAATGAAAATACAAGTAGCCCTTTTCTCTATCTTTAATCTACATAAATTGATGTATGCAATGTAATGGCTGATGTGTTGGCTGACTTGTTTGGATTTTAAGTCACATGGCTAGGGCTAAGGTGGTTGAACCACTCACTAGAACAATTCTTGCAAGTTAACTCACCATAATGCCACAAATGGCAAAAATGTCATTTCTATACCATTTTTATTTCTAGATTTGTCATTTGTTGCAAACCCATTAGGGTTTAGGGTTTAGAAACCTTAGGGTTTAGGGTTTGGAAAATCCTTAGGGTTTAGAAAAATAAAATCTAGAACTTCAAAATTAGGTTTTCAAAAATAGAAAATTAATATTTCTAAATTATAATAGAATTTCTCTAATTATATTAAAATTTCTTAATCATAAAATAATTTTTGCTAATTAGGATTAACAATTCCTAATTAAAATTGCTAATTAAGCAATTAGGGTCAAAATGGTTATTAGGGTTTATAACCCATAAATTAGTGTTTCTAATAGGAAAATAATTTTCTAAATTAGAAATTAAATTTCGTAATTAGATTAGGGTTTTCTGATTATTTAATTTGAAAATTAGAATTAATATATCCTAATTAAAATTAAAACTATTTAATTAACACTTAGGTTTTCCCCTAATTATAAATTAGGGTGCCTAAACTAGAAATTAGTGTTTTTTGTAAATCAATTAGGGTTTAAAAAAAATAATTAGGGTTTTCCCTAATTAAGTTTTATTTAATAACGGAAAACCTTATACTAAGATCCGTATTCCCAAATTAGTGTTTAAATTTCCGAATTAGGGTTTCGGATTTCCGAAACTGAAATTAGGGTTTCCAGAACCGGTTTTAGGATTTATTGTTAATCGCTAGGGTTTTCTAACCGAACGTTGACGTTCTTAATATATATCTTGGGTTTGATACAGATATCGTTTATCTGGTCAACCCTTGACCCTTAACCACATACTGTACACATACAACCACATACACAGAACGTAATCGCATATACCCTTAATCATGAATAATTCACCTAAATCCTTCACAGAATTTTAAAATCCTCAAAATTTCATCTTAAAGATATCAAACGCATACACTTATTTTCTGTCTAGGTTCTAATTTTGAACCTTAAATCAATTAATTAAAATTTTAAAAATTTTCCAAATTCTCGGGTTGTCACACTCACCCCTTCTTCTAAAAATTTTGTCCCCAAAATTTACCTTACACCTTACACCATACTTCTTACACCATTCACACATCATCACATGCTACCCAATACACCACTCACAAGAGTAAAAGTTTTTCGAATTGTGCTGAGGAGTCATATAGACTATTTGTATGTCATTTTCGCAAAAGTTTTATGGAAATTCATCCGCAAACCGTCATAACTTACAGACACAAAGGGTGATTAGCCCGATATGCTCTGTACTGGCCAAGTACTGCTGGTCGGAATAATTTGTTTCTCTTATCCGCCTTAGGCGCACAAAATTTCTTACCTCAGTCTTGTTGGATTTCGCACCAAAACAATTTGGTTCGAGAAATTTCTTTCAATGAACACTTAGAGTTTTCATAAACTTTAGTCTAGCTTAATCGAATAGCATAGACTCATATCAATAATTCAATTCAATCGAATTAATTAAGTGTAGCCAAACCCCGTTGGCAAATTAAAATTTTTGAAAATATTTTTGAGAATAACGCCATGATGTCGTACTGTATTAACAGTCCGTTTGAGGATATCGTCATTATATGACTTTGTCATAACACATCATACAATAGTGGAACAACGATTTTAGGTCAAATTCAACACTAAGTATTCTTGCATTTACAACTCCATCAACTTTTTATCATCTCTGCACCAGGTTACATGGTACATGAGTGATAAATAAAATATATTTTGATATTTCAAATCATTTGTGTCTAGCTTAAATAACTAACATATACTATACTTTAAACCGTTTCAAAAATGATTACGAGTCTACATTTTTTTTTCAAAAGCACAAAGTGCGTATTTAGCTTGATGTCAATCATTTCGAAGTCTAGCATAGCTAGGAGTTTCGGAAAACTTTTGTCTCCACTAATAATCAGTTGCTTAGTAATCTATCTGTTCCTATTATCCTCAATATTGCATTCACACACAACTATGCCCAGTTCGTAAAACCACACTTATGAGTTCATTTACTTGCCACAATCATATGAGTTTAAGAACTTAGTCCTAGTCAGACCTTTGGCGTCCATTCGCTGAGGGGTTCATAAACATTTCATATAACTATGAATCAAGAATGTCACATAAGTATGAATTTTAAGAACTCGTACTTAACCTGATATTCTATACCTATGACCTATCTATCTGTTATACACATGAGAAAGGAATCACCCTCTTAACATGCATATAGCAAATAGCGCGACACAAACATTTCAATGATTATCATTGCCGGAACTAAGTAGTTTTTACACCAAGTACAATTCCCTGCCTATATAAGGAATCATACTACTCAGTTGCTGACATTAGTCCTCAATTGAATCCCCACCTAACCTTAACACTCTTCTCAATACGAATTTCATTCAACTCGTATTCATAATCCTTTCCTGAATCTGTACAAATTTATAGTACAACTGTCACCCAGCAAACTTGCTGTAACTTTTTCAATCATTCGCTTGATCCTTCTCCATACTATGACCTTATCTGATCACGGAGTAATCTCATCGTATATATTACGATTCATTTCTATATCTAGATCGTTTTATTTTACGATCTCCTATCACTGTACTTTCAGTCTTTTAGACTCTATCTATTTCTTACTATTGTTCAACTTTTATTATCAGAGTTAGGGAACTCTGTATCTTATAACTCGTCGAGATTCATATTTGAATCTTACCGACCAACTAACTCTATTTGAGTTAGTACTTATTCTAATCACTGCAGTTATTAGTCTCAGGTATTCCTACCTAAGGTTCATAACCTACAGCTCTGATACCAACTGTGAGGGCCCCGAATCCGAGGTCCCGAATCACCGCGGATCCGGTTCGATCATTCTATCACTATTACTATATTTGAGGAAGATATAAGCATAGATTATTTATACATTAAACTTACATACTTTTTCCCAAGGTCGAGTAACCTTAACTTAATACACAATTCATAACTTTTCTAACACATAACCTTAAAATACAACAGTTATACAATTCTATTACAAATCTACTACACATGTATACTAAAGCTGGAACTGTCTTGAACCTTTCCTTGTATCCGACATATTCGCCTTAATCTGCAATGTTTATCATGATATAGCAAGGGTGAGCATAAGGATTGCCCAGCAAGCTTAAATTCAATAATATAAAGATATATCATGATTGAAAGAGTCTGAATAATAAGCTGGCTATAATTCAGCAATATAATTGTGAACTAGCAGGAACAAACTTTTGACTGAACAAGTATTAAACATGAATAAAATATCTGGACCAACTGGTAATGAAGGTGATCAGCCTTTCATACCTGACTTATACATGAAATATGTACAGAGTACAATTCATGGCAACCAGTAATGATTAACCATAAGCTTATCCGAATGAAACACTCTTAGTAGAGTTAAGTAAAAATAAACTTGCCTGAACCATTGATTACCGCTACGCAATTTATATCGCTTTATTCTAAGACCTCTTTCTAACTTGATTTTTTATTTCTGATCCTTGATCTTGTTTTTGACTTGCTATTAGTTGATCATGGTTCATCTTCCCTCTCTCTCTCTCACTCCCATTCCCGAAATATAGAGAGAGAAGTGTTTGGAGAAAAATGAAAATGCAAGTAGCCCTTTTCTCTCTCTTTAATCTATATAAATTGATGTATGCAATGTAATGGCTGATGTGTTGGCTGACTTGTTTGGATTTTAAGTCACATGGCTATGGCTAGGGCTAGGGTGGTTGAACCACTCACTAGAACAATTCTTGCAAGTTAAGACACCATAATGCCACAAAGGGCAAAAATGTCATTTCCATACCATTTTTATTTCTAGATTTGTCATTTGTTGCAAACCCATTAGGGTTTAGGGTTTGGAAACCTTAGGGTTTAGGTTTTGGAAAATTCTTAGGGTTTAGAAAAATAAAATTTAGAATTTCCAAATTAGGTTTTCAAAATTAGAAAATTAATATTTCTAAATTATAATAGAATTTCTCTAATTATATTTAAAAAAATTAATCATAAATTAATTCTTGCTAATTAGGATTAATAATTCCTAATTAAGCAATTAGAGTCAAAATGGTCATTAGGGTTTATAACCCACGAATTAGGGTTTCTAATTAGAAAATAATTTTCTAAATTAAAAATTAAATTTCGTAATTAGATTAGGGTTTTCTGATTACTTAATTTGAAAATTAGAATTAATATATCCTAATTAACATTAAAACTATTTAATTAACACTTAGGTTTTTCCCTAATTACAAATTAGGGTTCCTAAACTAGAAATTAGTGTTTTCTAAATTATTTAGGGTTTAAAAAAAATAATTAGGGTTTTCCCTAATTAAGTTTTATTCAATAACAGAAAACCTTATACTAACACCCGTATTCCCAAATTAGGGTTTAAATTTCCAAATTAGGGTTTCGGATTCTCAGAACTGAAATTAGGGTTTTTAGAACCGGTTTTAGGGTTTCTTGTTAATTGCTAGGGTTTTCTAACCGAACGTTGACGTTCTTAATATATACCTAGGGTTTGATACAGATATCGTTTATCTGGTCAACCCTTGACCCTTAACCACATACTGTACACATATACAACCACATACACAGAACGTAATCGCGTATACACTTAATCCTGAATAATTCACCTAAATCCTTCACAGAATTTTAAAATCCTCAAAATTTCATCTTAAAAATATCAAACGTATACACTTATTTTCTGTCTACGTTCTAATTTTGAACCTTAAATCAATTAATTAAAATTTTAAAAAAATTTCAAATTCTCGGGTTGTCACATTCAACTCTTCTTCTAAAAATTTTGTCCCCGAAATTTACCTTACACCTTACACCATACTGCTTACACCAATCACACATCATCACATGCTACCCAATACACCACTCACAAGAGTAAAAGTTTTTCAAATTGTGCCGAGGAGTCATATAGTCTATTTGTCTGTTATTTTCGCAAAGGTTTTATGAAAATTCATCCACAAACTGTCATAACTTACAGACACAAAGGGTGATTAGCCCGATATGCCCTGTACTGGCCAAGTACTGCTGGTCGGAACAATTTGTTCCTCTTATGCGCCTTAGGCGCACAAAATTTCTTACCTCAGTCTTGTTGGATTCCGCACCAAAATAATTTGGTTTGAGAAATTTCTTTCAATGAACACTTAGAGTTTTCATAAACTTTAGTCTAGCTGAATCGAATAGCATAGACTCATATCAATTATTCAATTCAATCGAATTATTTAAGTGTAGCCAAACCTCGTTGGCAAATTAAAATTTTTGAAAATATTTTTGAGAATGACGCCATGATGACGTACTGTATTAACAGTCCGTTTGAGGATGCCGTCATTATATGACTTTGTCATAACACATCATACAATAGTGGAACAACGATTTTAGGTTAAATTCAACACTAAGTATTCCTGCATTTACAACTCCATCAACTTTTTATCATCTCTGCACCAGGTTACATGGTACATGAGTGATAAATAAAATATATTTTGATATTTCAAATCATTTGCGTCTAGCTAAAATAAATAGCATAGACTATACTTTAAACCGTTTCAAAAATGATTACGAGTCTATATTTTTTTTTCAAAAGAACAAAGTGCGTATTTAGCTTGATGTCAATCATTTCGAAGTCTAGCATAGCTAGGAGTTTTGGAAAACTTATGTCTCCACTAGTAATCAGTTGCTTAGTAATCTATCTGTTCCTATTATCCTCAATACTGCATTCACACACAACTATGCCCAGTTCGTAAAACCACACTTATGAGTTCATGTACTTGCCATAATCATATGAGTTTAAGAACTTGTCCTAGTCAGACCTTTGGCGTCCATTCGCTAAGGGGTTCATAAACATTTCATATAACTATGAATAGATAATGTCACATAAGTCTGAATTTTAAGAACTCTTACTTAACCTGATATTCTCTACCTATGACCTATCTATCTGTTATACACATGAGAAAGGAATCACCCTCTTAACATGCATATAGCAAATAGCGCGACACAAACATTTCAATGATTATCATTGCCATAACTAAGTAGTTTTTACACCAAGTACAATTCCCTGCCCATACAAGGAATCATACAAATCAGCTGCTGACATGAGTCCTCAATTGAATCCCCACCTAAACTTAACACCCTTCTCAATACGAATTTCATTCAACTCGTATTCATAATCCTTTCCTGAATCTGTACCAATTCATAGTACAACTGTCACCCAGCAAACTTGCTGTAACTTTTTCAATCATTCGCTTGATCCTTCTCCATACTATAACCTTATCTGATCACGGACTGATCTCATCGTATACATTACGATGAATTTATATATCTAGATCGTTTTGTTTTACGATATCCTATCACTGCACTTTCAGTCTTTTAGACTCTATCTATTTCTTACTACTGTTCAACTTTTATTATCAGAGTTAGGGAACTTTGTATCTTATAACTCGTCGAGATTCATCTTTGAATCGTACCGACCAACTAATTCTATTTGAGTTAGTACTTATTCTAATCATTGTGGTTATTAGTCTCAGGTATTCTTACCTAAGGTTCATAACCTACAACTCTGATACCAACTGTGAGGGCCCCGAATCCGAGGTCCCGAATCACCGCGGATCCGGTTCGATCATTCTGTTACTATTACAATATTTGCGGAAGATATAAACATAAATTGTTTATACATTAAACTTAAACACTTTTCCCCAAGGTCGAGTAACCTTAACTTAATACACAATTCATAACTTTTCTAACACATAACCTCAAAATACAACAGTTAAAAAATTCTATTAGAAATCTACTACACACGTATACTAAAGTTGGAACTGTCTTGAACCTTTCCTTGTATCCGACAAATTCGCCTTAATCTGCAATGTTTATCATGATATAGCAACGGTGAGCATAAGGATTGCCCAGCAAGTTTAAATTCAATAATATAACGATAAATCATGATTGAAAGAGTCTAAATAATAAGCTGGCTATAATTCAACAATATAATTGTGAACTAGCAGGAAAAAACTTTTGACTGAACAAGTATTAAACATGAACAAAATATCTGGACCAACTGGTAATGAAGATGATCATCCTTTCATACCTAACTTATACATGAAATATGTACAGAGTACAATTCATGGCAACCAGCAATGATTAACCATAAGCTTATCTGAATGAAACACTCTTAGTAGAGTTAAGTAAAAACAAACTTGCCTAAACCGTTGATTACCGCTACGCAATTTATATCGCTTTATCCGAAGACCTCTTCCTAACTTGATTTTTTATTTCTGATCCTTGATCTTGTTTTTGACTTGCTATTAACTGATCATGGTTCATCTTCCCTCTCTCTCTCTCACTCCCCATTCATGAAATATAGGAGAGAAGTGTTTGGAGAAAAATGAAAATGCAAGTAGCCCTTTTCTCTCTCTTTAATCTATATAAATTGATGTATGCAATGTAATGGCTGATGTGTTGGCTGACTTGTTTGGATTTTAAGTCACATGGCTAGGGCTAGGGTGGTTGAACCACTCACTAGAACAATTCTTGCAAGTTAAGTCACCATAATGCCACAAAGGGCAAAAATGTCATTTCCATACCATTTTTATTTCTAGATTTGTCATTTGTTGCAAACCCATTAGGGTTTAGGGTTTGGAAACCTTAGGGTTTAAGGTGTGGAAAATCCTTAGGGTTTAGAAAAATAAAATCTAGAATTTCCAAATTAGGTTTTCAAAAATAGAAAATTAATATTTCTAAATTATAATAGAATTTCTCTAATTATATTAAAATTTCTTAATCATAAATTAATTCTTGCTAATTATGATTAATAATTCCTAATTAAAATTGCTAATTAAGCAATTAGGGTCAAAATGGTCATTGGGGTTTATAACCCACGAATTAGGGTTTATAATAGGAAAATAATTTTTTAAATTAGAAATTAAATTTCGTAATTAGACTAGGGTTTTCTGATTACTTAATTTGAAAATTAGAATTAATATATCTTAATTAACATTAAAACTATTTAATTAACAATTAGGTTTTTTTCTAATTATAAATTAGGGTTCTTAAACCAGAAATTAGTTTTTTCTAAATCAATTAGGGTTTAAAAAAATAATTAGTGTTTTCCCTAATTAAGTTTTATTTAATAACGGAAAACCTTTTACTAACATCCGTATTCCCAAATTAGGGTTTAAATTTCCGAATTAGGGTTTCGAATTCCCATAACTGAAATTAGGGTTTCCAGAACCGGTTTTAGGGTTTCTTGTTAATCGCTAGGGTTTTCTAACCGAACGTTGACGTTCTTAATATATACCTAGGATTTGATATAGATATCGTTTATCTGGTCAACCCTTGACCCTTAACCAAATAATGTACACATATACAACCACATACACAGAACATAATTGCGTATACCCTTAATCCTAAATAATTCACCTAAATCTATCACAAAATTTTAAAATCCCCAAAATTCCATCTTAAAAATATCAAACGCATACACTTATTTTCTGTCTAGGTTATAATTTTGAACCTTAAATCAATTAATTAAAATTTTAAAAATTTTCCAAATTCTCGGGTTGTCAAACAAGGTGTACTAATTAGCCTTATATTCTCTTAAAGAGGTCACATAATCTGTAAAATACATGCTCATACATATTCATATCTTTTACTCATAACTAGCATCGTTTAACACTTTAAAACATGTTTTAACCTCGTGTTTGGTCTACTTCAATTATGTTTAACATATACAACTTATGTTTAGAGACATAATGAAACATAACATGGCATCTCAAGCCTTTAAAATCTAAATACTCATATATAATGCAACTTAAGTTCAAAAGCATGCTCGAGGTTGCCTTTGAAATCATTTTTCATGAATGATGCAATATAGCACATATAAATCTTATCTAGAGATATTATAGACATAACATGACTTATAAATCCTTTAGAATCTAGATGTCTATGTGATGAATCTAGATTTTTAAAAATATGTTAAAGTTTTCTTTTGAAACCGCTTTAAACTTGAACAATGTCATTCAACACATACAAAAGAACTTTAAGGCTCTTTTCATATGTAGTCAATCCATGTTAACATGCTCTCAATATTAGAATGTATATCAAGTAGCATTTTTGCACCTTAGTTCTTTTATATCAAGTTTTCTTAAAAACTTCTTTCACACAAGGTCTAACAAGTTTGATTATGAACAAAGGAACTATGTACACTAAGCATGCTCATTTATGTGAAAAATCAGTCATGTTAACATCTTTTCAAGTTCTGAATATATATCTTGTAGCATTCATGTCTATTAGCTTATTATACTTGAAAATTTCTTTAACACAAGACTTAACAAGTTTGGTCATGGATACAGACACCATAAACATTGAATCACTCTCATTTACATATATAATCAGTCATGTATAACAATCAGTAAGTTCAGAACTTGTAAAACATAAGTTTCCACAAGATTTGTTTTCTAAATTTCTCAAATTCATTTTAAGCTACACAGTTTCGTTAATCATGCTAATCTAGTAAAACATGTTCACATTGAGTTAATATACATGTATATACCCCTTACACATGCTTGCATGTTATTATAAATCATAGTACTATAACAGATTGCAAAATAGAAGCTCAAAACTGAACTTAGAGCCCGGCGCAGCTGCACTGCGCCACAGTGTTAATCCGGCGCAGCTGCGCCATGTCTGGTTCGAGTCAATAACAGTCTGTTTCGGCAGAACCACAAAAATTACTCATGAATTCGATTCTAATCAGTCATATATCAATTTAAACATGCTTATATGATTATATAACAACTATTTAAACATTACCCAACCCTTTTAACATCTAACTCCATTAAATCAAGAATTTGAAATTAATGAATGGAAATTTTGACATAACCAACAATGAAGAATAAGAAGAATTCTTATACCTCTTTGAAGCTTAATTGAATTGTCCAACACACTGATTATACTCCTTCAATTGCTCAGCAACTTAAAACTCTCAAACTTAGAATTTAGCAGACAAATTTCTCAGCAACTGATAAATGAAGAAGGAGGGGATATATATAGAGAACTCATTGACCAGCCATTGTTCTTACACCATGGTTTGATTCCTAGGAAAATAGAAGAGAACAATTGACAAGAAGGAGTTGGTGGAAATGTTTCAACCACTCCCTTCAACCCACACCCTTGGCCATCATCACCATCATTGAGCTTAAGCAAATAGAGGGGTAGGCCAATGGCCTATTTACGGCTGAAAATAAATTGGGACTATGAATACGGGACAAGAGAAATTCTCAGCAATAAGCTTGGTTTGGTTACTTTAAATTCCCAAAATGTCATTTTAATGTATAATTATTACCATATTAGGAAATTTAGGAATTATTTAGGTACTCACCTCATAAAATCAATGTATATTAAATACACACAATTAGAGTAACACAGTTAGGTATTCTTGTCCAGGTATTCTCCATAATTATTTTTTTCTACTCATATAACCACATTATAACATTATTTAATATTAATGTTTATCTAAACATTTATTTCCTTCCCAGTTTCTGGAATACACAGATATTCTATTGTTTCTGTATTAAAATGTAGCATATTGTTTCATTGTACTACTTGGTACCTTATATTATTAGTCCCAATTAAACGTCACACTTCACGCATTTATAAGTCGTAGGTATTATATATTACTATTGCTCATATTTTCCATATTACTCATAGTAATATTATTTAATGATTATACCCACATTAATATTTTAATTGGGCTAAATATCATTTAGTTGGGTACTTTTAACCCATTATCACATTTTAATATCATAATAATTAATTAATATTAATCTTTTCTTTTCAATAATTATTATGCAGTCCTCTAATTAATAGAATATAATATTCTATAATATCGCTGAATTGACCATATTTAATCCGGGTTAATTAATTAAATCTTTATTCAAGTCATGTTTTGCTAACCAAATGAACACTTAGTCACCATTCATTACCTTATAAGAGTTATTAGTATGCATGGCTTGCAATCACATTTCTTAAACTGACTCAGAGTTTTCTACAGACCGGCACAGCTGCGCTTCACAGACTTGGAAATGGCGCAGCTGCGCCATACCAAAATCAGAGGCAGACAAGTTTTGCATCAGCATAACTGAAACCTACGCTTCTAAATACTTTACATATCCTCTTTAAGTGTTAACTCGTCTAACATTACTGCTGTGACACCCCCAAATCCGGTACTCAAATTTCCACATGATTTGGTGTTCACTATTCAAATATCATATATCTATCTACCCATAATAAATGAAAACATTAATAGATAGAAGTCAATCCTCTCCTTAAGGAGTTACATCATCTGAATTAAATACATCAATCCCAGGTCATACAAACCTTAAATCTTAACTGCGAAAACATAAACAATTTATAGTCTTACACAACATCAACATAAGTCCTAACACGTAAATTCAACATCACATAAAACAACAAGTCTTCATTTACATCACTTGTTAATCTTTCCCTTGCCCTTGCTAGTAGAAGGCTCGTCGGATCTTTCGTTCTTAACTTCAATAATATTATTACGCAAGAGTGAGCACGATTGCCCACAGGTATAACAATGAAATAACAATATAATAACATGCGAGTGAATCAAAGACTTCTGAAATAAAACTCAACTTTTGAATTAAGAATGGATAACAAGAATCAAAAGAATTCTGAGGGTCATAAGACCTTGAACTATGTCCTAGGTATCAAGGGTTATACATGAAACCTTTAACAGTCATAAGACTATAGACTCTTCTTTTCGTACTTAAGGGGATCAGCCCTTAGTACCATACTGTGCATAATATCTTAACGCTAACGCGTAAGTAATACCTATACAGGGTTGTTCATCTCAGTTTGACATTAGAGTCCGCACCAAAAGAAGTTTGGTTAGGATAAAGTAATAAGGGTTTTGAAATTTAGAACATTCGTCAACTATGGACTAGTTGAATCAATAAGGATTCGCTAGTCTAACAAGGTTCAACAATAAATGATATTTAAATTTAATAACAATCTCAAGAGGTATACAATAGAACAATTATTGTATAACAGAATCATACTTTGAAAAGATAAATAATCTTTAACATAACAAATTGAACTTCATTAATAATAAAGAGAATTTACTCGACGAAATTTATAAACTTGAATAATGATAACAAGTAAGGTTAGGAAACTTGTCTCGTGTGTAGATTACACGTTAATTATACCCGTTCCTTGATTTAATCCTACATATCATTTACGTTCACAATACCAGTCAATTATAATGTAACTAATTATCATACGTTCATTCTTTTTGTCTAACTCGAATTATGACTATACTTAGTCAACTACTATAATCATTTCCACATAATTTAAACTTCATGAACAATAAACTAACTATGCGTTCAATCATTCAATTCACACATAAATGTGTTATTGACATGTTAAGAATTTATTCTAGCACCTCATTTTATGTCTAATATATTTTTATGTTCATTAGATTAAGTTACTAACACATTGCTAGACTTGAGCATTTAAAAAATTTCATTTCTGGACCATTCTGCTAAGTGGCGCTACGGCGCCACTGTCATACTGTTTCTTGGCGCTGCGGCGCCGTGGCCCTACAGCTTGAGACATGGCGCTGCGGCGTGGTGGCGCTGCGGCGCGGTGGTGCTGCGGCGCTGCGGCGCGGGAATTAGGCAAGGAGTTGGCGCCGCGGCGTAAAACTCCAGTTTCTGGATTTTCGGTTCGCGAAGAACATAAAATAAGGCAAAATTATCATTACATGATCATTAAATTCATCAAATTAAACATACCCACATACTAGAATTCGTACATAATCATTACCCAACCTTTATAGAGTGTTTTTAACCAATTAAAACACATAATTACATAATTAAAACGTGCAATTTCACTATTCATGATGTTCTTGATGTTCTTGAACACAAAACATAAAAAAATCAACACTACAGATTCGTTATAATACCAAATCCATCCATTCAAGGTTTGTTTTCTTCGTTTTAACATGTGATAACATAATCTACCGTTAGATTTCAAGTTAAACAATAATTTGTAGCATACAAATTCCCATAAGGGTTATACATATGAAACTTATACTTAGTAACTTCATAAATCAATTTATAACATGTTTGAATGAAATTAATGTTATGAAAACATACATATATGATAATGAAACATAATATGATTATATATATCATATATAAATACATAAGTCATTAATTTTTCAATTACAGAGACTTACAGTATATTTTCATAGAAAGTATAAACAACGTAAATTTGTGTTTTGGGGAAGAAGAGATTACCCTATTACAGATGAATAAGAGTGAAGTCCCTTTTTTTTTTAGATTCTTCTTCAATTACAGAGTTTCTCCCACAATTCCTTTGAAATCTCTCTGAGCTCTCAACTTTTAATTAACTTAGCATACGTGAAAAGCAAAATAATACGCCTGATGTGTATAAGAACTGGCGTGGTGGTGGTCAGTTACCCAGTCATGGGTTAACTGCTCTTAACCTCCACTAATGTCATGTTTGGATAGCCTTAAAAAGGCTTACACCTATTTAATTTAATTAAACTTTTATAATATAGTTTAAATCATGTCACGTTCAGTTGCACAATAAATCAAATGTCTTATTTAATTTATTTTAAATAACATATAATAATTTCTCATTAATTTACATAGTCACATAATTAAATTTCTCATTTATTAATTATGTCAAATTATTAAATTTCTAATTAATTATTTAATTAATTAAAATAATATTAGGCTTATTAAATATGTCTTTTAATTCAATACGCTCACATATTTACATACGTAAAATAATAAAAATTCTTCACGTTAATTAAATAAATATAACACATATAATTAAATTAATCTACCATAATTTTATCAATTAATTATTTAATCTAATATTTAATTCATAAAAAAATATTTATTTAATTCAATAAATATTTAAAATTAAATTACAAAAATCTCGCTTGTCACATCTTTCCCCCCGTAAAAAGATTATGTCCTCAGAATCACAACTTAAATAATTTGTCCTGTTACATTCTCCCCCCTTACAAAGATTCTGTCCCTAGAATCGCCTATACTAATCTAAGTAAATAAATGAGGATAATGCTTCATCATATTCTCTTCGAGTTCCTACGTAACTTCTTCAGCGTTGTGGCTCCTCCAAATTACCTTAACAAAATGTATTACTTTATTTTTGAGAACTTGTTCTTTTTTATCGACAATTTGAACATGAATTTCTTCGTAAGATAAGGCTTTTTCAAAATGTAGGGGTTCGTATTCAATTACATGCTTGTAATCGGGTTTGTAGGGTCGTAATACGGAAACATGGAAGACGTTGTGGACATTCTCGAATACTGGAGGTATGGCTTGCAATAACCCGATATTTTCAATATAAAATAAATAAAAAATTTTGCATATAAATTATTTATTTATTTATTTATTATTATCTTAATGATGAGAATAAGTGTCAAGAAATGCGTATGTAAATAGGTGATAAATAAAATTTATTTATTACGTGAATAATTTTAAATAATTTTATTTTAGAATTATTGATCATTATAAAGTATATAATTATAATAATTAATTTTATAGTAGAAATGTCTTTATTAATTATTTTCCATGAAAATATGATTTTTGTATTATTTAAATAATATATGAAATGGTTATTAGAATTATAATAATAAATATTTTATTATATGAATGTGTTCAGAATATTTAAGTTAATTATTTTAGCTTAATTATTGATGTTGCATGTGAAAAATAAATCAGATATGGAATCCAAACCTTAAATTTGGGTATTGATCAAGGGATGAGAATAATATTATAATGTTAATTATATTTTAATTTTTCAGTGCTATATATATGTACTGTAAATGTGTAGACTGATAATGGTTGGTCAATTATGGTAAATTATATCATGATCCTTATATCATGTTATTAAACCCTAATTATTAAACTCAGTTATGAGTTCGAGACTGTGTAGTAATTGTATATATGAATTTTACTGTGTATTTGTAGAATTTCTGTAATTAGGAGAAACCCTAATTATTATTTGAAAATCCTAATTTGCTAAAATTAGAAACTCTAATTATTATTTTTGTAAATAATAATGATAATTAGGAAACCCTAATTGTTAATTTGGGAACCCTAATAATATTAAGGAACCCTAATTTAAAAACACTAATTTTCCATTAAAAATAATAATTTTAAATTAGTGTGTTTTAATCAATATTTTATTACACTTTAATTTTAATTTTTCAGACCCTAAAAATTATTTGGGAAACTTTAAGATGTAAAATCTAGTGATTAAACCCTAGATTCAAACACCTTGGACAAGAATGCCCTTAAAATTTTATGCAAAATTATCATTTTACCCTTTTGTCTTATTTGTGAATTATTGCTAGCAAATCCTTGCAAAATCTGCAGCCACCCTACCCTACACCTACCTATGAGCCTACAATCTACAACACATCACATGATCAGCCATCCCATACATTGCATACATGATTTACTAGATTTAAGGGAGAGAAAGTGCTCATTTTTGGCCTAATTTGTTCACAAATACATAGTCATATTCTCTCAAGACCAAACCTCCGAAATTTCATTGCTAGATCAGTCCTTAATCAAGCCCCACGAACACTAACTTCAAATCAGAAGCATAGAAATCAGAATTTGATCATAAAGAGGTAAACCCTAATTTAGAAATTTGATTTTTGATCTTGTGTTAGATGTTATGATTTATTGTTAAAACATGTTATTTGTAGTCCATATAGTTGATCTGGGTTGGTATTTGTTAGATCCATAACATCAAAGTGCTCGAAATAAAGTTTTTCAAAAATTTGGAAATTGTAAAAATAAGGGTCTGACAGTGAATGTCAGGTCCCACAGATCTCGACCTTTTATATGTTTTTGTGTTTTGAAAATTTGTACTTGTAGTCTGTTAGAAGAGCTTAATTTGCAACTTGAATCAGGGCCATATCTGTTGTAGATTAAAATTTATTTAAGGTCAAAGTGCATTGACCGGCTGTTCTTGAATCCCAGAATCAGCCCAGAAACCTCTGACAGTGTTTTTGCAGGGCTTAGATCTTGCTATGTTTAAGTTGTTTTGCCATGTTGTTGTTTTTTAGTTGTAGAATGACATGAAGACTACATGTTAAAGCCTTTATATCACCTAGACACTTAACAGAATCGATCTGAATGATGGTCAAACGTAGCTAGCCGAAATTACTCAAGAACATTTCTGGGAAACCCAAAAATGTTCAAGAACAGTTCCGGGAGGGTACTTTGACCAGACTAGATATTCTTTTGGTGTTGTTCTTTTGTTGATTTTTTGTAATGGATATGTAGTATTATATGTTAGCTACAACCTAGAATCAATAGATCACATAGAGCAAACTCACAACGCGAGGTATAAGGATCCAAAGTAGTACACTCGTTCTGTTATTCATTTTTGAAAAACTCAGAAATGAAGAACAGACTCTGACACGATTTTCTGAACCTTAGAGCGTTTTGAGTATTGATGTTTAGACTTGAACATGGATTAAAACATGTCTCTGATAGTTTATCTACCCAGCCCGACTTCTAAACTACCTATTACATGATCAAATTTCATGATATAAGGTCAACAAAAGCGTTGACCGGCCATGACTAAAATTTTTGGGCAGCCCAGAAATGTGAAGAATAGTCTCTGACAGCTACTTTAGTCCCTTAGATCTTTCTGTTGGTGTATGTTTTGATTATGTTTGTTGTTGGGTCTTGTAGTGGTGAATTTGTACTACATGATGTACTCAACAACAAGTCCAGAAACACTTTATGTGAAGAACGATTCTTGGTCAAAGGAGGCCACTCGGTATCTAACTTGAGTTTCTAGGTTTTAATGATGAGCGTGAAAAACACCTATAGTGACGGTTATGTTGCTATAGGTGGTCTTTAACGACAGATTAATTACAAAAATAATTATTCTATTAAATAATTAGAAAAAAATTACTTTTAATTATTGAAAATACATAATAAATTATATTAAAGTCAGAAAATTAATTTTTTTAATTATTTTAAATATATTTCATATATATTTCATATTTTTAAAATATAAAAGATATTTAATTTATTTAAGTATAATATTAAATAAATTATTTAAAAATGATTTGTATACATGAAAAATTATTTAAAAATTTATTATGGTTTAAGAAAAATATTTAAAGTTATTTTAATGAATTTTAATATTTTGTGATAAATTTTATTAATAAATTAATATTAATGATAATTAGTTATTTAATAAATATATTAAATAATTTAGTTTAAAAATGATTTTATTATTATAAAAATTATTTTAAATGAAAATAAAATGTTTAAAGGTATTTTAAGTTATAAAATATAACTTTTAATATTTAAAGGATAATTTCATTAATAATTTAATATTAGTGATATTAATTTAACATTAATGATATTAAATTTATTTAATAATTATATTAAATAAATAGTTTTAAAATGATTTTAATTATTTAAAAATCATTTAAAAAGGATATAAATGAATTAAAAATATTTTAAGTTATAATTAATGACTTTTAATATTTGGATAAATAGTACATTGACACTTAAATATTAATGTAAATTATTTAAAAATAATTTTAAATGTTTTAAAAATCATTTAAGGGTAATATTAATACTTTAAAAATATTTTGAGTTATTGTAAATAACTTTAATATTTTGGCAATAGTTTCATTAATAGTTTAATATTAATTAAATATTAATGATAACAAAATTAGTTAATATTTAAATCATTTAATAATGATTCCGATGTTTGAAAATTCATGAAAAATTGTAATAAATGTTTAAAAATTATTATAAGTCATTCAAAAATAATATGACTGATATTTTTAGTTATTGAACTACATGATAGAGTTTTAGACTCAATAATTACCCGATAAAACCGTCGGTACACCGAAATATTTCAGAAATTGATCTGAACTTAGATAATTTGACTTGATAAGTGTTTATTTGTGATTCAATGGTTGTTAAACATATGTGACAATGTGATTAAATAAGGTGCGGACTGCAATAAGAAGTGCTATGTGTTACGATATATTATTCTAATCGAACGAATGATCTTATTACTGATAGGTCGTTGTATAAAAGATTAATCTAAGTTGCGTTATTGTAAGCAGTAGATCAGGCAAGTATCCTACCTTTGCATTTCCTTTATGCAATGGGCATGAGTAATAATGTTTCAGAATTATATTATTACTGTACAGATTATTAACTCTATACTATATACGATCATTGATTATCAACATGTTAGTATACAGTAATTCATATATATATATATATATATATATATATATATATATATATATATATATATATATATATATTCTGTTTGTTAATTTTTATAAATAGTTATACAAGTGTCCCCACTTGGATAATCATTGTATTTAATCACATGTTGATACACCTTTGTTAATTACCCGTATATGTATATGTTGAATTATAGATTATTGTTGAACAAGATAAAACTTTTGGTTTGGAACCTCGACAAGTATGAACATCCCGTAAATGAAAAAACTTTTTATGCACCCAAGGTGGACAAAGTGAACGATACTATCGTTCTTGTATGTAGTATTGATCAATACAGGGCATAACGGGCTGATCACCCCCCGTGCCCGTAAGTTATGACGGTTTGTAGATGAATTTCTGCTAAACTTATTCGAAAATTGAAAATAATATTCATAGTATATCACCTAAACCCCAATTATAGTCATTATGTAGTTTCAAAATTTTGATAGAGAGTTGTTATGTTATTATTATCGGTTCAGATTACTTCACAACTATTGATTTGTTGTAAAAGGATAGTACAAAGAAAACATTTAACCTTTTCAGCTTATATTTATTATTGTTATTACTTGCTGGGCACTCAAATGCTCACTCTTGCTTAAATTAAATATTTTCAGTTAAGTATGATCAACTAGAAGGCTCAGGAAAGAACAAGGGGAAGGGAAAGCTGTTTGAATGAGATTTCTAATATGTCGTGTAATAGTTATAATTTATTAAGACAATGTTACTTATTATCTATGATGTAATGAATGTTTAAAGGTCTCATACGTGGGAGTAAACTTTGATGCATATGTAAATTAAGTTTGAATTTTATATTATTGTTATTATTATTAGTATTATTCAGCTTATAGAAATGGTATCGTGAAGCACCGAGTTCAGGTTTCAAGTACCCGAATTTGGGGGCGTCACAGGTTGGTATCAAAGCTTTAGGGTTAGAAACCTTAGGTGGGATCGACCTTAGGCTATAACCTTAGGACAGAGGAAAATGTTAAAAATACAAATAACTCATATAGAGTTTAAAAGGAGATGAATTGAATAAATTCATCGTCAAAAAAAATAAAAGATAACTTTTATAAAACTATTGTTTGTTATGTGTATATACTATAAGCTAATCAGGATAATTTATGTGTGTAGATGTCTGGTGGAAAAGGCTTGTTATTTGCTTATAGCATGAAGGAGGATCAAATCCATACACCCGAACTAATATCAAAGCCAATAGCTGAAATAGAGGCTCATAATAAAACTAACTCAGATGAGGTGGTGGTATTGGAAAATGTAGTACCAGATCCGGAGATGTTGGAGCTGACAGATAGTGATACAGACACTAAAGTTGAAGCTGATCAAGCATCAACGGAGGTGTAGGATCTGAGGAATAAGGCTTCTTCTCTGGAGAAGTTGTGGGAAATAGAAATGCTGCTAAATAGTTAATTGCGTCAGGCGTTAATAGAAACAGTGGAAGAACAAGATAAGCTTAAAATCCAAATTGATCAGATGGGAGCCACAAGTAACATACCATGCGCAGCTCCGAGCAAGAAGGGGGAAAAAAGAGAAAAGATCGTGACTTAGAAAATAAGTAGGATTAGTAGTTGATTATGTATGTTTGATAATGTACATGTGTAATGTAATGTTCCCAACTTTTGTATTAGTCAAGGCTGTAAATCCCGACTTTTGTAGGGATAGCAGTATGTGCTGCGTTATGTAAAGTACTTGGAATTAATAAATATGAATCTATATTTGAGTAATGAACCAAGTTTAATATATTAAACTTATATGATAAGGTTTATAATGTGAGTTAAAATTATGATTTTATATAATCAGATAATGCCACCAAGACGTCGAACTCGAAATCAAAGGGCAGAAGAATTTGTCAACAATGCTGAAGGACAACAGCAAGACCCGATGCAAAACTTTGCGAACATGGTAGCTCAGGCTATGCAGCAGGGAATACCAGCCACAGGGAACCAGCCAGACAACCGCTTGGCAAAATTTAAAGACTTCAAGGCAGTAGGACCACCAGAATTCAGGGGATCACCTGACCCTATAGAAGCCCAGACATGGATTAACGAGATAGAAAAGGCGTTCGTAATTGCTATGGTAGATGAGGGGCAAAAGACCTCTTTTGCCAATTATATGATGAAGGGGGAGGCTAACTTTTGGTGGAAGGCAGATCAAGCTAGGGCAGGAGAAGGAGTAGTTACTTGGGCTAGATTTAAAACTTTATTTTTTTGAAAACTATCACTCAGCTAGCATGCAGGCTAGGATGGAGGTAAAATTTATGGAGTTAAAACAGGATAACACGACTGTTGCGGAGTATGCCGCAAAGTTTAATTAGTTGGCTAGGTTCACTTCGCATCAAGTTGATATGGAGGCTAGGAAGGAAAGAAGGTTTGAGTTGGGCTTAAAACCCTGGCTCTACAACAAGGTGGCAGTGTTGCAGATCAATACTTTTACAGCACTCATGGAAAAGGCTATTATAGCTGAGGAGGGGAGTGAGGCCATGAGCCTCTATAACAAGGAGAAGAGGAACCAAAGCAAGGCTGGAGGAGCTGTGAAGGTGGAATCTAATAGTGGGAATAGGAGTGAAAAGAGAAAATGGAATTATTTTGGGAATGTTCAGGTGAAGCAAGCATGTGTGAAGAAATAGACTGTGCAGTGTAAGAATTGTGGGAACAATCACTCTGGTGAGTGTCTGAAGGGTAAGTTTGTATGTTACAAGTGCGGGCAAAAAGGCCATATCTCTCCCAACTGCCCCAACCCAAGGATGAACAGTGGGTGTTTTCTATGTGGATCGACTGAACATAAGGTGAAGGATTGTCCAAAGAGGAAAATGGAGGCAGAGAGTGTAACCACGGGAAAAGGCAGCGAGACTCTGGCAATCACAGGACCGACTTCAACCAACAAACCAACCGCGAGAGTCTTCAACATGACGGTTCAGGATACAGTGGCAGCTGGGAATGGAACTCTAGGTATTATTTGAATAACTTTTATTTTCGTATATATATGCTTTTCCTATATATAGCAAATTATGTTATAAAGAAATTTTGAGGGAGGAATTTGAGTTCTTTTAAAAATTAAACTTTCATTTAATCAGACAGACAAACTTTATGTTGAATGGTTAGAGAGTTGTTCGATCAATTATGATCGAGATCTATTTGCAATGATTGCATATGCTATGTACCCTTGTATGTGTAAGTTTTAAAACGATGATTCCGGGGACGGAATCCTTATAAGGGAGGGTGAATGTAATAACCCGATATTTTCAATATAAAATAAATAAGAAATTTTGCATATAATTTTTTTTTTATTACTATCTTAATGCTGAAAATAAGTGTCAAGAAATGCGTATGTAAATAGGTGATAAATAAAATTTATTTATTACGTAAATAATTTTAAATAATTTTATTTTAGAATTATTGATCATTATAAAGTATATACTTATAATAATTAATTTTATAGTAGAAATGTCTTTATTAATTATTTTTCATGAAAATATAATTTTTGTATTATTTAAATAATATATGAAATGATTATTAGAATTATAATAATAAATATTTTATTATATGAATATGTTCAGAATATTTAAGTTAATTATTTTAACTTAATTATTGATGTTGCATCTGAAAAATAAATCAGATATGGAATCCAAACCCTAAATTTGGGTATTGATCAAGGGATGAGAATAATAATATAATATTAATTATATTTTAATTTTTCAGGGCCATAAATATGTACTGTAAATGTGTAGACTGATAATGGTTGGTCAATTATGATAAATTATATCATGACCATTACATCATGTTATTAAACCCTAATTGATAAACTCAGTTATGAGTTCGAGACTATGTAGTAATTGTGTATATGAATTTTTCTGTGTATTGTAGAATTTCTGTAATTAGGAGAAACCCTAATTATTATTTGAAAACCCTAATTTGCTAAAATTAGAAATCCTAATTATTATTTTTGTAAATTATAATGGTAATTAGAAAACCCTAATTGTTAATTTGGGAACCCTAATAATATTAAGGAACCCTAATTTAAAAACCCTAGTTTTCTATTAAAAACCCTAATTTTAAATTAGTGTGTTTTAATTAATATTTTATTATACTTTAATTTTAATTTTTCAGACCCTAGAAATTATCTGGGAAACTTTAAGATGTAAAATCTAGTGATTAAACCCTAGATTCAAACACCTTGGACAAGAATGCCATTAAAATTTTATGCAAAATTACCATTTTACCCTTTTGTCTTATTTGTGAATTATTGCTAGCAAATCCTTGCAAAATCTGCAGCCACCCTACCCTACACCTACCTATGAGCCTACAATCTATAACACAACACATGATCAACCATCCCATACATTGCATACATGATTTACTAGATTTAAGGGAGAGAAAGTGCTCATTTTTGGCCTAATTTGTTCACAAATACATAGTCATATTCTCTCAAGACCAAACCTCTGAAATTTCCTTGCTAGATCAGTCCTTAATCAAGCCCCACGAACACTAACTTCAAATCAGAAGCATAGAAATCAGAATTTGATCATAAAGAGGTAAACCCTAA
Organism: Panax notoginseng; assembly: GCA_016801055.1. Taxonomy (NCBI): domain Eukaryota; kingdom Viridiplantae; phylum Streptophyta; class Magnoliopsida; order Apiales; family Araliaceae; genus Panax; species Panax notoginseng. The sequence goes on along the minus strand of CM029013.1, from coordinate 194,912,922 downwards.
TTTAGAAATTTGATTTTTGATCTTGTGTTAGATGTTATGATTTATTGTTAAAACATGTTATTTGTAGTCCATATAGTTGATCTGGGTTGGTATTTGTTAGATCCATAACATCAAAGTGCTCAAAATAAAGTTTTTCAAAAATTTGAAAATTGTAAAAATAAGGGTCTGACAGTGAATGTCAGGTCCCACAGATCTCGACCTGTTATGTGTTTTTGTGTTTTGAAATTTTGTACTTGTAGTCTGTTAGAAGAGCTTAATTTGCAACTTGAATCAGGGCCATATCTGTTGTAGATTAAAAGTTATTTAAGGTCAAAGTGCATTGACCGGCATTGACCGGCTGTTCTTGAAGCCCAGAATCAGCCTAGAAACCTCTGACAGTGTTTTTGCAGGGCTTAGATCTTGCTATGCGTAAGTTGTTTTGCCATGTTGTTGTTTTTTAGTTGTAGAATGACACGAAGACAACATATTAAAGCTTTTATATCACCTAGACACTTAACAGAATCTATCTGAATGATGGTCAAACGTAGCTAGCCGAAACTGCCCAAGAACATTTCTAGGCCCAGAAATGTTCAAGAACAGTTCCGGGAGGGTACTTTGACCAGACTAGATATTCTTATGGTGTTGTTCTTTTGTTGATTTTATGTAATTGATATGTAGTATTACATGTTAGCTACAACCTGGAATCAATAGATCACATAGAGCAAACTCACAACGCGAGGTATAAGGATCCAAAGTAGCAAACTAGTTCTGTTCTTCATTCTGGAAAAACCCAGAAATGAAGAACAGACTCTGACACGATTTTCTGAACCTTAGAACGTTTTGATTATTGATGTTTAGACTTGACCATGGATTGAAACATGTTCTCTGATAGTTTATCAACACAGCCCGACGACTAAACTACATATTACATGATTAGATTTCATGATATAAGGTCAACAAAAGCGTTGAGGTCAACAAAAGCGTTGACCGGCCATGACTGAAATTTCTGGGTAGCCCAAAAATGTGAAGAATAGCCTCTGACAACTACTTTAGGCCCTTAGATCTTTCTGTTGCTGTATGTTTTGATCATGTTTGTTGTTGGGTCTTGTAGTGGTGAATTTGTACTACATGATCTACTAAACAACAAGTCCAGAAACACTCTGTGTGAAGAACGATTCTTGGTTAAAGGAGGCCACTCGGTATCTAACTTGAGTTTTTGGGTTTTCATGATGAACATGAAGAACACCTATAGCAACGGTTCTGCCGTTATAGGTGGTCTTTAACGACAAATTAATTACTAAACTAATTATTTTATTAAATAATTAGAAAAAAAATTACTTTTAATTATGGAAAATACATAATAAATTATATTATATTCAGAAACTTAGTTTTTTAATTATTTTAAATATATTTTATGTATATTTAATATTTTTAAAATATAAAAGATATTTAATTTATTTAAGTATAATTTTTATACATGAAAAATCATTTAAAAATATATTATGGTATAAGAAAAATATTTGAAGTTATTTTAATGACTTTTAATATTTTGTGATAAATTTCATTAATAAATTAATATTAATGATAATTAGTTATTTAATAAATATATTAAATAATTTAGTTTAAAAATGATTTTATTATTATAAAAATCATTTTAAATGAAAATAAAATGTTTAAAGGTATTTTAAGTTATAAAATATAACTTTTAATATTAAAAGGATAATTTCATTAATAATTTAATATTAATGATATTAATTTAACATTAATGATATTAAATTTATTTAATAATTATATTAAATAAATAGTTTTAAAATGGTTTTAATTATTTAAAAATCATTTAAAAAGGATATAAATGAATTAAAAAATTTTAAGTTATAATTAATGACTTTTAATATTTGGATAAATAGTACATTGATACTTAAATATTAATGTAAATTATTTAAAAATAATTTTAAATATTTTAAAAATTATTTAAGGGTAATATTAATACTTTAAAAATATTTTGAGTTATTGTAAATAACTTTAATATTTTGGCAATAGTTTCATTAATAGTTTAATATTAATTAAATATTAATGATAATAGAACTAGTTAATATTTAAATCATTTAATAATGATTCCGATGTTTGAAAATTCATGATAAATTATAATAAATGTTTAAAAATTATTATAAGTCATTCAAAAATAATATGACTGATATTTTCAGTTATTGAACTACAGGATAGAGTTTTAGACTCGATAATTAACCGATAAAACCGTCGGTACACCGAAATATTTCAGAAATTGATCTGAACTTAGATAATTTGACTTGATAAGTGTTTATTTGTGATTCAATGATTGTTAAACATATGTGACAATGTGATTAGATAAGGTGCGGACTGTAATAAGCAGTGCTATGTGTTACGATATATTATTCTAATCGAACGAATGATCTTATTACTGATAGGTCGCTGTATAAAAGATTAATCTAAGTTGCGTTATTGTAAACAGCATATCAGGCAAGTATCTTACCTTTGCATTTCCTTTATGCAATGGGCATGAGTAAGAATGTTTCAGAATTATATTATTACTGTACAGATTATTAACTCTATACTATATACGCTCATTGATTATCAACATGCTAGTATATGGTAATTCAGATATGTATATTTTGTTTGTTAATTTCTATAAATAGTTATACAAGTGTCCCCACTTGGATAATCATTGTATTTAATCACATGTTGATACACTTTTTGTAAGACCCCAACTTATTATAAATAAAATTAAATTTTCTCTATTTATTATTTTGAAATAGTAAGGGTTGATTTGATTAATGTGGTTAGTTATGAGTAAAATGTGCAAATATTTTAAATAAGCAAGTGGTTATAAAATATTCATTTGGTCGTGAAATATTCTTACTGTCGGGGAATATTCGTACAACGGCGCAGCCTTGTGTGGGCCCCATAATGTAAAGCGATTGGATGAAGAAAATGACAAGTATAAGTTGTTTATAAATAACGGCGTAGTTGTTACCGTTAATACTGTTGGAATACCCGGTGGTTAAAACACAGTATTACGCGTTGTTGCACAGTAGCACACTGTATTGCACCATTTATTAATTCTTACGTAAGAAGGCACTACTCATTAATTGTTACAGTAATTACTGTTCAGTATTTTATTTTATTGATTCAATAATTGTTGCGTTGATATTTTATATTACTGTCGTTTCAATAATTGTCACTACACAGTATTTTCCATTATCGAAGCAATAATTCATATTATCTGAATAATATTATTGGATAACATTATTGGCAATGTCTAGAAAGTTCTATCTAAGGAGAGGTTTGGTCACCTAATTGCGCGCCAGTAAGGAGAAATTCTTATTGGAAAGCCCCGTCTTTCTTGAGAACTGCCTGATTGTCAGTATTGTGATTCTGTAATATTATTTGTGAATAATTAATTATTGATTTATATGATGAAAAAAATATTCATTTTATGTGGATATAGATAGAGAAAATTTTTAAAGTGACAATTGTTGAAAATCGATATTTTATCCTTTTTGATAAAATAATATTTTATTATATTATTATAATATAATAATGATGATATTTTTACAATGAATGTGGGATATATGAGTATATGAGGAAAAAGAGTATTTTTGTTGCAAAAATTATTTAAAACATGTTAAACATGTCTGTGGGCCCATTTCTTGACTGAAATTTGATTATAGCTTGTTAAATCGTCCGTTTGTGGATTTCGGTCAATTTCTGTTTAGAATTTAGAAAAACTTACAATTACAAAGTTGTAGAGAATGGAATTTCCAATGAAAAAGACATAAGGTTCTAATTTTTCTGATAAAAGGGATATTTATTATGAATTATTGAAGTTCCGATGTTCCGAAATAACTGATTTTTGGAAGTTTTAAATATTTATATTTAGAAAAACGTTTTTGTTATTGTTGGTGGGCTCAGTTGTTGTGAAACATGCTGAAATTGGTTATTCAAAGGTTGGCGTAGAAAATTTAATATATATAATAATATTTTATTAAATTTTTTTGCTTTGGTGTTCTAAGCATTTTCCTATAAATAGGATGCTTAGGTTAGAATTGAAAATCACACCAGAAACTAAAGATTTCTCTCTCTATACTATCGAGTGTATTCTTGCGAGTATTTTGATATTTTGAGTGTTGTTATACGGTGCAAGTTTCCTTCAGCACTATATTCGGTATTCAGCTAGAAGTACTGTCTTTTTGAGGTAAGGGTTGTTATTTTCTTCTTAAATGATATTATTTTCTTCAATATCATTATGCCGAAATATTGATCTGAATTTTTATCAAATTTAGAACTTTTTGTGTTGGGATTACTATTCACGTATACGACATTATTCACGTATACGACACTATTCACGAATACGACACTATTCACCAAAAAAAATTAAATCTTCATTTTTGTCCAAGATATCTATTATGAATACTAGCTTTGATTGTATCCATGTTTTGGTCTTCGTTTTTGAATTTTACTCCATTATGATTATTTACGAAGTATTTTTGAACTTGGGTTGTTTAAAGTACGAATCCTTAATAATTGTTTTTTTGTTTCACTGGATTCTTTTTCTTTAAAATATTTTTCATCATCCTCAGTCCTAAATGATGACACAAATAAATATCTTTGGCATATAGTGCAAAGATTAATAATTTATGATGAATATCTTTGGCCCGTAGTGCAAAGATGAATAGGTGTGGAGATGAACATTACCAACTGATGAATATCTTTGGCCTGTAGTGCAAGGATGAATATTTGATTCCCGATAAATATTGATTAATGTTACAAGGATAAAATAATGACGATGAACTTTTAAATTCATATATAGAAGATAGTAGATTTTATTCTCTACTTTACTCTTCTAATGAATTATTATTTCCGCTGCGAATATTGATTTAAAATTTATTGTCTATTGTATTCTATTAAATTTTTCCCTATTGAGGACTAACGATAATTTGTTCTATATTATATTAGTCATAATATTCTATACTGGGCTAGTTGAGCTCACCCTTTTCCTTTTTGTTCTATTTTTCTTCTCAGGAGGTGAGAATGTAGCGAGTACTAGTCGGGGTATGGAATGAAGGTTTTAGAATATCGTTTTAGTAGTCCTCACCATTTTTGTAAAATAAAGTATCAATAATTATAATGAAGACTTATTTGAGTGTGGATATTGTCTAAATGACAATATTTGTATTTAAACACACAGTTTTTATGTTATATTAATAAAGCTGTAGTTGTATCTGTACCATGTATTTTGACGACTCAGAATGGATGTTGTATACCTATTTTGGGGGAGTCACACCTTTGTTAATTACCCGTATATGTATATGTTGAATTATAGATTATTGTTGAACAAGATAAAACTTTTTGTTTGGAATCCCGACAAGTATGAACATCCCGTAAACGGGAAAACTTTTTATGCACCCAAGGTGGACAGAGTGAATGATACTATCGTTCTTACATGTAGTATTGATCAATACAGGGCATAACGGGCTGATCACCCACTGTGCCCGTAAGTTATGACGGTTTGCAAATGAATTTCTGCTAAACCTATTCGAAAATTGAAAAGAATATTCATAGTATGTCACCTAAACCCCAATTATAGTCATTATATAGTTTCAAAATTTTGATAGAGAGTTGTTATGTTATTATTATCGGTTCAGATTACTTCACAACTATTGACTTGTTGTAGAAGGATAGTACAAAAAAAATATTTAACCCTTTCAGCTAATATTTATAATTGTTATTACTTGCTGGACACTCAAATGCTCATTCTTGCTTAAATTAAATGTTTTCAGTTAAGTATGATCAACCAGAAGGCTCAGGCAAGAACAAGGGGAAGGAAAAGCTGTTCGAATGAGATTTCTAATATGTCGTGTAATAGTTATAATTTATTAAGACAATGTTACTTATTATCTATGATGTAATGAATGTTTAAAGGTCTCGTACCTGGGAGTAAACTTTGATGCATATGTAAATTAAGTTTGAATTTTATATTATTGTTATTATTATTAGTATTATTCAGCTTATAGAAATGGTATCATGAAGCACCGATTTCGGGTTTTAAGTACCCAAATTTGGGGGCGTCACAGGGCTACCTCATACGCAACTTCTCCGATTCTTCGCATACTTCAAATGGTCTAATGAATCTCGGGCTTAATTTTCATTTCTTTTCGAACCTGATCTTTCCTTTCTTGGGCGAGACCTTCAAGAATACATAACTACCCGATTCAAACTCAACATTTTTACGATGTGGATCGACGTATTTTTTCTATCTTTCTTGAGCTGCTACCAGTCTTGTTCGGATCACTTTGACTATTTCTACTGTCTGCTGTACCAATTCTGGGCCTAACAATTGTCTTTTGCCAACTTCATCCCAGTAAAGTGGAGTTCTGTACTTTCTACTGTATAACGCATCATAAAGCGGTATGCCAATGCTAGCGTGGTAACTGTTGTTGTATCCGAACTCTACGAGTGGTAGGTGATCATCCCAATTTCCTTTAAAGTCCATTATATAAGCTCTTAACATATCTTCTAATGTTTAAATTGTTCTTTCGCTCTGTCCATCTGTCTAAGGGTGGTATGCTGCACTCATTCGCAATTGCATACCCATGCATTCCTGTAGACGTTTCCAGAAGTTCGATGTAAGGCGCTTATCTCTGTCGAAAACAATTGACGCCTAAACTCCGTGTCGTGAAACAATCTCTTTCACATATAACCTCGCTAACTGATCTAAGTTGAATATGATTTTGATCTGAAGGAAGTGTGCGAATTTCGTCAATCGCTCAACGATAACCCATACTGCGTCATAGCCTTTCTGAGTCGTCGGAAGGCCAACCACGAAGTCCATTGTAATATGTTCCCATTTCCATTATGGGATCTCCAACGGTTGTAGCAATCCACTCGGTCTCTAATGTTCTGCTTTCACTTTCTGATAGGTTAGACATTTGACAACACACTCTGCAACATCTCGTTTCAGATTAGGCCACCAAAAATGTTATCGAAGATCTTGGTACATCTCGGTACTACCAGGGTGAATCGAATATCGTGAGCTATGAGCCTCGCTCAAAATGTCTTCCTTAATCTCAGGTACTGGCGGTACCCAAATTCTACTTTCAAATCTCAGTATTCCTTTTTTATCCATCTTAAATCTCGGTTCAGTTCCTTAAGATATCTTCCTTATCACCTTTTTGCATTCATCGTCCTGAAGTTGAGCCTCCTTAACTTTATCCAGTAGGGTTGTACCAGATTGCATCTGAGATAGTTTCTCATCTATTTCCATAGTAAAATTCACTTCCAACTCCAACTTCTCCATTGCTGAAATTAATTCCTTCTGAGCGGTCAACATCATCAACGTCTCCCGACCCTTTCTACTTAAGGCATCGGCAACCACGTTTGCCTTACCCGGATGGTATAAAATCTCACAATCGTAGTCCTTAATTAATTCCAACCATCTTCTTTGGCGAATATTCAATTCTTTCTGTGTAAAAATATATTTCAGACTCTTGTGGTCTGTATATATTTCACACTTCTCCCTATAGAGATAGTGCCTCCAGATTTTCAAAGCAAAAACCACAGCAGCTAACTCCAAGTCGCGGGTCGAATACCCCTTCTCGTAATCTTTCAATTGTCGTGATGCATACGCAATGACTCTGCCGTTTTGCATTAGCACACAACCAAGTACTTTATGCGACACATCACTATAAACAACAAAATTTCCTGTGTCATCCGGAAGAGATAACACAGGTGTCGTACTCAACCTCTTCTTAAGTTCCTAGAAGCTTTCCTCACTCTTCTCTGTCCAAACAAATTTCATAGCTTTTCGAGTCAAATTTGTTAACGGAGTTGCGATCTTGGAAAAGTCTTGAATGAATCTTTTGTAATATCCTGCCAATCCAAGAAAACTTCGTACTTTCGATGGCATTCTCGACTGATCCCAGTTAATTACGGCTTCGACTTTGGATGGATCTACTGAAATTCCATCTTTATCGATCACATGCCCAAGAAATTATACCCGCTCGATCCAAAATTCGCATTTTAAAAACTTGGCATACAACTTCTCTCTTCTCAACACTTCAAATGTTAATCTCAAATGCTCTTCATGTTCTTTCTTGGTTTTCGAATATACCAAAATATCATCTATAAATACCACTACGAGCTTGTCCAAAAACGTCTTGAACACACCATTTATTAGTCCCATAAATGTTACATGAGCTTTCGTTAGACCAAACGACATTACTAAAAATTCGTAGTGACCATATCGTGTTCTGAACGCTGTCTTCAGTACATCTTCTAGTCTCACCTTTAGTTGATAATAACCACTCCTCAAATCTATCTTGGAAATGTATTTTGCTCCCTTCAATTGATCAATCTGATCATCGATCCTTGGTAATAGATATCTATTCTTAATCGTGACATTATTCAGTTCTCTGTAATCAATGTAGAGCCGCATCGATCTGTCCTTCTTTTTCACAAATAACACCGGCACTCCCCACGGCGATACGCTAGGTTGAATGTACTTCTTGTCCAGTAATTCTTGTAGTTGTACCATCAATTCTTTTATCTCAACGGGTGCCATTCGATACGGTGCCTTCAATATTGGAGCCGTTTCTAGAGCCAAATCGATCACAAATACGACCTCTCTATCTGGCGGAAGTCCTGGTAAATCGCCCGGGAATATTTCGACGAAGTACCTCACTACAGGTATCTCTTCTACTTTTGGATTCTTTTTACTACTATCGACTATGTAAGCCAAATATCCTACACAGCCTTGTCTTAATAACTTCCTGGCCTGCATCATCGTCAGACAGCTCGCTTGTCTAGGCGACTTACTACTATAAAATACAACCGTTGACGGAGTCATAAGGTTAATACACTTCTTTTGGCAATCAATTACAACCCCGTAATTGAATAACCAATCCATTCCCAAGATAACATCAAATTCTCCAAGTCGAATAGTGATAAGAACTAAGTTCATGATATTACCCTCAATATCCACTCTACAATTCTTATGCACGTACTTAATAGGGACTGTTTCTCTATTCGCGATTTCTATGTTCATGGGGTATTCTAACTCATCCTTAGGCAATTCTAAATTCTTAGCAAAGTCATCGGATATAAATGAACAAGTAGCACCCGAATCAAATAATACATAAGCATTAACTCTATTGATCGGAATGACACCTGACACCACATCACGCAACTGCACTGCATCCTGCATCGTCATATTGAAAGTCCTGGTGGTCGGTCGGTTGGTTGCAGTTGGTCCTGTGATGGTTAGAGCACTTCCACCATTATTTCCCCAGTTTTCTCCTGATCCTTCCCCTCCGGATCCCTTCTTAGGATAGTCTCTTGCCAAATGTTCCTTTGAACCACAAGTGAAGTAGGCACCCTTCTTTGGGTTTGGACAGTTATGTGCTATGTGGCCTTCCTGACCACAATTGTAGCATAGTCGTTTACCCTTCATACACACTCCTAGATAAGCTTTCCCATAGGTTAGGCACGCTTCGATTCTTTTCTTATGACTTCCTTGCTGATTTCCAGTTGATGTGTTGTCAGACCACCTTCTCTTCTGATGACTACAACCTCCTGTGTTGCTTCCACTTGCCTTGTTAATTCCTTCACTCTCATTCTTCTTCTTCTTCTGATCCTGATTGTATTTGGTTACCGCATTGCTTCCACCTTCATCAAGTATGGCTTTCTCTAGTACCCCAGCGAATGTCTTCAATTGAAACATCGATACCTTACTATACAACCAAGGCTTCGGTCCTTGTTCGAACCTTCTTACTTTTCTCTCGTTCGTGTGCACTTGATATGTGGCGAACCTTACCAAATCGTTTAATCTAGCCGCATAATCTGGTACGGACATATTCCCCTGCTTCAACTCTAGAAACTGAACCTCCAATTGGTTCTGCGAGCTGGTCGGGAAATACATCTCGAAAAACATCTCCTTGAACCTCTCCCAGGTAATCATACCTTCTCCTCCACGGACCTTGTTTGCTTGCCACCAATAACTGGCTTCAGATTTCAGCATAAACGTTGCAAAAGCGGTCTTCTAGTCCTCTTTGACTCTCGCGACCTCAAAAACCTTCTCCATCTCCATAACCCAAGTCTGAGCTTTGATCGGGTTCATGGAGCCTTTAAACTCTGGCGGTCCCACCGCCTTGAAATCTTTGAATGATGTATTCGATAGAGCTTGAGGTTGATTATTCATTGCTCTAGCTAGTAAGCTCACTAAATGTTGGACGGGATTAGCATTGGCGTTATTGTTATTATTCGTTGACCCTTCCTGAGCTGGTTAACGGTTGTGTCTTCTTCTTGGAGGTATATTTCTGTTAAAATATATGCTTATTAGATCTTTATTAAATTCTCTAAATAGTTAAGGCTTAACTCAACAATTCAACATATTGACTTAACACATTATCTCAAACAACTTGATATATTTATTCAAATTGAAAGTTTTAACATCAAACGATAACATCACTGCTATTTACATCAACTCTCCCGAGATAAAGAATCTACAAGATTTAAAATATTAAAATATTCCTTTGTTTATAAACACATCGGAATTTACATCTAAATACCAGATAAGTATTCACATAATTAAACAAATACTATCACTACCTGTTAAGGCGCTGAATAGCCTTACTACGTTCCTCTTCCATGATGCGAGACATCGTTCTGCGATCCAGCATGTACGATGGTAGTCCTTCAAACTGGATTGGGTACCTCAAAACTTGATCCTGGGCGTCACCCATTACATTATTAAGTGTAGAGTACGTCTCCCCAAGCTTAGCCTTCTTTGCACGACAATCCTCTTCTGCAAGATCAGCATGACGTGATTCTCTTACCTAGCCCTCCTCTGCTATGATCAGCCTTTCTGAGCTTTCCTTTAGTTCCTTCTTCAACTTCTCTATTTCTTCATATTTTCCTCAGTTTGACCCTTCTCGTGAACTAAATTCCCCTCCACGTTTCCCACACGTGTATGAAGAGTCACAATCTCCCTCTCTTTCTGCTCGATGGTTATCTGTTGAATAATCGTCCGCTCAGTCAAATCCTAGACAGTGTCACGTAACTCTACATTATGGTCATATAGCTCATCATACAACTTAGCATCGATGGAGTTCGGTGGGAACTCCTCTTCTTCCTCTTCCTCCTCAGGATCCTCCTCTGGATCAGTCTCAAGCTCATGCTCCTGATCTACAATAGTGATCAACGGGGATGGCTCTCTCTATACCAACTGCTCCCTGACATCATGAATGTCTCGGGGCTCCTCCTCAGTAGGCACTCGGGGTTCCTCCTCCCTAGCTTGACAAGCTCCTCCAACATCCGACATCCTGACAACACATTTTCAAGTTTTAGTTACTAAGTCGTACTAGTGAGCACATAATTTAACACATAAACACATAAAGTCTTTTATTATCTTCAATGAATTAAGAAATTCATCTCTTAGAACTTGATAAGAGTTTTCCATCACTATGTTATTCCTATAAGGCTACTACCTAAGGTTGTTCCCCCCCACCTAAGGTTCGTAACCTACAGTTTTGATACCAACCAATGACACCTCTAAATTCGGTACTTAAATTTCCACGTGATTTGGTGTTCACTATTAAAATATCATATATCTATCTACCCATAATAAATGAAAACATTAATAGAAAGAAGTCAAGGAGTTACATCATCTGAATTAAATACATCAATCCCATGTCATACTAACCTTAAATCTTAACTGCGGAAACATAAATAATTTATAGTCTTACACAACATCAACATAAGCCCTAACACATAAATTCAACATCACATAAAATAACAAGTCTTCATTTACATCACTTGTTAATCTTTCCCTTGCCCTTGCTAGTAGAAGGCTCGTCGAATCTTTCGTTCTTAACTGCAATGTTATTATTACGTAAGAATGAGCACGATTGCCCACATGTATAACAATGAAATAACAATATAATAACATGCGAGTGAATCAAAGACTTTTGAAATAAAACTCAACTTTTGAATCAAGAATGAATAAGTAGAATAAAAAGAATTTTGAGGGTCATAAGACCTTGAACTATGTCCTAGGTATCAAGGGTTATACTTGAAACCTTTAACAGTCATAAGACTATGGACTCTTCTTCTCGTACTTAGGGGGATCAGCCCTTAGTACCATACTGTGCACAATATCTTAATGCTAACGCATAAGTAATCCCTATACAGGGTTGTTCATCTCAGTTTGACATTAGAGTCCGCACCAAAAGAAGTTTGGTTTGGATAAATCAATAAGGGTTCTGAAATTTAAAACATTCGTCAACTATGCACTAGTTGAATAAATAAGGATTCGCTAGTCTAACAAGGTTCAACAATAAATGATATTTAAATTGAATAATAATCTCAAGAGGTATACAATAGAATAATTATTGTATAACAGAGTCATACTTTGAAAAGATAAATAATCTTTAACATTACAAATTGAACTTGATTAATAATAAAGAGAATTTACTCGACGAAATTTATAAACTTGAATAATGATAACAAGTAAGGTTAGGAAACTTGCCTCGTGCGTAGATTACACGTTAATTATACTCGTTCCTTGATTTAATCCTACATATCATTTACGTTCACAATACTAGTCAATTATAATGTAACTAATCATCATACGTTCATTCTTTTTGTCTAACTCGAATTATGACTATACTTAGTTAACTACCATACTCATTGCCACATAATTTACAATTCATGAACAATAAACTAACTATGCGTTCAATCATTCAATTCACACATAAATGTGTTATTGACATGTTAAGAATTTATTCTAACACCTCAATATATGTCTAACATGTTTTTATGTTCATTAGATTAAGTTACTAACACATTGCTAGACTTGAGCATTTAAAAATTTTCATTTCTGGACCATTCTGCTAAGTGGCGCTGCGGCGCCACTGTCATACTGGTTCTTGGCGCCGTGGCGCTGCAGCTTATGACATGGAGCTACGGCGCGGTGGCGCTGCGGCGCGGTGGCGCTGCGGCGCGGTGGCACTGCGGCGCGGGAATTAGGCATGGAGTGACGCCGCGGCGCGAAACTCTAGTTTCTGAATTTCCAGTTCGCGAAGAACACAAAATCATGCGAAATTATCATTACATGATCATTATATTCATCAAATTAAACATACCTCTGAATTCTCTCTGAGCTCTCAACTTTTAATTAACTTAGCATACGTGAAAAGCAAAATAATACGCCTGATGCATATAAGAACTGGCGTGGTGGTGGTCAGTTACCCAGTCATGGGTTAACTGCTCCCAACCTCCACTAATGCCATGTTTGGCTAGCCTTAAAAAAGCTTACACCCATTTAATTTAATTAAACTTTTATAATATAGTTTAAATCATGTCACGTCCAATTGCACAATAAATCAAATGTCTTATTTAATTTATTTTAAATAACAGATAATAATTTATCATTAATTTACATAATCACATAATTAAATTTCTCATTTATTAATTATGTCAAATTATTAAATCTCTAATTAATTAATTAATTAATTAAAATAATATTAGGCTTATTAAATATGTCTTTTAATTCAATAGGGTCACATATTGACATAATTCGAATAATAAAAATTCTTCACATTAATTAAATAAATATAACGCATACAATTAAATTAGTCTACCACAATTTCATCAATTAATTATTTAATCTAATAATTAATTCATCGAAAAATATTTATTCAATTTAATAAATATTTAAAATTAAATTACAAAAATCTTGGTTGTCACAAATGCCCTCTTTGATTCCATATCATCGGTTACTATTTTCCTTAATAATTTAAGAATCACAGTTTGAGTTTTAAAACTTTATTTCCCTGATTAGTTTAACCAACTATACATATCCTTTACGGTTTCATACCACCAATAACACAAAACTCGAATGTAACACATACATACATTCCTTTCATCTTCGCTTTTTGCCGTGTATTGAATTACGTGATAATTCTCTAACCACCTTAAAGGTATATCAATTTTCTACGTTTGTCAACAACGTACATATATATAAGTCTAAACCTAGCACACATCGAGTCTTTAATAGTATTCAATATAGTACACTGAGTGGTTTTCCACAGATAACCAACAAATTAGTTTCTGTCTCGTCTATACAGTTTTCACATTGAGTTAGATCGGTTACTAATTCGTATATACCTCCGCTCTCTGAATGAATGAATTGTTTAGCCCAGCTCATATACCTCTACCATTAAAGAGTACGTTGCACTACCTTAGACTTGATACGTACTCGTACAAATACTAAAAAAATTTGTGATTATCAAAGATATTTAACGTCACCAACTTACTATTATAAAATAATTTCACATAAATTATTTAACATCAATAGATAAATTTCTATCCATCTTCCTATTAATTCATCTCTACAATTTATAACAAATATATAATAACGATATATATTTATTAAGCACAACATCACTTATTACATAGCTCATATACCTTATGTAACACAATACTACATACCTCGTATCACATAAATATATATATATATATATATATATATATATATATATATATATATATATATATATATATTCTTATTCGAACCCATCACATGCCTTAAGAATTTTATTTACTAAATTCTTATTTTAATATTTTCTGAAAATTCAGGTTCTTACATTTACTTTTTTTTCGAATTTGAGAAGATTGGTCCATTACCGAAATGGCATCTCTGGGTCTTTGCAGGAAGTCCGTTGGGCTGTTTTGTGTAGTTTGCGCTCGGAAGTTAAGCTATGGTTCTTGTGGGACATCTTTTGATGTAATTTGCATTGAAATGAGTTAATTTGATTCGAGTTGAGGCTGAGTTAGCAAAATGACCATTTTGCTCTTCCCAGGATTATCACAAATTTTTGCGTAGTTGTAGCAGTCTTTTCCCAGGGTTATCTCTGAGATTGGCCTGTTGTTTACTCTGACTGTCCTCAGGGTTATCTTTGAGGGTGGCTTGATCTCCCGGGGTTATCTCCGGGCATTGAACTTGATCTCCTGGGGTTATCTCCGGGGTTAGAACTGACTTTCTCGAGGTTATATCCGGGGTTAGAAACTGATTTCCCAAGATTATCTCTGGGGTTGGAAATTGGATCTCCCAGGGCTATCTTCGGGTTGGAACTGATGTTGTGGTCCTCCATGGATATCTCTAGAGTGTGAAAAAGACGCTTTTATCCTCATGCATAGTTAGTAATAGGAAAACGAAATTTCGAGTGTCTACAAATGCCCCTCTTTATCATGTTCATGCAATGCAATGAAATGAATATGATAAAGATTACTAGACACATGAAATATGACAAGGTATTTTAATGATGCAAACCACAATGTAATGAATGTTATGATGAATATTAAAATTCTTTCGCAAATCGCAGCTTGCATATCGCACATCGCATTTTGCACTTCGCTTTTTGCCAATCAGACTTTGCAACTTGCACATCACATTTCGCAAATTGCACTTCGCACATCGCAAATCGCTTTACCTTTACCTGTAAGAACCATGAATTTCATGAACAAATAATTATTTTGATATAATAAGAAAATAAATATTTATTTGAATATAAATAATGATGTGTTGTAAGATTAGTAATTCAATTAGTGTAAATTGAATTTATATGGGGATTGAGAATTTTTGAATGCCTTGTGTGGCATGAGAATGAAAGTTAAGTGATTTAATTAAGAGATGAATAAATTAAAGTGAAGAGAATAATTATTTAATATTATATTATTAATTAACTGTTATTGTGATCAATAGAAAATTATTGAATGAAGTAAATTACATAATTGTCTAGTATGGCAAGATAATAAATAAGGGTATTATCTATTAAGTAAAAGGATTAATTAATTGAGAATAGGAAATTTTTGTAACAGTAATTAAGTTAAAGAAATTTTCCAGAGTGGGGCAGCTGCGCCACTCTTGTACTGTAAACCAGCGCAGCTGCGCCGGTAGTAAGACTTGGAAAATAATTTCCACTGTGTGCATGATTTATAGAGAGGGTTTATTCACATTAATAAAGACTAAAGAATTAGTACCATTATTGTTAATGAGAACATTATTATTAAATATTATTTCATGTTACTATATGTAATATGGAAAATGTGGATAGTAGTATTATATAATTACCCATTGCTTAAGATTACAAGAAGTGTGACATTTAATTGGGATTAATGCTATAAAATTATATGGTAAAAATAATTAAATCATAAAGTTGATTTAAATAAGTTTTGTTATCCCATCAGGAGTAATGAGACAATTAAATGTGTACTCTAAAATATGGGAGTAAATAAATATATGTTATTAAAATATTTATTTCCATACCAGTGTGTAAGTAAGTGTAACGACCGAGAAATTCGGATCTTATTGTAAAATGATTTTATTAAATTAAATAATAATAAAATCTTATTCTATGTGTTATCAAGAAGGTTGTCGTTATATAACCTATTGATGTTAGAATGTCGTAGTATTTGAGCTACGTGGATGAATTAAAGTGTTTGAATTTGCAAGACGAAAATAAAAATTTTCCGAGAAATTTTTCGGAAAAAACACTATTCATCAGGATTTGCTCGGGATATAATTTTGAATTTTCGAGAAATATGTAATGATGGAATAACAAGGTAAGATGGATTATGTAATAAAAATCTAATTATGGAAAATGTAATATTTCGCTTGTGGACTTAATTTATAAACGTCAAGGAAGTCGAAATAGTAATGAATAAGTAATAATGGTATGATACTTAGGTATTGTACAAAGTAATGAAAAGAGTATAATACAAAGTATTATACGAGTTGGTATGAAGAATGAATTATCGTATATAAATTATATATGAATTAGAATACGAAAATAATACATAATTATATGTACTAGATAATGTTAATGGACTTGGAAGATTGATTAACAATTATTAAAGTCCAAGTAAATTAAATGTTAAGGCCCAATTATTGGTTAATAAACATGTTAGTATTTGTTAATGTAAAGTCCAAGGATTTATTTAATCCAAACCCAATCTAGAATCCATGAGTGGTATGACTCATGGGGCAAACCATATTTATATGGTTAGTATGGTGACCAAGTTAATGTGGTGACCAAGACTTAGGAGTAATGGCCAAGCAAAAGATAAGTGTTGTGCTAGCCAAGTAATGAATAGTAAGGAGGTGGCTTAAGGAGGTGGGATTATTTTAAAGACCAAACTACCCTAACCTTGCAAATTCTATAAATAGAGAAGGCCTGCTAGTCATTTAACACTTGTTCAAATAATCCAACTTATTACAAAGTGCTTAAGTGTTAGAGAGATTAAGTTACAACTAAGTCACTTCCATAAGTAAGAAGAAGAAGAATAAGCTACTTACCAAGACTTCAAAAGTAAGACTTCTTCTCCATTATCTTCTATCTCTGCCATGATAGGTTAATAAAAAAAGTTTGGATTAAGGAACATGAATGTTAAAAAGTAAGAAGAATGAGTAAGCAATGAACTTAAGTCACATAAGTTGGTAATAAGTCATTTAAGCTAGCATATGTTATAAACTTATGTGAAAGTATTATGAACTTGTAATGAGTTTATTAAGAGAAATGATATGGATGTAAAAGAAATTGTATGATCATATGTATCATGTATACATAAGTAAAGTTATATGTTAAGAACATATAAGGTATGATGATTAAGAAAATTTAATTGTCACAAGTCATGAACAATGAAATCTTAAGTAGTTTATAATTTGATAAAGTTATAAACTCATGAAGAAATAAATCTAAAATCCAACAATGAATATAAGTTATTGTAATAAGTATGTTAAGATGTTCACATGATGAATGGAATTCATTGGTAATGTGAAACAAATCATAAGAATGAAGATTTGCCGAAAATTGCACGATTAGACGATAATCGTCGAATTCGTGAAATTCTCGGAATAGAAGTCAAATTTTGTGTTTGAACTCGGAACCGTTATTTTCCAATGGAGACAAGTCATATTTGGCATTTAAGAGTTGCAGACTCAAAAATGACCGGATACCGACTTAGAACGAAGAAACGAACGTTGAACGTTCACGAACGTTTATCGTTTTAGTTAAAAAATGAATCAATAGGTGAATTTTTAGCAAACAAAGTCACATAGACAAAATTATTGCATGAATGCGTAGATTATGTAATTTATGAATCGTAGGCTTTTGAACGAGCCAATTCGGACTTATAACGAAGAAGTTCTACGTCTGGGAAGTTCACAAAATTTAAAAAATTGAAATTGTTTTTTTGGTGCACAGAGTTGGTGCTGCGGCGCCAACCCTTGGCTAAATGAGTCACGCCGCAGCGCGTAACAGTAGCCGAGCACACTGCAAGAGTTCGTCGTAGCACGAACCGTAGTACAATTTTTGGCGCCGCAGCGCCATGTACAATAAGAAAATCTTTTAGAGTGTGGCGCCGCAGCGCGGCCCATTAAGTAAGGACTCGCGCTCGCAGCAGCAGCCTCTCAGAACAAAGATAGTAATAAATGTTTCTAAGTACACAGAAAGGAAAGCTAATTGTTTTGAAAGTAAACACAACTTAAGGATTGTAATGTAACTTTGTTTAAACTTTGTTAAACCTTAAGGATGTTGTATAAAAGTTGAAATAACTTAGTTGAATATAAATGCAAGGATAATGATAAACCGAAACGAATAATAATTGAATCTAATACACAATTAGATTGAGATGAAGGGTAAGATATAGTCATATACATACTTGATTATATGTGACCTAATGTAAGGCATTATGTGATCATGTATTATAGAGACTTGAAAGACTTAAACATAAAGTTAATTTACGGTAGCAGACGCTAAAGGTAAGTATTCTCACTCTTGTCTCAGTTCAATCTGAACAAGTTTTTTGAGGTTCATGTACTCTTTCGCATGAATTAAGGTATGTTGAAGTTAAAGCCAATCCCTTGGCTAGACTTGGTAATTTATTCATCTATTATCAAATGTTGTTGTCTTTTGTCAACTACTCCATATGATTTTCAAAAGAAGACTGAAATGTTAAACAAATATTTTGTTGATAAAACGACAGGCACGTGAGGTTGCCAAATGATTAAACGTACATACGTTTAATGGATGTAGTGTCGATCAACATAGAGTACAATAGGCTGATTATCTAGAAGTGCTCGTAAGTAATATCGGGCTTACGAAATTCGTTCCGGGTTGTCTTTTTTCCAAGAAAGAATGAATACTCGAGGTCTTTGACCGGAGTGAATGTTTTACTAAATATTGTTGTTATTGTAAAATATTTTGAAAGAAAGGTAAAGTGCTATTTTGAATTATCAATAGTACTTCATAACTATTATTCAGTTATTGAAGATATACGATTCGTATGTGTCAAGCATGTTGTTATTGAATTGTTATACTTGCTGAGCTAGTTATGCTCACTCTTGCTTGAACCATATGAATGCAGCTAAGACTGAATGTCCTGAAGGATTGAAAAAGAATAAAGGAAAAGCTAAGACAGATTGTTATGCTGTCTTGTAATAGTATAGGTATATTGTTGTAATGTAACTGATATTATGACAAAGAATCTTTGTAATGTGTATAGAACCTGGGAAATGTAAATATTACTTTAAATATATAGAAGACATATTCGTTCTTTTAGACTTTTCAATTGATTGAATGTATGAATGTTTGTACAGTATAGCACCATCTGTCGGGTTTGAAGATACCCAGATTTGGGGGCGCTACAAGTTGGTATCAGAGCCTAGGGTATAAAACTTAAGGGGGAAAATAGAACTTTAAGTCATAACCTTAAGAAAGAATAAAGAAGTAAAAGACGGAAAGTAACCCTATAAAAATGCATTATATTATATTATTATGTATTTCTATTATTTTACTGACGTGTACTAATCAAACTTTATTGTTTATATTGTCGATGTCAAGAGAAAATGATATGTATAGAGACATACATGTAGTGAGCGAGGATTCGGTTAATCGGGTAGAGGTACTACCAAATCCTGTAGCCGTAGAACCAGAGGTGGTGACAATCGAGTTTAGAGATTCAGACGATTTAGACTACATGTCTATATTTGATGGCATGCTAGAGGAGGAGGTGGACGTGATGTCCTTTGACCAGGTTCCACCTACGGAGGAATTGTCTACGGGGGAATCGATGAAGGCACTATTTATGTCAGTATTGGATAGGAATATCCATTACTGCCAAGGGGTTAAGGAGTTGAAAGAGGAACTCCAAGCTATCCGTGAGGACAAGACTAGCATGTAGGGAATGTGGGAAGAGGAGCACGATGATAGAATTCAAGCTAAGGACAAGGTTCCAGAGCTGAAATGTGAAGTCTTTGAGCTCAAGCAGGAGCTAAAGACTAAACAGCAAAAGTTGGAGAGGATGTCCTATATACATAGGAGTTCTCATGTGGATTTCCAGCAGCAGGTAGCTAGGGTATCCGATAGAAGTAGGATATACCCGATATACTATCAGTAGAGATGTTATTGCCGGTCTGGCCATCAAAGATTTTGAAAAGGCCCTAAGGCAGATGTAACCTAACAATAGCTATAGTAGCTTAGATATGTAAATATTATGTATCTAGTAGTGACGTAAAAACTTCTTTTGTATAACAAAGGGTAGTCTTTTGTAAAATCCCAATTTTTGGAAAGTAATTGCGGGATGGTAATGTAATCAGCTAGGGCTGAGTAATGTAAACAGTGTAGTGTTATACTACAAGTTATGAATCAATATAAGTCTTTTTATGGAATATATTGAGTAATGAGTATGAGTTATTGCTTTATTACAAATAATAGAAAACCAATAAGAATAAAGTAATAATGATGTGTTGTTTTCTTAACAGTAAAATGCCGCCAAGAAGGAGACAACGAAATCAAGGCACTAGTGTTAACCAACCGGAGGGTGGTCCAATTAATCCAATGCAGGAGTTCGTTAATCTTTTAACGACTGCATTTAATAGAACGTGGGCCAATGTACCTATGATTCCGGGAGTAGTACGAGCTACTACTTTTAAGAATTTTAAAAGTGTAGGTCTGCCGGAGTTCAAAGGAACTACGGACCCTATAGAAGCCCAGACTTGGGTAAAAGAAATCGAGAAAGAATTTGTAATAGCAAATGTTGTGGAGGGTCAAAAGGTTGCCTTTGCAACCTATTTGATGAAAGGAGATGCCAACTTCTGGTGGGAGGCAAACCAGGCTAGGGCCGATGTAGAAAATCTAACATGGGAGAGGTTTAAGGAGATTTTCTTCGAGAACTATTTTCCCACGAGTATGCAAGGAAGGATGGAAATGAGGTTTCTTGAATTGAAACAAGGGGATATGACAGTTCCCCAGTATGCCGCCAAGTTTAATGAACTGGCACGATTTGCTCCACATCAAGTGAGAAAGGCTAGAAGGTTCGAGCAGGGCTTGAAACCCTGGCTCTATAGCCGAATTTCTATGTTCCAAAGTATTTCCTTTGGAACCATATTAGAAAAGCCAATAATTGCCGAAGGTGGGAATGAGGCTCTCAGCCAGTACCATAAGGATAAGAAAAACAAGGGCAAGGTTGATGGAGGAATCAAGACCGAGGGAGCCAGTGGAAGTGGCAACGGTCAAAAGAGGAAGGGCTTTAACTCTGGGAATACCAGAGTAAAATAAGGGGATTCTAAAAGAAGGATGGAGGCCTGTAAAACCTGCGGGAAGACTCACTCAGGAGTCTATCTCAAAGGAAAGGCAATATGTTATAATTGTGGACAGAAAGGCACATTTCGCCTAACTGTCCAAATCCGAAGAAAAATCACGGATGTTTTGTATGTGGATTAACTGATCACATAGCGAAGAACTGCCCGAAGAAGGGGACGAAAGGAAATAAGGGAACTAATAGCAGTAAGTTGGCTATTAGTGGTCCATCTCAGCCAGGTAAATCAATGGCTCGCACTTTAAAATGATGGTCCAAGATGCTGTGGCCTCAGGGGATATAGTTGCAGGTATTATTCCGATCAATAACATAAATGCATACGTGCTTTTTGATTCGTGTGCTACTTGTTCGTTTATAGTATGTGATTTTGCTAGACGACTAGAATTACTTCCCAAAAAATTACCTATACCTTTGAACATTAAGGTAGCAAATGAAAAGATAATTCCTGTTGAAAATATTCATAGGAGTTGTTACGTAGATGTACGGGGTTGTAAGTTATCGGTAGATTTAATACCGATAAAGTTAGGAGAATTCGACGTAATTCTCGGAATGAATTGGTTAATTAATCATGGAGCAATTATAGATTGCCAAAAGAAGTGTGTGAGCATCAGGACGTTGAAGCAACCTCCTGTAGTATTTTATGGTAATAAATCGCCAGGACGTTCGTGTTGCCTTACGATGACACAAACTAGAAAACTTTTAAGGAAGGGATGTGTAGGTTATCTATGCCATGTTGTTGATACCCAGAGAATGGGAGCAACCATGAAACAAATATCTATAGTAAATGAGTTCATGGATGTATTTCCAAGTGAGTTACTGGGGTTACCGCCGGATAGGGAGATCGAATTTGTAATAAATATTGTGCCAGGAGCGGCACCAGTCTCAAGGGCACCGTACCGTATGGCGCCTGTGGAAATGAAAGAACTAATGGTTCAGCTACAAGAAGTATTGGACAGAAAGTACATTCAACTAAATGTTTCTCTGTGGGGGGCACCAGTGTTGTTTGTCAAGAAGAAAGACGGATCATTGAGACTTTGTATCGACTATCGGGAGTTAAACAAGTTAACGATAAAGAATAAATACCCATTGCCAAGGATCGATGATCTCTTTGATTAATTGAAAGGGGCAAAGTATTTTTATAAAATAGATTTACGGAAGGGTAGCATCAGTTGATGGTTAGGAAGGAAGATGTACAAAGACGGCATTCAGGACACGTTATGGTCATTACGAGTTTCTAGTGATGTCATTTGGGTTGACGAATGCACTAGCTGCATTTATGGATATGATGAACAGAGTGTTCAAACCATATTTAGACAAGTTCGTCGTTGTGTTTATCGATGATATTCTAGTATATTCTAAGACGCCAGAAGATCATGATGAACACTTAAGATTAGTGTTGGAGACACTAAGGAAAGAGAAGTTATATACGAAATTCACCAAATGTGAATTTTGGCTAGAAAAGGTACAGTTTTTAGGTCATGTCATTGACCAAGAGGGGATTTCAGTAGATCCAGCGAAGGTGGAAGCAGTGATGAATTGGGAACAGCCAAAAACGCCGACTGAGGTGTAGAGTTTCCTAGGGTTAGCAGGGTACTATCGTGGATTTATCCAATATTTTTCGAAGATAGCTACCCCGTTGACTAATTTAACAGGGAAGACGGTGAAATACGTATGGACGGATAAATGTGAAGACAGTTTTCAAGAACTGAAGAAAAGATTAAGTGAAGCGCCTGTTTTGCCATTGCCAGATGACACAGGAAGTTTTGTAGTATATAGTGATGCTTCGCCATAGGGGACTTGGTTATGTGCTTATGCCAACATGGTAAAGTCATTGCGTA